>CM052364.1:13566383-14142820 GCA_028551485.1 Casuarina cunninghamiana
ATAAATAAACAAATCTGGACGTGACGCTTGGATGCTGCGCATGGGGTGTGCAAAATTAAAGAAATATCGTTTACCCTATAAGTCAATTGTATAAAAACTATAAAAAGAAAATTAAATGATTACATAACCACTTGAGTGGAGATCAATGATGTAATCTATAACCCTTTCTATTTTATTTTATTTTTGGTTCATTTGGGTTGCATATTTTCTAGGCTTCAACCGTTGAATACCAGTTCAGAAGTGCTCACTGCATTCCTTGAGAGAAGTGGCGAAATCGTCTATTCAAGGCTTCAAGCAGGAGTTTTAGTGGATATTTTATCACTATTAAATAAGCACTAACAGCACCTCATAAAAGTATATGCTTACGATTTGGAGGTTCAAACATACCTTAAGATCAAGGACTATGTTGGGCCGTAGTAACTCAGGAGAAAAGAGAAGTGTCATGATTTCCAGCCGGGAAAAGAAAGCAATTCCTTCGACGAATTTCTCTCCTTGTTCAGCTGCGTCACCAGAATGGAAAATCCTTCCATAACCACCACCAGCGATTGCGAATTTGGTCACAAACTCTGATTTCCCAATACATTTCCGGAGACGCCACTCCAATACAATTCATGACTTTGTTTGCTTTCCTTTCCATGTAGAGTGTTTTCCCTATATAGCATTTAGAATTCGCCTATTAATTCAGGTTAGTTTGTACAATTAATCACTTCAATTTTTATTAAACATTCTCACATATATTTTTGGTATTCTAAAGGTCTGGTCTGGGAAAGAAAATATAGAAGCCTTTTCAAGTTTCGTAACACCAATACAAACACGCGCACAGGGTCCCTTGAAAATGGTCTAATTGAGAAATTGGGTTTGAGCCCCATCTGTTGTACTGATGCGCAGGACCTGTAGCCCAATAACAATGGATCTCGAAAATCCAATACAGAATTTTTAGTTCTTTGGAAACCTCGCAAGGATCGACGAGGAGCAGCCATGATCCAATTAGTTACCATCCAGCCTTATTTGGCATGACCTTAAAAGAATGATGATAGCTTTGCAATGGTGCAGATTTTGCACTGCCAAAGATGCCATGGCCGATCACCAAATTTTATTGACCCACATTGTCCAGTTTGTCTTATCATCAAGTATGGAGCTCCAAAAGTTTGGAACAAATGAAGAACAAATGGAAAACAAATTTGTAATGCAAGTGGAGAATGAAAGTTCTTCCTGCTTTTATGTGGTGCTGTTGGTAGATCTTATTACTGCAGTAGATAGCCAAGACAATAGGCAAAATCAATTGAAATTATGTTGTTAGCGTTACTCATTCATAGCATATTAATATCTCGAATGCTCCCAAATGAGCTGTATGACTCATGTCTTTACTCGACATGACCGAGGAAGGCCTTGGAACCGCATTTGATTAAACCATTCCTGTTGAATGCGGAAAGAATTGGAAGGTACGCCAAAATCAATGAACAGAGTAGGCCCATGTGAGGGCTAGAGGGCTCAAAGATTAGGATGCGACGATTTTGGAAGTACATGGATGGGTTTAAAACGAGGATTAGATAGATCCAGAATTTTGCTTTCTGGGTAGGTTGCACATGCTTTTCAACCAACTAAATTTCATCTGTGCATCGCCCAATTGCCAGTCTGCAAATATTGTGACCCAAAAGGCCCAAATGAAAGAATATCCTTCAGAAGTTGCACCTCAAAATCTGTTGGAAACGTCGTAGTCCCTTATCGTTCACTCCGCCAAATCCCCAACGCAAACCGAAACTATACATTCAGATTCTCTCTTTCTCCCTTGCACAGAGGGAAAAATGGCTGCGTCGCTCACCGTCTCCAGACTCCTCTCCTCCCCCACCACTCTCTCTCTCTCCGCCAAAACCTCAGCCTCTCTCTTTTCATCCTCAAAAACCCTCGCCTCGAAACCATCCTTCACCTCTCTTCCTCTCAAACTGCACAACCACCGCCCGAAATCTCTAAGATTCTCCACCACTTCCAAACCGGCAATCACCGCCACCATCGCCGTGGGCGATAAGCTTCCTGATGCCACGCTCTCCTACTTTGACCCCGCCGGCGAGCTCCAGACGACCACCATCTCCGACCTTACCAAGAACAAGAAGGCCATCCTCTTCGCCGTCCCCGGCGCCTTCACCCCCACCTGCTCCCAGAAGCACCTCCCCGGCTTCGTCGAAAAGTCCAAGGACCTCAAGGCCAAGGGGGTAGACACCATCGCTTGCATTTCGGTCAATGACGCCTTCGTCATGAAAGCCTGGAGGGAGAATCTCAACATCAAGGACGAGGTGCTCTTGCTGTCCGATGGGAACGGCGATTTCACCAGGGCCATTGGGTGCGAGCTCGATTTGAGCGATAAGCCTGTAGGATTGGGCGTGAGATCCCGAAGGTACGCGCTCTTGGCCGAGAATGGGGTCGTCAAGGTCTTGAATTTGGAGGAAGGTGGTGCGTTTACGTTCAGCGGAGCTGAGGACATGCTCAAAGCTCTTTGAATTTGGTGAGCTTGTAACGCTCTTCCTTCTCTGTTTTGTAGTGTTTTCTGGACTTCGCTGATCTTCATGAGTTCAGTGGACGAACTGGGTTTTGAATAAATTTAAGGACGTTGCTATGTGATACGCCATTGTTGGCATTTTCAATGCATCTAATCAGTAGGATCAGTGTTATGATATGAGAATTTCTAGTTGTGGGTGTTACTATATTTCTGTTATTGGAAAATCGTTTGATATTCTGCCGATATGCCTCCACGATGAAATGGCAACAAAATCATACAGAAGCACGATGAACTTTATCTTAACTAGCATTCATAGTCGGAGGCAGGAACCGACTGAGATAATTAAGTGTAGGATCGCTAAAAGTGAATCGCCTACTCTGCTTTGTTTTAAACAAAGACTATAATACAACTCAAATCAATACTTTGAATACTGTTCAACCATGCAAGCTACTTACATTTACTGCCCATCGCTCGGAAGGATGACCAATTAGCCTCTGCAAGATGTTCTGCATCTGCCCTGGCATCAAGCTGAATACGAAATTATACTTCTGATTATTCAATAGTGATACATGAACGAGAAGCAATAACTTATAATTTATCATCTGTGTCACCCTTTGGCAACGGCAGAAATATCCTCGTCAGTGCTCCGGTCGTCTAATAGTCTGATCTTCATTTCCGAGGAGACAATCTGGGCCTCCTCCAACCTCCCCTGCTCTTCAAGGCCAGTGGTCAGCGCGTTGGATGTAGAGGCACTTAGTGGGAAGCCGTTTTCGGCCATCTCTCTGAACCAAACATATGCCCCATTGAAATCCTTCTGTTCGCAAAACCCCCTAACAATTATGTTATAAGTGTCAGCTTTTGGGACCAATCCTTTATCCTTCATATCATTAACAAGGTCCTTTATCTCTGAAAACTTTCCTTCTTTAAACTGCCCCATAATCATGCTATTATAGGTCATCTTGTCAGCCCGAATGCCCCGGTCTATCATTTCACGACGCAAGGCAAACGCCTTCTGAACGTCTCCATGCTTTACATAACAGCGAATTATTGCATTATATATCAGTCGGTCAGGGGCCAAACCCATCTGCAACATTTCACAGAACAGATTCTCTACCAGCACTACATCTTCCTCACCACCTGCAGTAATTAGAGGATGATATGTGTTTAAAGTTGGTTTGATGCCCAACTTCTTCATGTGTTCGTACAAGCCAAGGCATTTCTGGGTGTTTTTGGCATTTGAATACCCTGAGATTAGGGAGTTGTACGTGATCACATCAGGATTATAACCACTATTTCTTATCTCGGATACCAAATTTTCAGCTTCTTCCAGTCTTCCCATTTTGCAGAGCCCGTTAATAAGAGCATTGTAGGTTACAAGTGTTGCCCCTATACCATTTTTCATCATCTCATCAAAAAACCCGAAGGCCTGTTTCAGGTTCCCCACTGTACAACTACCATCAATTAGGATGTTATATATTTGTGCATTTGGTAAAACCCCTCTTCCTACCATATCCCTAAGGATAATCTCGGCTTCAAGAAGCTTACCATCCTTGCATAAACAATGTATGAGAGAGCCATAGCTTACAACATTTGGCTTTATCCCTTTATTCTCCATTTCTTCGAGAATCTGGAAACACCTGTCGAACAAGCACTTCCGTCCATAGCCGTCAATAAGGGTGTTAAATGTCTCAACATTTGGGGAAACTCCCTTCTCTACCATCTTCTTTACCCATTCCTCTGCCTTGTCCATCTCTTTCATGGCACAAAACTTGCCAATCAAAGTATTGTAGCTGATACAGTTGAGCCCCAATCCTCCGGTTTCCATTTTTTCAAGGATCGAAATGGCTCTGTCCCAATCACCCCTTGAACAATAGCCATTAAGAATTGTGTTATATATTATCTCGTCCGGAACAAGTCCATTCTCCATTAGTTTCTTCAGAATCTCCTCTGCCTTTTCCATCTTCCCTTCCTTACACAACCCCTTCAACAAAATGCTACTGGTATACTTATTAAGCCTTACCCCTTTCCCGGCTGCTTCTTCAAACAAAGCCAATGAAGCCTCAGCATTACCACACCTCGAGTGCCCATCGAAAAGTACATTGTACGTAAATCCATCAGGCACAAATCCACAGGCCTCCATTTCTTCCAACAACCTCTTCGCATCATCCATTCTCTGCGCCCGACAAAGGCCACTAAGTAACGAATTGAATGTAATGAGACTCGGCTTCACATTCTCCATCTTCATCCTGTCTCTCAAACCAAAAGCTCTTTCCAATTCCCCCAACTTACAATACCCATCAATTAGTGTATTATACGTAACAAAACTCGGCACTAATTTCCATGTTAGCATTTCATCAAACATCTTCTCAGCATCCCTCATTCTCTTCTCCTTGCACAACCCGTGCAGCAAGACATTATAAACAAACACATTAGGACTGCATTCTTTCTTCATGCTATCCAGCAACTCAAATGCCCTATTCAAATCCCCCAGCTTCACCGCCGCAAGAATCGCCTTCCCAAAGGCAAAACTAGGTGGTCGAATACCAGACGCCCGAGCATCCGAAAACAATTCCAACGCTACCTGAAGCTGTTTCGACGCCACCAATGATTCAATCAACACATTGAAAGAAGCCAACGAAGGAAACGTACCGTCTCTCTTCATCAGTCGGTACAGCTCCGCGGCTTCGGTTGTCATCCTGGACTCCGAGCAAACCGCCAAGAGCATGTCCGAGAAAGTGCGTTTCATGGAGGGCGAAGAGACAGCGAAGACAGTGAAAAGATCATTGGGAGAAGAAAAAGGAGCTTTGGACTGAACGAGAGACTTTATGAGCCTCTGGGCAGTATCCGTACGGCCCTGTTGGAGAAGGTCTTGGAGCTTCTGGACTTCCACATGGCGCTGTTGGTCTTCAACGTCGGTGGAAGGGTTCTGATTCTCTGGGATGGTTCCGGTTGGGTTTTCAGGGGCAGGGGCTGAACAGAGGCCCTGGAAGCGAGGGACTGAAATGGGGTTTTGGAGTTTGGTTTGTGCAGCGGAGAGGAACCCGGGAAAACGATGGACGTGCCTCGCCATCTGATACTGTCGAGTTCCTCTGGCTTGTTCCGTCTAAACTCCTTCGCTTCGAAGGGTTTAGGTCAGTGGCTTTATTAGAATTTAATGGGTTCTTTGTGTTAAGCCCATGGTGTTTCTATGGGAAGATTTCATAGAGTCCAATTTAGCCATTAGAATATACCTTTTATTTTATTTTCTTTCTCAAATATCCTCAGTCTGTATTGATTGAAATTTCCAACACTAGCGATAATTTTCTGAGTGCCCAAAAAATTAGAGGATAAACTATGGGATTAAACTAGACAAAATCTTGAAGAACCAAATCGGTCTGAAGAAACGTCCTATAAGTTGTATTTGATAAAATTATTAGTCGCATAACCAGTTCAATGGTAAATTAATTAGAATTTTATGAGATTTAGAGTTTGATACTTTATGTATATGAATTAGATATATGTCTTGTAATATTAAAAATAATTTATAAAATAATAATAAAATTTATTAAAATAAAATATATGTTCACTCTTCAAAAGTTAATTTGAAGGAAGAAATAAAATTTCTTAACAATTATTAATGAAGAAGAATAAGAAGAAAAACATGCAATAACTTGAGCAATAAATTTGACCCCATTTCCCCCATCTATTTATTCCCTCTTTGGAGAAATCCAACAAAAAGAAACCAAAAACAAAATCAGACAAAAGCTCAGAATTACAAACAATCCAGTCCAAGATGTCTATACTATACCTATTCGGTATACCCACAATCTGCCTTCAGCTGCTCCTTTTCTCTGTATATTACAGACTTTCATAACAGCAATTTGTTTTGTGGTGTCCTTACTTCACTTTAATGTACACCAAATAACTAGCTCTTTTGAGTCATTAACTCAAAATCTTATGCGCACCTAAAAGAATGACCATATATTTTTCCTTTTTACATGTTATTATTGCAGGAAATCGTCCTCATGAATGACAATATTATGTTTCTGTAGCAGAAATCACGCAGAGAGAATGAAATAGCAGAACGAACTTCTGGATTCGCTCTTAAGAGCTGGGGACGAAGGTGCCAACGTATCCAAATCCCGTGATGAAGAAGGCAATGGCTTGGATAAAGAGGAAGATGAAAAAGTGGTTTTTCCCAAAGAAAACATCGTAGCAGCCGCAAAAGAATAAGTAAGCCCCAACTAATAGCTCTAACAAATGGAGTCTGTCAAAGTTTAAGCACAAAATGAGAAAGGTATCAAAATAAAGGTCATGTCCAAGCTGCACAACAAGTGTATGAAAGATTGTCTACCTTTCTCCAATCCTGAACCGAGGTTTTCGTGGTGCCTTGGTTGCTGATTTAGTCTTGAGAGCATCTCCAAGTTTCTCTGTGACAATCCATTCGTTCACCCGGTTAGCCTCTAGAAGGCCGATGATGGTAGCCTTTGTTCGGTGTAAAGCCATGACATTCTCAAAGAGGATCCAGAAAACCAACAAGTGAAGTGACCTGAAAGAAAACTCCAAGAACCTTAGATGACCGAAACAGCAGTACTGTTTGTTTTTTTCTAAATCTGTTTCCTATTTATTTAAATATTGTTTCACTATCTTCTTTATATAAATCTTCAATAAGAACCAGAGGAACATGCATTCTTATGAATCTTTTCCACCCTGAAATTGGAATAAGTTATCATCCAAAATCAAGTTAAAGAACCTTGCAGACAGAAATAGCTCAATATGTCCAAAACTTGATGCCAAATGCCGTTCTAAACATATCTGGAGAAGTTAAAAAACTGGACATAAATCTAGAAAGAATTGCAGACCTGGGAGTTCCGACAGCATTGAGCAGGGTGATGATGGAAGGGATATAAACTGCTCCCCACTTCGGGACCACAACTTCAGGCACCACCACAGTTGCAGGCAACACAACGCAGTAGAAGATAAATGTGTTTAGGTGGGCTATGATCTTCCGGACGAAGAAGAAGCTGTAAATCACATGCACCTTCTTCCATAAAGATACTTTCTGCATTGAACATGTGAACAGTAAAGAGTAAGCCCACAAGTCATCTTCATTTTACTTGGTGAAATTATTATCTTCGTATGGTATATCACAGAGGATTAACCTTGTTTCTTATGATCTCCATCGCCATTTTTCGGAACAGATTAGCCGGACCACAGGACCACCGATGCTGTTGGTAACGATAGGCTTTGAAAGTGCTGGGCAATTCATTTTTCACCTACAGTAAAATCAATAATGTAAAAACAGGCTCTATATACATATACCAGCAGAGAAGGTTGATGATTTTATCTTTATGTTATCATATATTGGGCCTAGAATTGATATCTCTATGTTAACCTAAGAGGTTATATATAAACAAGAATAAAGCATATACAAAAAAAAAATTTAATATCTTACAATATAGAAAAATATATTAAGCTTTATTTTACGTCCAATATATGATAACATAGAGATAAAATCATAACCTTTGACATATACTTATATGCCAATCTACCTACTCGTAGACTTCCCTTGAGTCCTGATATTGGTCAGATGAATAAATCATCAACGCATTGATTTGATGAAAGCCAATAATATCACCAAAGGAGTACCATGCCATAAACCCAGTCGGGCTAGGCATATAGCCAGGTATAGTACTACTCACACACACGGCCGAGACACCTAATAAAGCAAAGTCTAAGAGCTATCGTGACAGTCATGTCCTCAAAGGTCGGCCTACGTTTTGATACAACGAGAACTCAAGGAGTTATACGAAGAAGGTGACCCAGGTGACCCAGCAGTAGACACTTTGGGAGAACCCCAACAAGAAAAGGTGTCTAAATTCATGACACCACCGTAGGAGGCCGGGGAACTTTCCCATCTTGGAAGATAGGTAAGTTCCTCCATCTCTGGTTTCATGGGAACTCTTTAATCAATTATTAAATCAGTGACAAGTACCTTTATATTTCCAAGGTACACAAATTTCCACCCTTTGAGACTAGCTCTCACAGCCAGATCCATATCTTCCACCGTCGTCCGGTCTTTCCATCCTCCAGCCTCGTTGAGTGCAGCAATTCTCCACACACCTGCTGTCCCTGGATCATTTCATCAACAAAAAACCATTTTTGAATTTCATCAGGCGAAACGACAATGAAATTTTTGTACACTGTTATTGTTGGTCACTTACCATTGAATCCGAAGAAAGCATAGGTGGAGGACCCCACTTCCTGCTCCACCGTGAAATGGTAATCCAATGACATCTCTTGCATTCTTGTCATCAAGCACTCATCGGAGTTCACTGCAAAACAGCCGGAAAGCACTGCCACGTCACCAACGTAGCTGGCATGGGAGTTGCAACGTAATAATGATACACAAGATCACATAAAATTCCCTGTCGGTGAGTACAGCATAGAAAGTGACTAAGGCAGCAGGTCCACCATTAACGTTGCACATGAAGCTGCTGGGGGTAGGAGGAGGAGGTCAAACCAATAAGACGATTATGCCCCTCGAGATATAATCTGTGGATCCCAACATTACCCTTGTGCAGTTCGGGAAAATTAATGTGGCAGATTCCTGCTAAATTCCTGCCAAATCTAGGGATTTGCCCAAAAATTTTGGAAGTCCTTCGCAATCAAATCAAGTACATGGTAGATTTAGTATTTTGAGAAGCAATCTCTTTTATTTAATTTTTTCTTTTTTAAGATGGATTTGGTGTATCCGATAACTCTACTTAAACAGGCAATAAGCATGATAATTGTTGGATTCTTAATTTTTTGTTTTTTAACATATAAAATATTTTTATTCATAAATCTTAGGGTGGTCCAAGATTAATGCCTCGTTAAATTTTTGGGCTGCATTGGATTTTGTTGGTTCGCTATATACGAAGATATTTAATAGTATCCACATGGTATACTCGTATCTTCATTAACCTTGGGACCAGTTCATGAGTTGGGTTGAAGGACCATCAGAAGTATACACGTGGCTCAACCAAAACATGCCTCTTGGGATGGGAATTGGAACCTAACCTGTCTATTGCCAATCTCCCACTTTTCCAAAAACAGAACTCACCGACAGTTTTTTAACAATTTTTTATTAAAATTCTATCAATGACAAGACATCCGAAGGATCGATAGTAAGACAAAGGTTTGTGAGATTAAGCGGGATTACCGAACTTCCAGCGAGCCTGAACCAGAGCGAGCTGGGGGTTGTGGACGAGGAAAGGGACGGTGCGCCAGAGAAAATCCGGCTCCGGTTGGAAATCAGCGTCGAAGATGGCAACGTAGTCGCACTGCTTCACGTAGCTCCGCTTCATGCCTTCCTTGAGAGCACCTGCTTTGTA
Source organism: Casuarina cunninghamiana (assembly GCA_028551485.1). Taxonomy (NCBI): domain Eukaryota; kingdom Viridiplantae; phylum Streptophyta; class Magnoliopsida; order Fagales; family Casuarinaceae; genus Casuarina; species Casuarina cunninghamiana. Next base: position 13,576,233 of record CM052364.1, read on the forward strand.
GCCGTTCCGGTTGTCTCTTATCTCGTACTTTATGTTTATGCCTTTACTTGCCCACCTCTGGCATTCCAGCTCCACCAAGTCCTGCAGTTTTCACACGGATTAATGGTGATGCCGAATTGGGTTTGTTTGTTTGGATCGGAAAAAATTGACAATGTTCATGATTACCTTGATTGTGGGGTCTGTGGAATCGTCGAGGACTTGTATGATGATACGATCGGAAGGCCAGGAAAGCCCACATGCAGCTCCGATCGATAGTTGGTATACCTGTATTGAAAGGCAGAAAATTATGAAAAGAAAAGTACCATGAATTAAGAGCTTAAACGTGTTGGATGCGACTTACGCTAAAAACATATAAACTTGAAGATAAGAAAGAGTTTGGGAGAGAAAGAGAAAGATAAAGAAAAGGACCTCTCTCTCGTTGTACATTGGAATTTGCACCAGGACCATGGGATACGCAGAGTTTCCGAGCTCCACGTCGTCCTTCATTGGCTCCCATTTATAACGCTTCTCGGGCTTTCGGCCGAAGAGCTTTATCAGGACAATGACAACGCCCATATAGACCCTTTCTAGGAATAGCATCAAGGACATGATCAGACACAGAACAACTGCGACTCTTAACAGAGGAACGATCAATGGCGCTTTGATCTGGGACCAGATAATTCCAAGTTGCACGGAAATGTCATCTCCGGCCCCTTGAAACGCCTCGGGAAGAAGTGTGGTTGACGTAAGCCGATCCATTGAAGACCTTGTTCTCTGTTATTCGTTGACGAAAAACAGAGCAATGGCTGGGGAGAAGAAGATGGGAAGTTGAACTGAGAATATCAGATGATTGTATAGAGTTTAGCAAGGAAACCCACTAGATCTGCGTGGATTTAAAGAAACTCCTTTGCTAAAAGAGCACGAATATTTGCTTTTCTTTTTTTTGTATGCCTTTGTTATTTTGCTTCTTGGTCAAGCCAAACAGTGGAGAGAGAGCAGCAATGTCAGTCACTGGCTCAAAACCCCACCATATTTGCAGACACCCTCCGGAGACAAAACTTGAACAGACTCAAGAAACAAAGGGTTGATCCAAACTAAATGTAGCTTTTCCTTCCCTAAAAGGAAACTCTGAATAGAACCTTCTTCTGCTTCTGCGATTAATGAAAGCAGAAGCAGCACAACTAACCAACAGATGTAGCAGAAGAGAAGGAGAATAAGTGAAGAGCAAGAGAAAGAAAGACAAAGGGAGAGAGAAAAGCAGCGTTTTACTTGTATGTAAGCTGTCTTTGGTTGCTTGTGTGTGGTGTCTGGTTTTCTCTGTTCTTTTATAGTAAAGCTACCACTTCAAGGCCTCCAAGATCTTTTACTGTTCCAACCACAAGTGCGCGGCCTATATAAAAGTTGCAACAACAAACCACAAGTCCAAAATAAATCACTCGCCGGCGGACGACCCACCATCAGAGTCAAGACCTTCCCGGCGAGTGGGACCGACCTTCTTTGCTTTTCACGCGGACCAAATACGAATCCCATGTCGTAAACAAGCTCAAAGTTTGCATGCATGTAATTGCAAGGAAAATACCCGTATTATATATAAAGATGTATTTTAAATACACGTTGTCGTTGATGCCTCAACTGCTGTAATTTATCTTAGAAAATTAGTCATCCTTGTCGACCATTCTACATGACAATGGTTCGAAAATTCAAAGAGTTCATATTTGATAACGACCACTGATGTAGATTGACTGAACTCATGGATGTTTCGTCCCTTTTTCTTTCTATATTTTTTATTTATTTTTTAGAACACGATAAGTTATAGTAATTTTTGAGAACTAAAAATTGTCAAGAAATATTTTTTTACTGGGGCTACAGAACCGAAAAGTGAAACAAAAGCAAAAAAAAGGCTGGACGAAAAGGAAAGAAAACGACGAGACGACGACGGCTGGCCAAATGTATGCGTATGGACTTCCATGCCCTTGGAGTTGTCCCTGTCAACGAGACAAGCTTAGATGCTTCTCCTGCAGCATGCCTTTCCACGGAAATTCCAGGATGGTCCTTCCACGAGCAAGAGGAGTAAATGCGTCTTTGACTGCTTCTGGCTTCGGCATCAATGGCGGCCAGGGACGATTGCCTCGGTATGTCTGCAAGTGACTGGATAGCCTTTTGGTCTTTTATCCTCTGCTGGAGCTGACAGCGCAGGTATACTCGGATGAGTATATACAGCAGTCTCAGAAGAGTACTGCAGATGCTGGTTGCTGGAGAACAGTGCTGTAAATGCTGGCGTCAGAAAATGTGTATGAAGAAATTATAAGAGGTTAAAAGACGTGATAATATAAAGTATATATTAATATGTTATGCTCTTGGTATGTGAATTTTTATTTTATTTTATTAACATTAAGGAAAAAAATAAACATTTTAGAATATACAAAATTAAAACATTAATAATATGAGATAGTCACTCTTTCAAAACAATGATATTTGCAATCATAATTAATATATAACCTATGATAATTGATTGTTCATTTATATCTGCAATGTTGACTTCCTCATTCAAACAATGAAACACAGTTCCCAATTATCGGTGCCATTGTCTACACCACTGTGACACATTATTTGCTTTGTTTGTTGGGTATCCTAAAAGTGTGGGGAATATTAATGACATGAAAATGTGCATTTTGGACTTGAAAACACAACGTTCAAGATGCACATCAAATTTCCACATCCATCACATCCTCTCTCGCGATAAGAAGAACAAAAAACAGTCATCAAATCAATTATTAATGCTCTACCTCAAGCTTTCCATCTTTTCTTTCGTAGTCTCGATGTGAATAATGTCAGAGGGTGGAGCCAACCCTTGTTCTTTCTTATCTTCGTGTTAGTAATTTCCAAGGGGGGCAAGTCTGAGACATTTACAACCAAATATTGGCTCTATTTTATTCAAGTAAATAGAACATCTGCATGGACCATGTCTATCGTGGTTCCAAGAGTATAGCTGGAAAAAGAACACTTCGTAGGTATAATTTAACACGGCATGTCTCTCGTGTGAAGATACATTCCCAGCACGTGCCACCGCCAAGTCCTTCAACCTCTCGTATTCCTTTGTGGACCTTGACTTGTAGGGCAATCAAATATTCTAGTGTGAGAAAACCCTAGCATAAGAAGAAAAAACAAAAGATAATACTATAATCTACACTAATTCAGTCGTGTAAAGAAGCTGTTTATTAGTGTGATCATAAAGAAAACACACTGATAGACATCCTGCTTTTTGAACTGAAAAGAACGAGAAGTTCTTTAAATCATGGACGGCTTTGTCGTGTGCATTTGGAGCTGTCACCTTTGATTCTTGTCCTCGTGGTCAATAAGGGAGTTGGTGTCGGCAGCGTCTTCCTTTGTGTGTTATTTGGACTTCTACGCGTTTTATTTAAAAAGGAGAAAATGAAGGAAAAGTAGAGCCTCATGTGTGCTTGTCCTGATGCCGACCACGGGGATAGAGAGGAACAAGAATAGTAAGTATGAAAAATAATACAGAAGTAAACCAAAGTGAAAGTTTGGGAAGTTTAATGGTATAATTAGCAACTTACCTGATATTATTTGTAGAGTATGATTCTTAATGGATCTTGTTTCTTTTTCTGTGTAGTAAAAGAGAAAAAAAAAATCAAATCAAGATATTTATTAGTTGGTTTACTAAGCTGGTTGGTGTCAATTATTATATTGGTTTCATTAGAATGAAAGAAGTGGATTCCTTCTTGTTGAGGATGCTGTTTTTTAGTCTTTTACTGGCGAAATTGATGGTTCTTATGAAGGTTTGTCCTTTATATCTTGTCAGCTAGAGAGTATGAGTTATGAACATGGGTATGAGCTAATAAAGAAGGCTTGTGTTTTCCGTTGTTGGAAATGGTATATATTTCATATTATTTAAATTATTTTTACTATCTTTTGTATGCGAAAAAACAATTATCATTCTTATAAATTGATTTTTTAATATATAACTATTTTTTTATGCAGTATCAAACTGTAATTTTAAGCGCAACATCCCAACGTATGTGGACAAAAAGATCTCAACAACATCCCTATGTTTAGGACAAATAAATGTCTTACATCATTTAAATCTTATCTTGGTTTTTCCTTTTGTACATGTAAAAAAAATTATTTTCCTTCCTACAAATAGACTTTTTTTTTGGAGAAAAACCCTTTCTTACCAATGTTATGTACAAAAACAATTTGCTAATAGTCTATTAGAATTACTATTAGTAAAGATGTCTCGTGCTCAACACATTTTTTCAGTACCTTTTTGCCTAATTATAAAAAAAATAAAGATAAGAAAAGAAAAGTTGTCTTGACTTGATGTAGAGTGACACATACTTTCAACCGAGGATAAGAACGAGTGAGAGAAGTCATAAAAGCCATTTAATATACATTTTCCTATTTGGTTAACTCGATTTTTAAAGCGGATGGGTTTGGTGAACCTTAATTCTGCAGAGTTCGAGTTAAATCACCTATATCAAAAGTAAATAGAAAGATGAACGAAAGAGGTGACAGACATTGTCACTGCTCTTTCTTAATCATCACCTAATACTCCTGTTTAGTCAACAGAAAATCGATCTCATAATGATAGCAGCCATTGGTAATATTCGTTATAGTTACCTTCAATTCAATTGGGAAATCATATTCGTCACAACATTATCGTATTCACTATATTAAAATATGTTGGGCTATATTTTTTTATTGTTTTCCTCTTGTCAAAGAGAATCAAGCCTTGGCTCTCCTTTATGGGACGAAATAGAACTCATAATACGACCATTGACGCCAAGGTTCCTTTTCCATGTTTTTTAATTCCTAACTTTCTTTTTCAAAACCAAACGAGAATCAAATTACAAAAATGTTGCTGCATTAAACAAAAAACCACTCGGTTGTTGGTAGTGCAGTTTCCTTTTTCTTTCCAAAGGCAATATTCTCCAATTTTTTTTGTTGCGTTTGATAGAATTGTCAGAAGCTTGTTTCTGGGGAAAGTTGATGGTGTGTACTAGAAGCCCCATGGTACACGGGAAACATCCGATCCACCATCTTTCCCAGAGTCTTGCAGACATTTCTTGAGTTTGATCCCTCAGCTACTTCTCAAGTGGAATATTTGTGTTCTTGTCGACGTTCAACTAGACAGCATACCTTATCTTCATCCAACTCACTCCTATTCTTAACTTGAATCCAAAGGTTGTCCAGACATTCTACTGTATCGCAATGTGAGAGAGAGGGCTGTGTGTCAGAGTTGGTCATATGATATCCTGTGATAAAAAGGTATAAAGCAACAATTCCCATGTCTTTCTCTAGACAAAAGAGTTCTGAACTCGCATTCTTCCTGGTTGCTGATGGCCTCTGAATTTAAAGGGTTGATTTTAAGGTAAACTTTTTATTAGAAATAAGTATATAGTCCAATTTAAAAATTATTCTTAGCTCAAGTGTCATTAGGCTTGAAGTCTCATGGGATGGAACATAAGCAACCTTGGTTCTAATACTATATTAAAAATAAGCTCATAGTTAATCTAAAAGTTAATTAAAAAATTATATGATTTATCTTTTTTTTAACCTTTACATCAAGAATTTTATCTTTTAATATAAGACTCTTATCTTACCTATACTTTCTATAAGCAACTCTCTTAAACTTGCCTACAGTATGATCTAAATTACCCCATGCTATGCATCAAATTTTATATAATTTGGGTTTACTAATAATGCCATCTTCTCATCGTTAATGTAGCTAACACTATCAAAGTTTATAATTAATAACAAAATTTCCTACTCATTCTTTCTTTTTCATTACATGGCCAATCTGCACAAGTTTATCCTTCTCTTTCTTTTTAGTCTTCTTCTAATCTTAGGCTTTCTTCCGTTGCAAAACAACCGTCGATTATTTATTTAGGTTAAAGTGCCAAAAGGTAGTCTAGAACAGCCTATCGTCAGAAAGCAAGCCGCATCATTCAGCTGCCCACCCACTGGAGCAGACAAGATGCACGATAACCCAAAATCCTTTAACACAGTCTTTCTTTAACTAAAACACTTCTTATGCACGCCATTTTACCCCGGGACATTTGTTTTACACTGGCCTGCAGAGTGGCTTATCTTTTGAGTGCTATTTTGAGGTCCTTGCTTAGTATCCTTTTTGACACCTTTTTGGATTCATATAGAGATCTGCCTGTCTAATCATTCCCATTATCATTGTAAACCAGAAAAGATCTCAAAGAAACAAGGCTAGGATAATCATTTCTAGCCTCTCTATTTTTCTTCGAGCTAATACTTTCCATCTTTTCCCTTTCTGCTGATTATCTTTTTGGAGGTGTTACAATTTCGGGTAATCATGCATTTCAAATTAGCATACACAAGACAGCTTTTTTATTTTTTATTTTAGAATTTTGTGTTATGAGAAAAATGATTCATTTTTCATATACATAAAATATTAAAAATAAGATTTATTAACTATAAAGATGTTAAAATATTTATTAACTATAAAGATATTACATGACTATTTTTTTGTTTAAATACAAAGAAATGTTGCACTTGAATTAAATATCTGATAACATGTAAAAGAAAAAACTTATTTGCTAGTTAAAAAGGTTTGTAAAAAAGGAATTTTACTTTTTTATATTCATAAAGTATCAAATATTTAAGCAATGGGACAGTACAGTTTCCAGTATAGATTGTTTTACAGCAGAGTTGTCTTACTTCGTGGTTGATATTCCATCATCTCCAACTGATCATTTGGCTGATCTTCCCTTCTTCTTGCCCCGCAGAAGAAACAATATATACGAACAGTTTCGAAATAAATTGATACTGATACATGGCCCTTTTACTACTGTTCTTGAGAAACGGCCGGTTACAGATGGAGACGAGGTACCACATTAAACAAGATCAAATTCACGTAGCTTTGACGATATCCGAGTAGAATTTGTTCTTAATCTTTGGACTGACTTGAAGAAATAATCATAACTGAGTTGGACACCTCAACAAAAGCTGGGTCGGACTGCTCGCTGATTGATTGCTTTCATCAAATCAATACTAGATGCTTCCCCGATGCGTTGAAATCAACATTCTTAAAAAGACCGTATCAAATGTTTTAGGTACCTAGCCGATTCAACTAGTTGAACAATGTTTCGGAATTTATAAGTTTGAGATACTATGCTCTCTAGGTATGGTACTACTTTTTTTGTCATGTAAGACTCCTGTTAGAAGGTGATGTAAAGTCTTATATTCTTTACATCTTCACCTAATATCTATAATTTCTCGCTCTTTGATGTCACCCATGGAATTAGTCCTCGTATGAATGCCACATGCACGAGGTGGAAGCCATATTGGAATGAATATCAGTCTCCTATTGCTTATTATTAGATATAGACAATTGTATGTTAATATGGTATCCTTATTAAATGTGAGATTTTTTTTTCCCCTATATTGATGACCACTTTTAAGTGAGAATTAAACTTTCTAACAACTCCATCAAAATACATTTGACATCGCACATTGTTTCTGTATTTGTAGAACTTAGCTCAGTGGACATTGCTTCAAGTGTAGACAGCGGTGAAATAAATTTCTTCAGAGAGGTAATTAAGTTAATCTTTTTTTGAATAAATCCCAACTGAAAACAAGTTCAGAAGTTTTTATCTGGTGATTATGAGAGCATTTACCTATGTGGATGATTCGGTATGAGTTGGAAACGAAATCTAGTATTGTTGAAATTGAATTGCTTATATGCGAAAACAAATTTTCAAGCTTTAATTCTTCTTTCTTGTGATAATTTTTGTTCATAATTTTGGATATACAACAATGGAATAAGAATACAAAAAAGTGGTTGGAAACTCCAAAAATGATCAACTTTCATTCCTGGTAAAGGAACTATATATGGAATTATCACCATAATGAGACAACACAATGATGCAGGCAACGGTAACCTAATCATTTTCAACTTTCAACTCCCATGCTATTATGCCTTCCCTGATCTTCAATGAATTGAAAGTTCAAACGATGTAGCAACCGCAGCGAAAGATCCACAACATCTTGATCCCGTGCGAGGTTGGTCAGTCAGTAGTCAATTCTTGTGCTTCACTCATTTTGGTCCTCGAAAGAACAACCACTATTAAGTGTACTCTGAAGAAGTTGATCAACCAACCCGACATGCCATGGTTGAGGTGAATGTTTCACTTGTAAAGCCAAAAAAAGATGAACAATATGGTGTACTCTTCTTGTTAATTATCCCTATTTAGGTGATAGAGAGGTGTATGTTATTGTCAATGAAATATTTTAGACCACAACACATTCCTTGGACCAGGTTGGAGCTGGCAGCAGCCTGTATCTATCTTAGTCAAGCAGCAATTGGACTGGTAGAGTTGTTGGGTCAATTTGCAAAAGATATGTTGCCGATCAAACTTAGTTGGTAAACCATACTTAGCCAAAGCACTATTAAAGGAGAATCAAGGAGAAAGGGAAAGCTCCTCTATAATATATCTAATTTTTAGAAACAATGAAATTCTTTTCCTTTAAAATTAGGTCATTAAGAAAATAGAAGACCCAAACGTATATAAAAAGATTAAGACATCAATGATGTTGATCGACTACTATTCTTAATATATTTCCTTACTCTTCAAATGAGAAAGTTATAAGAACTTGATTAATGAATTGTCTGTTTTTTTTATTAAAATCACTCAGTAAGAAAAATATCCAAATATATAAAGAAAATATCATACCAAAATATCAATAATATAAAAAAATTATTAATTTTGACATCCACCCTCACTTTGAACATGGGAAGATTTTAAGGGTTCAATCTACAAGTCTACTCTTTCTCTACTAAAATCAATCGTTAAGAGAAATAAGAGAATATCCAAACATACCAAAAAAAAAAAAAAAAACTAAGTTATTAATAACGTAGAACAACTATCATTTCTAATATAATTTTTTCACTTTCAATGTGAATAAATTATAAGCATAATCTTTAAGGAAAAATGAACTAAACTCTCTTAAAATTTATCAATATTTAATATTGATATAAAAATACTAAAACATATAAAAAAAATCAAACTAATTTATTAACAATATAAAAGAACTATCATTTTTAATATATTTTTTCTCCCTTAATGTGCATAAATTATGAGCCTAGTCTCCAAATAAAAATGGAGTAGACTATACTAAAATTTGTCCTTAAAAAAAAGAATATCTAAACATACAAAAAAATATTATCAATATTTTCTACTGATAAAAAATTACCTAAATATAATAAATAAATAAATATCAAACTAAGAATCAACCTATCAAAACTACTAGCATTTTTAACATGTTTTTTCTCCCTTCAAAGCTTTTCACGTGAATAAGTAGTAGACTCTCTTAAAATTTATTATTAAAAATACTTAAAAATATAAAAAATTATTAATATATTTAATATTAACAACATGAATCACAATGACATTTAACTTTTAACATCTCTTCCATTCTTTAAGTATGAAAAAGTTACAAAAACTCAATCTCCGGTTAATAACGAAAGAATAGAATAAGATTCCGTAGATTTACTTAACTAATGATTAAACTTAATATTATGAGGTGCTTTATAAAGAAACATAATTTTCCTCATCTGAAAGAAATGAATCTCTAACATATAAAAAAGATAATATTCCATTTCCAATAATATCATTATTGTTACAGAAACTTTGACTAGCATGCAATGGGTTTTGTCGCTCTGGAGCCCAACCCAACCTGCAGGTAGTAGCCTACCATTGAATTGGGTTTTCCCTTAGCATTGGCCCTGAAAGGCCTAGTGCCCGTTTTGTCATTGGAACAGGTTCGTCACAGTCCTCGAACCTTCCTGGCTTCTCGTGAAACTTCGACGGACAACAAAGGAAGCGGAATAGTCATCTCCACACCACTCAATCCAACAAAATTCTCCCCAACTGAGAAAGGAAACATCAAAAACAATTGATGATGCTAAAAGGCTTCGATAAAAGAGAAATCAAGTTGCTAAGTAACGTTTACAAAAAAGAAGTTTAACTTTTAGTTATTATGATCCATCATGATCCATAAAACATCACACTTTAGGAGAAAATACAAAAGAAAAATAAGATCAAGAAGCTCCAAATCCTCAAACATTCAAGTGGGGATCAACCTCAACCCTTGCAACCCCCTCCCTCTCTTCAGCAACCTTGGCCACCTCCACCTTTCCAACAACCAAGCCTGCAACATCGCTGTCCTCTCCCTTCAGAACCTTCTCTTCCGCCTCCTCGTCCACATAGTTCGGGTCCTTCTCGTCGATCGCCGGTGGCACCTCCGAGAGTTCGCTCTCTGCCAGGTCGTCGGGACCCTCCCATGTGTACTTTCCGCCGTGACCAGACTTCGGCGGTGGCCTGCCGATGCCGCCTAGGCCGTCGACTGGGTGGCGCTCCATGCGCTGCACACCCTTGTCCATCAGCTTCTTCTCTACATACTTGAGGGTGTCTACGTTGTGGGTTTTCAGATCCATCTTCTCCACTTTCTTTCGGCCTTCCTCGTCGCGGCTCACCGCACGGAGCGTCACCGTTTCCTTCTTGTCGTCGATGGGCTTCATTTCCTTGTGCTTCGAAACGCCTTGCTACTCTTTTTGCTTAAGGTAATATCCCCAGAGACGGAGTTGATGACTTTATACAACGGACAAGGACAGAACTGAACACTAGAAAGTCCTGGAAAAGAAGACATGAGAGAGCTGATGCTAGAATGTTCTGCCACATGGTGATGTCGAATCGCCACGCGGAGTGTGGTTTTTTCTGGTATGTCCGAGAAGGGAATAAGATTTTCTTTGTATACGATGCTGTCGCTTAGATTTTGTCGAAAGGATAAACCCAGAGGCTGCTTTTAGAGTAGTGTGATGAAAACTCGCTTTCCTAATTAACTGGTAGATCTTCAAAAATAGCTCCTTTTTTTTTCTTTCTTTTTTTTTTTCTTGCGTTTTATTGATATTTTAATCTTTAGACTTTGACATACTATATAGATTTTCAAGTTTCCTTCTTGAATCAATCAGTAAATATTTTTTCTCCAATAGATTCAATTCATGATTGAAGAGATCCTACATTTAGTCTTAAACTTTGTGATTCTATTAAAAAGAACACCAACATTTGTTCTTCAGATTAATCATTAAGAGTGTGAGATACATAAATATAAAAATAAAAAAATTGAATCAACATATTAATAATATAAAATTATTATTACTATTATTTTTAACAAAACATTAAAAAAAAAGTTAAATTGCAACTAAAGTATGAGAGGAATCTTACGTAATGTTGTATATTTGTGGCTATAGTTAATCTTGTAATTAATATTTTTGTGATTATAATAAAATGAACACCAACTTTTGTTTTCAAATTAATCATTATGAGTGTGAGATACATAAATATATATATATATATAATTGAATTAACATATTAATAATATAAAATTATTATTATTATTATTATTATTATTATTATTATTATTATTATTATTATTATTATTATTATTATTCTTAACAAAACATTAAAAAAATGCAATTGAAGTACGAAAGGAATCTTATGCAATGTTGTGTATTTGTAGTTATAGTTAACCTTGTAATTAATATTTTGTATTCTTTCGAAGAAACCTAATAAGAGAAGAAAAAATTGACAAGTAATTATGCTAATAACAAAAGATATATGAGATTATATTAGTTTTAATCTCCTAAATATAATGTTTCTTATATGTTTATAATTTGATTTATGTATTTATATATTCATATGGTAAGTTATTTTTGCAACAATTATATTACACCTCCACTTAACTTGCTTCTCCAAAAAGAATGAAACAATTCTGATCGTTTTACATCACTTCTCTGGTTTTAGGTGCATTTGTACTTGGAGCCGAGTTCTCCCACTCTCATGGACACTATTCCATGGATTCCATGCGCCAGAGAACATGACACTTAAAAGATTAATACTAAAGTGAATATTGATTGAGAAAAAATTAATTAAATTAAGACTCAATTTTAAATAAAATTCATTATTTTATTTTTTACAACTCACCTAGGAAAAGGGGAAGAGATTCGAATCTCTAGTCGGATAGACTCAATCAAGATATAAAATTCATTATAGTAATAAAGAAATTAAATGAAAATTTCATAAAAATAAAACATTAAATTCTCTCTTCAATAGAAGCTAATACTAAAGTTTTAATTCCAAAATAATTTATTATATTTTTCTTATCTCCACTTCTTAACCCAATATAATTGGTTTCAGACTCTTGAATGACTAAATTTTAATTCTTTAAACTCTAAAACTTACTTAAAGAAATTACAAAACAAAACCTAATGATCTAGAAATACCCGACAACAGCATAAAACTTAAGAGGAAGTAATCGAAACCCAAATTCATATTATCTCCCTTCTTTGGTCTTGACAATTCATACCCCTTCAAATCCTTACCCTTAAGAATTGATAAGAATTGAATATTGGCGAATTCATAGTGATTATCCCCGGTGAGTGAAGTCTACCAGGGAAGTTGGAATACCACAAAAAGGGGAAAACCGCTTCGCTTTCCAATAAGAGGGCAGGCAAAAGCACTTGGAAACCTCTCCACTCTATCTTGCCAAAACCCTTTTAAACTCACGTGAGAAACTGAAAAAACAATCGAAGACTGGATTGGCTGTTCCTTCTTCTGGCAATCGCTTTTCCTTGATTATACAAGCAAAACAATCAATGATTCAACCTCTTCAGCTTGTCGTAAGTTCTCAAGCACAAAATAGGTGATTTGACCGACAATTTGGTCAAAATCATCAATTCACCATCTTTCACAGTGATGCTTTCTGTTACAGCACCATCTTCCCTTGTGAAGTCATATTTCACTGTGACGCTAACGTGTTGCCCCTTGGCATTATTTGCTTCAGGTTTTTTCCCCTTTAACAAGGTAAATGGGGTTTGGCATAAAAAGTGACGAACCCAAGATTTAGGTTATGAATCACTATTTTTTCTTTTTTTAATAATGCACGCAAACACATAGAGAAAGGAAGGGGGAGGGGGAGGGGAAGGGGTTAGGAAATTCTTGACCTGGTAGACTCACAAGTTAAGGACTCTTGGATCATGAATGACTATTAATCAATTATTAAACTACTAACTTATTAACACCTACTGTGACTTATAGGCCTTGTGGAACGATAAGTTTAACACTTTACACATGTCATTGTGTAAATTACGTCTTTTACTTTATCAACACCATTTCTTATTGTTAGAATTATAACATAATAATATATTATCAATATATAACAAATGTTGGATTTCATCAAGAAAGCACAGCGTTATGAATGAAGTAACTTGTTTAACTTCATCGAGGAGATGAATTTATTACTCTCTTCATACCGAGTCAGGGTGAATGTGTTCAACAAATTCATCGCCGCTTCTCTCCTTATCGTCTTTCTCATTGTTCCATGTATACCGGCACGAATTTATTAATCTCTTCATGCCGAGTCTTGGTGAGTGTGTTTAACAGATGCATCCCCTCTTCACACTTCTTCACGTATTTATATGTAGGCCAAAAGGATCACCTTCAATACAACACTACCTTGGAAGCCATTGTAGCCTCTCATTAAAAAAGATGGCGGAAAATAGCAAAAACTTGAGAAACAAAGGGGTAGTCTGTGACTCTAGCGATGATAAGGAAGACGAAGGATGTGATTTTTATGTCGCTCTGACGAAGCTGAGCCTTGGTCCTAGAAAAAAATTCCTTGTTCTGTCACTTGGAGGCCTACTATGCCAGAGGGTTTTCAAACGTGGGTTGTCAGAAATTCCAAGATTTCGCAGCGCTGATGCATTATATGGAAATACTTTAGGTGAATGTACTTGTCTATGTTAATTAGCTAGTAGCCGATGAAACTGCTAATAGCTTGAGGCCTCCTTTACTTAGAAGGTCGTTGGTTCAATTTATTTTCAGAATTTTTTTGGTCTAATTAAAAAAGGAAAAATAAAATATTTATCTTTATGAAAGACATGGTCACTCCGCTTTGTTTAACTGTTGACGCTGTTCATTCACGAGAATCCCTTCCTCTAGCAGTTTACAAAAGGCCTTATTGTGAGGAATTCATGAAATTTTGATTTGAAAGATTTGAAGTGGGAATATGGTCTTCAGCAAGAAAGTGAGTATAACAAAACACAAACTCTTCAATTTCTCTATCTTAATTTTTTTCTTTTAACGTTTACTAAATTCTTTTGCATTTTTTATTATGTACTTGCGTTTCTGGGTCATCTCTATCGAACATAGATGGAATCTGAACAGTGCCTTGGATTGTATAATGAAAGGGCTGCAAAGCAAGCTCTTTATTGCATGCGTAAGTATAAATAATTTAAGAATGTGTTTTGATGAAACATCTTGCTTCTCCACCTCTCTATTCGCCATCTTAGTACTTTGTCATCTGTGATTGTCCAGGACCAAGACGCATGCACTAATTCTAAGTCTATGTCCCTGGAGAACAAGAACAAGCCCCTCTCTCTGAAGGAGTTCAAGAAACTAAAGAAATTTAGTGCTAAAATTTCTGCATCAAACACCTTACTAATAGACGCTAATCCATACAAGGCCTTGCTAAACCCTGTATTAACCATTCCTTGGGAGTTTTCAATTTAAGACAACTTGAATATCTTATTAACAGTTTCTATTTTTATTTCTACAGCTTCATACAGCAATATTTCCCACCGCGTACAAGGCTGATCAGGTTGATGATGATTCTTTAGGTCAGATAACATTAAAAGGCTGTACTTAATAATCATCTTCTGATTGGGTTGAATTTTTTAATTGAGATTTAATTATGGTTTTATCCATTAGGTCCTGGAGGTGACCTGCGTGTGTACTTGGATGGACTGGCGGCCGCAGATGATGTTCCATCTTACGTGAAGGAACATCCATTTGGGCAGCCCGCAATAACTAAAGAACATCCTGATTGGAAGTTCTACTCGGAGATTATCCGTCGTCTCCAGAAGGAATGATCTACGGAAAGGATGATATGACAATAATTTTACGAACTTTCTATCTTGTTTCATAGGACCTTGCAATAGATCATTTTGTGTTGAAAGTCACTGAGCTGTCTTGGATACTTTATATCGACAATATATCACCTTGTTTTAAATATTTAATTGTGGAATTTAACATTATGGTTATCAATATAAATTTTAAGATGCAAAAAATAAGTGTTAAATAAAAGACTTTCTAAACTAAAAAGGTTTTAAGCTGAGAATAACTCCACTTATTTCTTCGTATATTATTTCTTAAACCAAGTTTATGAAATAATCTAAGAGTATTATTAAGTTCTACTTATTTCTTTGAAAATTATTTTCTTCAAACTAAATTTGTGATATTAATTTTATATAAAAAATAAATTATAAGCAAAACTAGATATTCTTACACTTTTTAAGGAGGGGAGAAGTCCGTCTTGTCCACACAAAACATAGTGTCATAAACCAAGTCTGTCTAAATATTCAACAACATATATATCTAAGTTCGATGCATGCCTAAAATATTGTCACAAGTTCCAATGCTCTTCTTTTGGTGTGGTATTAAGTATTTAATACTCCCCAAATCTAAATTTAATCTTATTTTGCCCATGAAAGACTAGTCCAACCATAGGATTGATGTGGTACACATAGAAAAAGACCTAGCCCTAATATCATTTTGAAGTCCTATATTTACCTCTTCCCAAAAAGTATCATTAGAGAAAGTATATTCAAGGCTTATAAAGTATCGGACATGTGCTTTTCTTTTCCATGTGAGATTAAGTGTGTAATAAACAAAAATAGAAGGAATAAGTAAATAAGCTTCCAGACAATTAGCAGTTACGTAGCCAAATGCTCCCAAATCATTTCGAGATAAACATGAGGCTGTGCCTCAAATGGTTCCTAATCTTTAAGGTGAATTGTTGAACATGTCACAGCAGTTTCATACAACATCAATAACTCAGATCAATTAGTCCTAATCACTTCAGCCTCCAAGTCTCTTAGATACATCCGAGACAAAAACAATCCATTAAATTGCAAGACATCAGATTTGGAAGACAACAAATAACATTACTAAGCCTATCTAAGATTCTGTTCACCACTGGCGCAAATGTTGATGTCAGCGGACGGTCTCTGATCTGAAGTTGGCTCTGAGCCATTCCGAGCAGCAAAATCGGTTTTGGTGATCGAATCCAGTTTGTCCCTTGTGCCGCTGTATGGTCCTGCCAGGTCGTCACCCTGCGGGGGCGTAGGAGGGGAGAGGGGCTCGCCGTCCGATTTTGCTTTTGAGATTGACCGCCGGAGCAGGAGGTCATGGATACCATGGTATGTTCCCGATGATGCTTTCATTTAATTGTGGGCAGTAATTTCACACTACTATTAATTGAGGAGCGTATCCCACATCAGCTGAAAATGACCCATCGAGGTGCCTTTTGGAGAGGTCACGTAGGATGGTTCCACCCTCCCCCTTCAGGCACCTTTTGGGAAAGTCGCGTGGCCCCACTTAATAGTTAAGAAATATAATAAGAATACTAGGTAAATAAAATTGAATTTCATCAACTCATAAGTGAGTGGTAACTCTTAGCCTGCATTAAGCTTTCCACAAGAATCTGACAAATCAAAAGTAAAGACAGTTGCTGGTATAAGTGGCTTCAACAGTAATGAACCTGGGCAAACTGCACATATTTCTGGACTTCGTTATCCGCAGTGCATCATCGATGATGCCAAAGCATCTGTTATTTTCATTATTTCTCAAGCCTGCTCTTGATAGCCACCTGTTCACCCCCAAAACCCCACCTCCACGCCCCAAAAAGAGCTTGTTTCGTTCCACAGTGGACAGAGTTTCCAGCAAATTTATTTTGCTTCAGCATTTTTCTCCCCGCAATGACTTTCATCTCCTCTCTTTTCCCTCTTCTCTGACACTGCTAAAAACTCGCACAGCAGTTACACGAAGGAAGAGCTAAAACCAAATGCAAAGGCTGAGACGGGCAAAACCACAAGTAGCCTCATAATCCCCACTACAAACATCAAATGAATTGAGTAGCTCAGGTTTCATCAGATTACCAGCCGTCCACACACATGTTGGGTTATCAGGAGCTTCCCAATATTGTTTAGTTTGACCGAATGGCATCTAAGCCAGTGGATTTTTTTGTGCAAATATCCACCCTTAATTGCAAAATGGACGAAGACCAGAGGCGAACGTGGAAGTACCTATGCTTGGCGAACGGCCAAGCGATATTCCTTTGCCAATGACCTCATGAATGGTGATTTGATTGCTCAATTGCAATTGATCGATGGGCAGCTTTTAGAGTATTGTGATGGAAACTTCACTTCCCCAATCTTCGGTGATTTTCGATCTCCACACTGGTCCGTCCAAATTCTCAAAGGT
This sequence comes from Casuarina cunninghamiana, assembly GCA_028551485.1. NCBI lineage: Eukaryota > Viridiplantae > Streptophyta > Magnoliopsida > Fagales > Casuarinaceae > Casuarina > Casuarina cunninghamiana. The sequence goes on from CM052364.1 coordinate 13,593,584, forward strand.
GCGCATGATGCTCCGTTGTAATCTACCGATGGAGGAAAACCTGCTCAATCAGGAGATCTTCAACTAGCTTAATGAACTTATATATGATATTAAAGTGTGAGGTTTATTTCAAAATCTTAAGACATTAGGTAAAAAAACCCTCATTACTTATAAGATTAAAGAATTTCTAAATTTTTAATGTAGGATAACATTTATATTTATTACTCTCCCTCACGTATATGTTGATAATATAAAACAACACTCACATCTAATACTTTTCCTTATGTGTATATTGATATAAGTATTGTCCAACTTTGGGACATAAAATATTACAAAATAGAGGTTTATGCTTGATTTTAATATTATATTATAGTGTAAAAACTCATTTAAATCTTTAAAAAATTAAGAAAATCTCATCACCTATAAGACTAATAGTCTATCCTCACACTTTTAATGAAGAACAATATCCATCTTTTAACACATGGTTTATATGCTTTTCTCCTTTTCTCTCAACTAAGTGATTAAGGTGGAAACATAAAAACCAAACTCCCGACTCAGATCCTCGTAAATCATATTTCTCTCTACTTCTCGAGACCTGTTACGTCCCCATCTACAGGGGACGTCAGCAGGGGGATCCTTTAGCTGTCTAACTTGTCACTAGCCAAGGATTATCTGTTATAGGCAGATCCTTTGCTTGCATGTCACGGCCCTGACTATCAATCACAACGTACACACAATTTCCTCGTAGTCACTAATTTCATTACATTTCATTAAAGGTTCATACCCAAGCCATATACTAAACCACTCTTACACGTTGGCTTAAGGGCTGTTCTTACGAGATACTGGATAGTTCCAGCAACTAATCCTCCACTTGCCTTAAGGGCTGCTCTTAATACAAACAAGTTCTTCACCAAAGTCACTCAATGCCCCCCCTCTGATGAAGGCATTTCCTTCATTCTAAATTCTTAGCACGAATTGAGAAACTAGGGGATATTGTATGACTGTGGAACTGATGAAGAAGACGGAAGAGGTGATTGTTAGGTCGAGCTGGTATATACACAGATGGTGTCTGAGTAGTGCCTTGGACCGTGTAATAAAAGGGTTGTAAAGAAGCTCATATTTGCATGGGTAAGTATAAATAACTTAAGAATGTGTTTTAATGAAACGGCTTTCTTCTCTATCTTTCTATCTAACATCTTAGTACTTTGTCATCTAGGATTTTCTAGGACCAAGTTGAATCCACTGATTCTGGGTTTCTGTCCCCGGAGAACCAGAACAAGCCCATCTTTCTAAAAGAGTTCAAGAAACTGCAGAAATTCAGGTTCAATATTCTGCATTAAACACGTTGCCGATAGATGGCAATCCATACAAGGCCTTGCTAAACCCTGTATTAACCAGTGCTTGAGAGTTTCCAATTCAAAATAACTTGAATTTCTTATTTAAAAGCATTTTCTTTTTCCTTTCTACACCCTTGTACAGGAATACTTCCCAACGCTTGCAAGACTAATCAGGTTGAGGATGATGCTTTAGGTGACAGAACATCAAACGACTGTACTTTATAATCATCTTCTAACTGGGTTGAATTATTAATTGAAATTTCATCAAGATTTTGTCCATTAGGTCCTAGAGGTGACCTGCGGGTATACTTGGATGGACTGGCCGCTGCGGATGATGTTGCATCTTACGTGAAAAAGCATCCATTTGGACAGCCTGCAATAACCCCAGAGCATTATGATTGGGAGTTCCACTCGTCGTTTTCAGAAGGAATGACCTCCTGAAAATATCATATGCCAATAATTTTAATGACTTTTTAATATCGTTTAGTTGCACTTTGTCATAGATTATATTTTGTTTTGAATTTTATTTTATTTTATTTTATACACACACATCTTAATTTATACAAATATCTAATCTAAGAATAAGAAGTTTTAAACAATATTTACTCTCAATTAAATTAAATATTCATGACTTTTTTAATACTTTATATTCATTATATCTCACCTTGCTTTAAACATTTAATTAATATTATTTTTTATTTTTTTAATTAAGTTGACTAAACTTTAAATTTCATTATGTGAAATCAAGTTACGGGACATTTTTGTTAAAAAAAAGATCGTGTTTTTTTTTTCTTCTGTTAATTACAAAGGAATCTACAAGAAGTTTTAAATGATACGTCTCTTATTTTCTAAAATAAATATGAATCATAGTAAGATTGTATTAACTTAAACAATGAACTTTAATATAATGCTAAAAGAATTATTTTCTTCAAAATAAATTTGTAAGATGACTTATATAGAGAATAATTTATAAGCGATCCAGGATATTATTACAATTTTTGAGTTGGGAAAAAGTTAATTCGGCCTTGTCAGTATAAAACATACGATCACGAACACAAGTTTGTCTAAATCTTCAACAACATCAAGATCTAAGTTCCATGCATGCCCAACAACAGCAGAATATTGTCATAAGTTCCAGTGCTAACAAAAGCAGAAGGAACAATTAAATGAGCTACAGGCTATTAGCAGTTTCATAACCAAATCTGAGTTCAAGATAAACATGAGGCTGTGCCTTCCTAATCTTGAAGGTGAAATTGTTGAACATGTCACATCAGTTGTTACAACATCAATAACTCAGATCAATGAGTCTTATCACTTCAGCCTTCAAGTCTCTTAGATACATCTGAAACAAAAATAATCCACTAACTTGCAAAAATTAGATTTCGAAGACAACAAATAACATTAGTAAGCCTATCTAAGATTCTATTCACCAGTTGCACAAATGTTGATGTCAGGCGATGGTCTCTGATCCGAGGTTGGCTCCGAGCCATTCCAAGCAGCTACATGGGGCATGGCGTTTGTATCCAGTTTATCACTCGTGCCGTTGTCTGGTTCTGCATGGTTGTCTCCCTGTGATGGCGTCGGGGTGGAGAAGGGCTCACTATCGGGCTTTGCTTCTGAGATTGGCCTTGCGGCGGTTACCACCTCCGGAGCACTGGAGATCGGGGATGCAACGGTATGTTCTCGATGATGCTTCCGTTTATGTGCCTTGTAGCCATTTGGCATGAAGCTTCCAACAACGATCTGGCAAATCAGGTAGAACACAGTTGTAGGTGTAAGTGGCTTCAACAGTTAATAAGCTGGGTAAACTGCATATTTTTCTGGACTTGATATCAGTAGAACATCATCATTTGATGCCGATGCAGCTGTTCTTTTCATTTGTTTACATGTTTTCAAGTTTCAGCTCTTGCCAGGATTAGCCAAGCAGTAGCAAATTCAAATTGCCACACCACTAAACATAGCCAATCCAAACAACAGTCACAAAGGACAAGAAAGGTTGTTTCGTTTAAAATGAACAGAGTTTCCAGCAAATTGACGAATGGTAGCAGCAAGTTGTTGGGGACAGAATATAAAATTAAACAACAAACATCATTCACACAAGAACACCAAATATAACGTGGTTCAGGAAAAGTTACATCCACAAGAAAAGCAATATTTTGTTTTCACACTGTAAAACACTTACACAACAGTTAACAAAAAATGAAAAAAACTGTAAGACAGAAAACAAAACTGGTAAAATCACAATTTGTCCTTCAGATGCAAAATGACAATTTTGCCCCTGCAGCTAATTTTTACTCCAACTTAACACAAGTGGCCCCATAATCCGCAGTAAAAACACCAAATAGACATTAAAGGCAACATTGTTGAGGCTTAAATATCTTTTTCATATGCCTCTCATATATCTTGTTTGTACGCCCTAGGAGACAATTTTGACTGCAGATTAAGTGCAGTGATTATGCTGCATATTGCCCAGGCCTAGAATCTGGATACTTAGAATTTCTTGGAAATCATTTTGATTACTTAGCTCTCCGAAATAGTTTTTGACAGGAGGGTATCAAGCAGGTTGTTGCTGGACCATATTTGGAGGAAATCCTTCTTCATAAAGACATTAACCTTAGCTTCTATACAGATGTAGATACAAAATCAAATTGTACATGGAATGTTAAATGCATAAGAATTAGACTCCTGAAAGGTTTTAGCAATTAAAATATGAAATTTGAGAAGACACCTTACCTGGATAGGGCCAGCAGCCATCAGCAGACCAGCAATACCACCACCTATTACACGACCATCGGGCCCAGCCAATGAGACACTTAACCCACCAGTCCTACTTCTTGCACCACTGGCATCACTGACTGTAAATGACCCAGATAAAGATAATATCTCAAACCGGCCCTGCAAGATGCTTTCTGAGTTAATATTTGAAAGATTTTCGTTCAAACTAACTCCATCATGATATACACCAACACACAGTATAAACTCCTTAGACAAACAATCACACAGAACGAAAACCAAAAATCATGATATTTTCAGACAGAACAACCAAGTCAATTATCCACAAGCTTTTCAAAACAGGCCTACATCAAGGTTTTCACTTGATATTATACCACATATTGATTCCATCAAATCAAACCAGAAGAAAAACATACAACAAATCCCAATATTTTTAACTGAAAGAACCAGATAAACACATCCATTTTAAACTGAAAAAGAAATGAGAGGAAAAACACACCACAATGTTGGCAGGTTTCCAAACTTATAGAACATGATGAATAAATTTGACTACATCAACGCAGGCATATCAGATGACTGGGCTGTAAACTAACAGAACTCTTTCATAAACTGGCAACTCAATTCAGATAATGATTAAGTTGAGCCTGAATAATAATTTTGGCTCATAATAAACGTTGAACTTAATGTAAATTCGAGATTACTCAGTTTAGACTATTAAATGAACCTCATATGAACTTGATTAAAATTCGCATTAAGCTTGACATAAATGTATAAAGAAAGTAATGCACCTTCCTAAAAAAATGTTTTTCAATATAACTCATTCATCTCCTAAGAATGTCATTTGGACCATGAAATATCCCGGAGTAAAACAATTTTACCAAAAGTTTATTGACAAAAACAGTAATAACTACAAGAGATTGATATCTAAAACAATCTTTTAAGCATTTTATAAAATGAACGATTATATTTTTTTTCAAGCTTTTCCCAATTCAGAAAAAAATAGTAATTGCTCACTTTCTGTTAAATAGTTTGAGAGCAAAAGAAATGTATGTGTATTTAATCCTCAAAAAGTTCCAAGTTCAACAATGACTCATTAAATGAGCTATACAAATCATTTTTACACTCAGCCTACCAATGAGAAAAACATCAGTTACGAGCAAGCAATTTATAGCCCTATCAACTAACAACAATAACAACAGCGACAAAAAATAAAATAAAATAAAAAATCACTCTTTTAAAGACTTGGACACCAGACCCTCAGAAAAAAATTCTAAGATTAGACTTCTAGCTGTTCTTCATGGACCATTACAGGCACAAAGATTTGTGTCAAGAAACCATTGCCACGAGGGAGATCAATGACAGATTACAGTTAGTACTCCACTGACAACTGTGAGCCCATCTCTGTTGAGCATAACTTTCAACCTGGGCTTGGACTTGGAAGACTTTATTATTTAAGCCTGCTCATTAAGTACAAGTTGCATCACAAAATCTGAACTGCTGTTGGTCAACGGACTTGAGATCCAAGGTAGTTGGGATTGGGCTTGAAACACCTTTGCACACTGGCTTGCTTTCATCTATGCCACTAACCTATGTTTTCCTTGTAGAGTTTTCTCATTGTCAAGTAAAATGTGCTATTCACCAACTTGATGGGGTTCCTAGCAAGGAAAAGGATTTTAATAGTGTTGTCTTTGATCCAGATCTGCCGCTTAAATGAAGGTGTAAGGATGCTGCAAGCTTTGATCCTTAGATCCTTTTGTGTTCTTTTTTCTTGACTTAAGTTCAAGCTCAACTCTTTTTGGTTTAATGAAGTTAAGTTCGAGCCTGGCTCAAACTCAACTGGTTTTAGTCAACCCAAGTCCCAACAGGCTTCTAAAAGCTTGACTCAAGCTCGAGTTAAACTCAAGCCTATCTGTATTTTGTTGAGCCAGGGGTAATAGGGCAAACTATTAAAATGAGCAACTTTCTTCCTAGTAACAAGTCTACCATATCATACACTCTTTTACTTTCACAATTTCTTTGCTGGTTGGAAAGGATTTAGCCACTATAAACTGGGTGCTTAAAATTGTTCATAAGGCAAGATTGACCTCACAAGTTTTGAAAACTAGAAGATACACAGAACTATAAGTGTTTTGAACGAATCATACATACTTTAAGAGTTTGCTTGCAAGTTTGGGGAAGAATAACTTCTCTAGCACTGAATCAATGGATTATTTTTGGTGCTTTCTTAAGAAACCCAATAAAACACTAAGAAAGTAGATGAGTAGTGGAAAAAGGAACACAGATTTGACCCAGCCATTCCTCCTCACTGGAACGAGCAAAAAACGTCACTGGCCTGACCACACGTTAAGAATGTAAATAGGATCTCAGATAAATTATGCCCATCACTACTCTAGAAGGCTCTCCTATGCTTGCTCCAACATACAACATGGAATAGGTGGTTCATGAATATATGCAATGAAGAAAAAACATAGATGCCAACACCAAACTTGATCATATGGTCGTGCACAGACGGAATCTCTGGCCATAAGTCAAAATCTAACTTAGTCTTCTAACAGAGAAGCACGTGTTTCAATTATAAGCCCAAATTCAACTAAAAGATCAAAGAAACCGGCAGCAATAATGGCCAAAAGGAAAACTAATCAGAGAACATACCTCATATGTCAAGATTCCACCGGAAGAACCAGGCTGCCGGATTGTAACATTTGAAACGGCTCCATTAGCAGAGAGAACACATATTCCACGAGGTCCCTTCTGAGCAAAGGAAAGAATTTTTCCTGCGACATCCTGCATGTGACAAAGCAGATCTCTATTTTATAAACCAAAGACAAACAACAATTGGCGCAATAATTATCAAGTAGTATTATATTCAACAGAAATACTAGCCACTATAGAACACTCAAATACAGAACTTCAAGTGGTACAGCTAGGTAATACAATTTTATCAAAAGCATTACCTCCCCGGTATTGACAGTAACCACATGCGGTGTAAAGTCCCCTCCTGCTGTGTTCGCAAACAATTCACCTTCACAGATCAAAAGTCCACATGTAAGAGAAACTAAGTCAAAACAATGTAACGCAGGACGCCTACATTGAAAGTTGAAGCACCTCTTTTAGACAGAAAAGATACTAGGAAATCACGTTTACAAACAAATATTTGACCCAAAAAAACATCTCATACGAACTAGAACCCTAATTTCCTTGTCCAGAAATAAAGCCCCATCCATTTGCCCTCAAGCAAACCAAAACCCAAACCAGCCTCGTTGGGCATGTTAGTTGCTCGTGTAATTTTACTTCAAACCCAGCTTAAGATCCAGAGCACCCCACTCATGAAACCAATTTTTCAATTCTCCTAATAAACCTTAGTTAACCGCCGCGGGTTCGAAATTGGACGAAGATTAAATAACATGAAAGCCTTAAAACCAGTCGTTATGTTTTGTTGTCCTTAGATTCCACAAACCCAGAATATAAAGATTAAGAATAATTTAAAGCAAAAAAAAAAAAAAACACAGATCCTTTTTCTCGTGGGTGTGTGGATCTTCGTTGACCAACAAAAGGAACGTGCAAAGTACCAGCCACCAACCACAAAATCTTAACAAAATCTTTCTTTCTTTCCTACATTTTCTCAGCAACCAAACAGTGCACACCACTGACCCCGTCACCACAGACCTAGCTGTACTTTCCCTCAAACTCACCTAAAGAAGCAAGAAGCTGCCAGTTTCCAGAGCCTGGAGGCCTGCCTCGTCCCCTTTTGGAAGAATACTCAGAAGAAGTCGGCGAAGAAGGCGACAAAGCAAACCCTGTTGACATCGCGTACGGCAGCCTCAGGTTCCCATCTGCATCGTACTTCCTTGGCCTCCCTCTTTTCTTCTTCCCTGGCAACTCACCACTCCCCGGCGTCGTACTTGGCACCATGTTCATCGTTGTTGTCGTCGCTGTCGTCGTCGACGCCGCTGTTGTCGTTGCGGTCGTTGTTGTAACGGCAAGGCTCGTGTCCACTACCATGTTCGCCATCACCGGGGGTGGCACCACTTGGCTCAACGGGGCTGGGGGTGAGTCGGTATCCGAGTTCCCGGCGGACCCAGAAACCGTGTTCTCCTTCTCCTCCATGAAACTATCGCCGAACAGGATAGAGAAAACTGGGTGTGCCAGAAAGGCCTTTGGCTTGTTGTTTTCTTCTTCGTTTCTAGAAGACGAAGTCAAGGAAATCAGAGTAGCAGTTTTGAACAGTGAAGTTGCTCAGCAAATGGCGCCACAACCGGGTGCATGGAAGAGCTTCCTGCAGCTTTTTTAACTTGGGTGGGAGATTTCATAAAAACTTCCCTCCATTCATGGTTGGAAGAGAAGAAAATGACTCAGAAAAAACTGGTGCCATTTCTTTGTCTGTACTTTACAGGAGTCTAATAGTCTCAATTACCATAATGCCTACATTTCCTAAATGCCCAAATTACCCCTACATTGGGCCCGAAACAACAATTGACAGTTTTCTCACCTGCTGACAAATTCAATGACTTTTCTTGCCACGGTTTTCCTTTTCTGGTAATCCATTTTAAGGTATTAAAGAAAACGTGCCAATTCCACAATAATATTGAAATAATAATTATTTTCATGATAACCCATCAAAACATGAATTATTTTTTAAGTAACTAAATCATGGTAATTAGTATGGTGACGTAGAATGGTAAACTTGTCAAATTGTAAAACTTTAAATTATATGTTTGTCTGGCGTTGACAATAGAAAAAAAAATTGAAAAAGATACGTACAAATCTTTGTGAAAACTATAATTTTGGATATTTATATAATCGATCTTATGTATAAGTTGTTTGCTTATATGGACAACGACAAAGTGTCTTAACAATCGATCTTTATAAGTGCATCTAATTATTAAGTAAAATCAATTTGTCTTAAATTCAAATACTTCTAAGAAATGCTAGTTTATAGATAAAATATTTTAGTGATCGATCTTAAAGGGAAATAATGATATTTTTCTTTGTAAACGACTTAAATAGATTGATCAATAATAGAAAAAATAGTGAACAATGGTAAAGTGTAGAGAAATATCACGGGTGTACTAAATTTAAATTCTTAATCTTTTAATTTTTTACCTTTTTTATTTCCCTTTTGTTGCAATATCGAATAAAAAAAAGTCTACACATTACCAAAAAATGTGAAGATCGAAATTATTTCAAAAATCTATTGAAAACCCTAAATAAATAAAATTGATTTCACTTAGATTCTAATAAAATGAATAGCATAAAAATTAAATATTTGGGTCAATTACTTCAAATAAGTCAAAATTCATCAAGCATGCATTTACCCAATTATGATATGATTACCATATCAATTACGGCAACGAGTACGAAATTTCAATACAATTCAATCACTAAAATAATCATGGAAAGTGACGACAACCCCACTGCTGCAAAAGCTTTTTGACCGAAAGACAAAGAATTAATGGGAAACTATAAAGACGAAACGTAACGCCTTCGAAACGGCAACGGAGGGACCTCGAGAGAATCGTCGTGGCAAGTGAAGGGCAAACACGTAATTGCGCTTGGAGGCCCTCCCTTGGGGTTTGTGTGTTAAAAAAAGGAGGGAGTAATTATAAGGCGGCTTTTTGGAAGTCTCCAAAACAGGATTAAATATACAGTCAAACTAAACTGGTGCTGCGCTGTAAAAGCTTTAAATCCGCCATAAAAAAATGCTTTTATTATATTGAGCTGCGCAAAATAAAGTTCCCATCCCTTACGTTTCGAACCTAACTGGAATATAAAATTCTGATATGTTTTCTTCGGAACAATAATTGTTTTCAGCTGGATTTTTTTTATTTCCAAGCACCCCTTTGATGTGGGCACCTTTTAATTTATTGAAAAATGGTTGAATTTTTATTCCAAGCAACTATATGATATGGGTACCGTTGTTTTGGATGGATAAATAAATAGAAAATTATAAAAATTTGTTTCCAAGTTAGCTTTTTTTATTTTTATTTTTTTTATTTCTTAGCAGCTCTATGATTATTGGTGGATATTCGACCCTTTATGGGTAAATAAATAGAAAATAAAAAAGAATGATAACTTTTTTCCAAGTTGGGTTTTTATTTCCAATCAGCTTGTGATACGGGCACACTTGCTTTTTTGATGGATAAATCAATCCTTTTATGGGTAAATAAAGAGAACAATTATCTGTTTCCAGGCTGCTCTATGATAAGGACACCTTTGCTTTTGATGGATGAATCAACCCTTTTATGAATAAATAAATAGGAAATAAGGAGAATAATTCGCCACCCTTTTTGGTTAACAAAAGAGAAAGAAATATGAAGCAACTACAGAACTCTTTTTTCTAGGAAGTAGATGGGTAAAGCAAAGCCACCTAGGTAAAAAGGGCATCTAGCTCATCCTTTTTTCTTCATTTCTTTTTTTTTTTGTGCTCTCATGTCACATCTCATTTAGTGTAACCAATTCCTATACGACAAGAAAATGGGACCTCAAAAAGAAAAAAAAAAAAGAAAAGAAAAGAGAAAACAGCGGTTCCTGATTTAAAAATTCCCCAGCGTGAATTTTCATAAGCATCTTTACTCTTTCTCTTTGTTTTCTTGTTTAATACCCTGAAATTATTATAGGAGCAAGGATGACATTTAGTGGGTTAATCATTGGAAAACTACCAACCAATTGTGAACCATAAACTACTCTATATCCGATAACAAATATAAGCACATATACTTATAAAGATAGTATAAATATTGAGGTGAAAGATTCAATCCCTCGTGAATGTTCATGAAATGTATTTTTTTTAATAAAATCGTTAAATAAAATTATCAACAAATTGTCAATATTTAAGTAATAAAATAACAATTCACATTCATTGCTTCTCGGTCATGCAATGATTAGGTAAGATCATTAACTCATCATATTTTATTAAATGTTTATAATCATATTATATTTATCAAAAAACATTGATATTTTTTTATAAAATTTTTTTTATTACAACTTATTTATGCAAGATGTTACTATTGAACAAGCAAAGTATGTGACATATTTTTTTATGTTAAATAAAAACAAATTGAAAGTATAAGGTGCTGAATTCATGACTTAAGTCAAGAAAAGCTGTTCTTAACTGGACAAAGGGTAGAATCAATTAATAATTTATTGGTAAAAATGTAGACAATTTAGATGAGGACAAGTCAATTAACCTTGGTTACGTGAAATCAAAGATAGCCTGACCCAAATCTCTGAAAACTCAATATCAAAAATCAAAACCAGGGGGTGCCCCTATCATTTCTCCCTTTGTTTGGCTTTAGAAAATGACGAGAAAATTAAACAAAGGGGAAAGAAAACAAAGGCAGGCAGAAAAATCCAACTCTAACTCTGCAAAAAGCAAAGCTGTCGGTAAGACCGTTGACGAACTGAACTAAAACACGCAATCCCTTATAAAATAACAAAAAGGAGTTTCTATATCCTGCAGAGTCCCCAGAGCTCCATCCATGGATCACTCGTTTCTGTCCGTTGGATTGAGCCCTCGACGCTGGTCTAGCGGCAGGGATGTAAGAAAACTGTGTTTTCAACCAGAGTCTTATTCCATGAACTTGAGGATGACATCCTTTGACTCCCGGATTTTCATTTTCCGTGGCGAAGGGTTCATTGTATTGTTTGGTGAGAAGGAAAATTAGACGTACCTAGGATTGTTTTAGATGTTAAGATTTGCCACCCACAAGATCTTCCCCAAAGTCCAAATTCAATGATTATGCAGCAAACCTGGAAAACACCATGTTGACTAATTCTAAACGCATCAAATACTTTAAAGTTACCCAACAAGATAATCACATTAAATTATCAGTGTCCTGTAGTTCAAACGTATTTGATGAGTCCTAACTCCATGATTTTGTTTTATACTTTTATCATCCTGCATTGCATCTAACTTCTTCCTTCTCTAACTAGAAGAAAGTCATCATTAAACCAAGACAATCAACGAGATCACTAATTAAAGTTATCGTTAGAAAGTAATAAAATATATTTGATCCATAAATTGAATTCCTGATTAAGATGTAAATAATATAAAACTTATTTTTAGAGGTGTGTGACGAAACAGTATAAAAGCAGTGAAGATTTCTTTTGAGATATGAAGCACATGCGTTCATACACTCTTTTCTTTTCCATCAAATAAACAAAGGCAGCTATATTTATAAGAAGATCAAGATTGTCAAAGAGTGGGCACCACTTAAATGCGTTTGCAGGTCCAAAAACCGAAATGGATAAAGAAAGTCCTTCCCAACTGGACTAGACCAGCCGTAGCTTTATAGGAATTGTTGGGAAACTGCTAATTTGCTTGAGATGAAAGGAAGAATATATTTTCCCTTTGGGGGTGAGCAGATGAAAGGAAGATAAGTAAGAGTTGGATATGGAAGATTTTTCAGGTCTCGCTCGTGGGAACAGCTGCTTTTTCTGGTCTGTGGTTGCTCAGCCAAGTTGAAAGGGTAGATTCATCGCCTTAACCAAGTTTACCTAACGCAGGCTGCTTCAACTGTGTGTTACCTCAGCCGTGAGAAAAAAGGAAGGCTCAGGCACTTCGGTCAACTTGTTCCATCTCCTCGAATCTATTATACAATTTTGTGGGTTTTTTTTTTTAAAAAAAAAAAATTATATAGAAGAAGATATGGGATATATGCTGTTTCCAACACGTTCTCATGCTTAAAAATTAACTTACAAGTGAAGCAAACTATAAATAAGATGAATATTTTTTCATGCATAGAGGGTACCATGATATATACACCGATTTGGACAATAACAACTCACAAAAAACTAAGAGGTTTTGCGGCACATGTTATGCCTGCTGGTGTTATAATAAAACTCAGCTGTGGAAGGAATCTCATGTGCTCTTGCCGAAAACATATTCAAACCACATGTTTATCTGAACACTGTTTTTTTGAAACTCACCTAACCAACCGTTGTCGGCCTAAGAATTCCTAAAGGTCGAAACTTTGAGCATGCTTGCACCTCGGTTCTACAGAAAAGGAAAAAGTGGGTTCGGCATATGATTGAGTATCACTCAATCATCTTACGCTTTTGATTGTGCAGTGTATTCCTACCATGAAAAGGAGTAAAGAAAATCCAAGAGACAACGTTTGATGTTAAGGTTCATGAACGGGGGATTTAATAGTTATGCCGAAGGACACTTACCCTGGAGTGTATGCAAATTCAAAGCTTTCTAATGCTCATTCTTGTTATACAGTTTCTTTCTCTTGTAGTTTTTCTTTTTCTTTATATATAAAAGAATTTTAACTAATATGTAAATAATGTAAAAAAATTTGGCATATCGTTTTTGACACATTGCCCAATAATTAACATGGACTATACCTTGTGTTAAGTTTTGTACAAAGTGGGTGATCTTACTCTTGAACTTAAAAGTTGAAAGTAAAAGATCTTTTCCTCTTAATTTTAATTACATAAACCTTTTCATTGTGTCATTCTGAATATTTTCCCTTAACAGGCGCATAAACCGCATATTTTACTAGGTAACTGTAAAATAAAAGCACTCCACAGAATGGGTAGATTCCCTAGTGATGGACATGTGAAGAGTTAATGAGTTTCTAGGCTACACATATTATAAGAAACTATAATTAAATTAATCAATTGGGTTTTCCAATAAGTGCCTTGATAAAAGGAGCACCTCAAATACAAGCTTACGTCCCTTGAAGAGTCCCAACAAAAAGGCTAACAAAAGAAAGAAAAATATCTCTGCAGGAAGATAATAATTTAATTACACTTGACTGTTTGTTGTGACTTGCAACTTGGGGAAAAGAGGAGTGCCATGGACCACTGAATTCTTAATTCCCCTCTCTCTCATGCCAATTTGAATGAATAAGCACGAAAATAAAGCTGCAGTGTTATAATTAAAGTGATATACTCAGAATCGAAACCCTTTTCGGCTACTCTCCATGTGCTTTGATTATGCTCATAATCTCACATAGGCATGCGTCACTAATAAAACTCCATTTCTGGTCAATTCCCCACCACCCTTTTGGTTTATATAATGGTACGAAGCAAAAGTGGAGAGAATAAGACTAATGAGTGAAGAACCCAACAAAGGTGATACTCTTTAACTCCATTCTTATTGGGCTCCTCCATGCTCAAAGAAATACTTTGATTTCAAGCTAACTTAGGTGCCTACATGTCTTTCTTTATTATCCCTTCTTAGAAGCCTGAGAATTATCTCTAGAGAGTCACGCTTTGTCTTACTAAGTAATTTACGGCATCTAGAGGAAGGAAGTGGGGTGTCAATGAGTGAAGTTTCCGATCTCTCCAAGAAAATATTTTCATCTTATGACATTACCCACCCACTCATGGGATATTACCCTAATTTCTTATTCTCTATGATTTATAGAAACAATATTCATTTGGAGTAAGTTATTTTGAATTTTTTAGAGAACAGAAAATATTTATTCCTTAAAAACTAGCTAATAAGGAATGAAACAATTTTTTTCATATATAAAGCATTCTATAATAGATTTTAAGCAATACCCAATATTTACCACTTTTTATTATAACCAAAAAGTTACGATTTTTTCAATTAATACCAAAACGGAGGCTCTTTACTTAAATCATGATTATAGGCTAAAACAAAATCTTATTTATGCTTTAATATTATATTTTTCTTCCTTTTTTATAAATTAGTTTTAAGAAGAAAGACAAGTATTTATGTATAGGATTCAACAATAACTTGTAGGAAATATGGAATATTTCAAAAGCGAACAAAAAGATGAAAAAGAATAGTTGATTTCCTTAGATAAACGAAAACAAAAAGGGCAATAGTTTGCTTTCTCTCCCTATCTCTATCGTGGTACACTTGCAGCCGGAATGGCCATGAATTTCAAATTTGTCGCTTTATTATTGATATGGCCAACGGCTCCTACCGGGAAGGTGATGATGCTCTTGGCATTAAGTTCGAGGCTTTGTCTTCTCACAACTTATTAGAATTCCTTGCACACAAAATCTTGCGTCTTGCTATTATAATATATACACGTTTTCATATGCGAATGTGTAGTGGTATAAGACAAGAGAGTGAAGTTACCATGTTAAGACAAATGAAGGAAGCAAATGTCGTATTTCACGTCTTCTAGTGAAAGAAGTTATTAAAAATAAGATTATAGTTTAATTCAAAAATTAGTTTATAAGTTGAAAATATATTAATTTAAATACTATCTAAAGATTATATATTTTCAGCGTATGATTTTTGTCTTTAATACTCTTTTGCATACATTGAAGATACCTTGGACTAAATGTTAAATAAGATATAATAACCATTTCCACATTCCAAACATATTTGATAACTTCAACATTAAATGAAAGTTGAACTAATTTTTAAGTTTTTTGATATAATATAAAAGTTTATGTTAATTCACTATAAATCTCGTTTGACTTTAAATCCTTAAAATATGTTTAGTATATGAATAATATTTATTCTACCTTATTCAACTTTGAACCTAAAGTATATTTGATATAAAAAAGTGTATTGAACTTTAGATATATTTTTGAAAAATAATGATTGATAACATGAAACACACATGTAAAACTACAAGAATATGAAAATTTACATGGTTGAAGACAATAATATCTTACACATGCGGGATAGTAATTTATTTAAATTGCAATTTGAGGTTTATAACTTTTATCTCTTTAGCCTCTTTTGTGATTTTATCACATAATGTCATAATTTGCTCGCATTAGTCAAACCTAAATATCTATAAGTCATCCCTAAAAACCCTAATTGATCAAATGACAGTTGTAATCCTATTTTTTTTTTTAAAAAAGTTATAATTTTGCCTTTATCTCTAACTTAGACTCCACGCTCAACAAGAAAAGTAATCTTGGGTCACTACGGTTTCCTTGTAGCAGAAGACTTCTGTCATTCAAATCCTCCCATTTCAAAGGATCATAAACCGAGAACAAACTTGGGGAGCAGGGCTTTATGAGCGCAACTATTTTAATGGGTACTTGCTCGTGAAGTAACAATGCTGATTATAGGCCCTGCGACCGAACAATTTCAAAAGGTTACATGACACTGGAAAAGTGCAAAACTAAGGGGGACATACCATTATTAGAAGGATCCAAAACAAGAAGGCCACTGCTCGCCAAAAGAAGAAGGAAGCAATCATGCTGTTAAATGGTTGCAGAAGACCCAAAGGGGAAACTGATGATCCCTTTCCAAAAGCTGAGCATTGCGAGCTAGTTGGGTACCACCAAAAGAGGCAAACTGGTCATCAACAATTACTAGTAGAAATCCCAAGCTTTCTCGTCACCCGACCCCAGAAGGACTTCATTGTTTCATCAATCGGTCCACATAAGGAAACTCTACTTCTTTGGTTGGTTGGATTGCCCGATAAAGAGTTGCAATGTAATTGGAATATTCGTGTTACTTGTTGCTTAACTGTTATACAATCTTCTACATGTGTGAATATATTGTCATATTTTTACAATTTGGTTTAAAGAAGAAAATTATGACTTTTGAAACTAACATAATGTTAAAAACAATTGTTTTAATGAGATACATATTATATTTATTAAATACGCCATTAACAAAGTTTATAAACGTATTGGTTACTTGACACACTCCATACAACTTATAATAATTTTTTTTTTAATATATAGTATTAGAGCTCACAGTTTAGGTAAATAAATTATATTATCTAATAGTTCAGGTAAATAAACTTATTACCTACAAAACCTATAGTTTTACCTTATGTTGGTTGCAAATGAAAGTATTGAAATATCTCATATTCCTTTTAACCTATGGAATTTTCTATATATCAAAATATTACTTTCTCATTTACAACTTACGTGTATGGAAATTTGACAGTCTCTTCAATTAGAGTGTTCTCTACTATTGGATCTCTCCCTATCTGTTTTAGCTTGTTCTGACACCGGTTTACTTTAGCACCGAAGACTTCACTTGGATAGTACTCGTATCTCCTTCTAAAGCAGAAATTATGAGGTTCTACTCATCATAGATAGGGCCTGTCGAGATTTGCAGGATGAAAAGATAACGCTATCATATCATTTTAGGAAAAGTAAAAAAGAAGAATTCGTTGCTTAGTTTTGCTAACTTGAACACAAAGTATGGACGACATGCCTAATCAAAAGACTCACTCATGAAAAACTCTCCTCGGTCGAACACAGCAGACCAGCTTGGCCGGCCCATTTCAGAAGGGACGGACCTCAAAAGACCCATAATCCAAAGGATTATTTCATGGTCTTTACCATTTCTTCTTTGCTTCAAGACAATCCACCAGATTGTATAGAAAAAAGGGGCCTTTGGGGGCTAATATTCTGGGCCACAACTTGTATTTGTGTAGCTATAAACCTGAACGGTGAGTGGATAGTCCAAATGTTATCCAAAACAAGGGAATTGAAATTGGCCAGTACCATGGCTCACATGCTCGGACACACATATGACAAGATCGGAGCAAAAGGGCGAATTCCATTAAACAAGAGAAATTAAACTAGAGTGGTAATTCTATCTGATGGAGACCACAAAACAAATTGCATGGAAGGTTTGGGAGATTGAACCAAGAATTCAATTATTACTTTGATATTATAATTTATAACTAAAATTATTCTCTAATGTTATTAATATATTAATTTTGTAATATTATCATAAATAAGTCTATAGTTCAACATAAAAGTTAATTGACTAGTTAAAAAATTATATTTAAATTTACTCAAACATTATATTTTTATAATGTAAGACTTTTGTTTATAACATTCTTTATGTACTAAGTATATATTAAACTTAAGGTTGAGCAAAGTATAGTAAATGTTCCTTTCACGTTGCACATATATTAACTTTGAGAATTAGTACTTAAGTAACTTAGACCTTGATATTATATTAAAAATATTTATATAATTCAACCCAAAGCTAATTCACGAATTATATATATATATATATATATATATAAACATCATATAGGACTTTTGTCTTCAACTGATGTGATGATATTTGTTTTAAATGATGGATTTTAAAGAATAAAGTTAGATGATATAGATATTAACGTGATTGTTAGTCTCGTCCTTTCTTGTTCGACAACTAAACCCCCTAAGACAAGCTTAGGCCAGTTGTGAGTGACAAGCACATCCCCCTTTGGTTGTCCATTCGATCTTCCAAGGGCCTAAACCTTGAAATTCCCGATGCAGTGAATAGTAATTTCTTATTCGCAAGCACATGGGGCAAGTCCCATGTGAATCGGACACTTGATGATGAATATATGTCGAAGGAAAATCCAGGGCATGGCAAGAACAGTAGAACACTTTGTAAGCAAACAGTGGTTCCCAAAGCTGCCAAAGGGGGTCGACCCGAAACGACAGATCTGTGCCAGTGTTATAGTCACTGTAAGATGCGGAAGCATAAACCCGAAATAATTCGATGCTTTTGCCTCGGTTTGACAGATTTTCTACGGTCTGTGGGCTTGTCCTTTTGCTATCCTTTGTCACTATAACAAATCTGCCAATCCACTTGCCCCCACCTGCTTCTTCTTCTTTTTCTTCTGGAAGTCAATGTTGCTTCAGATGGCCGTCAGTACAAACAGCTCAGAGTTCTTTAATACACGGTATGTTACTCTTGGTGTACTTTCATAAACGGTATGGTTCTGTGACTTCGCTCGTTGTTAGTTTTTCGTTGTGGGTCTTGAAATGGGTGATTTGGCTTAGACTGCCGTGGTGATTCGGTTTTTGGCTGAGAAAATGCAGGAAGATCGCTGAGAAAGTATGTGAAATTTGGGTATTTGAAATGTAACTGAGCTTAACTCTACTGGGTTAGATAATTTTGTTCTTATTTTTCCTCTCGTTTCTGGGAAGCCAAAGGGTTAAGTTTAGCATATGGGTAATTCTCTTGACACTTGTTTTTAGCTTTTTGTTACATTATGCTGCAGAAAATTGGGTCAGTTAAGTGTAAATTTTCTTTCTTTAGATTCTCCCTTCTGACCCTTAGACGCAACTGACGTTTGATACAGTATGGAAGTGCTTAAAGAATGATTTGGATCTGGCCGCTTGGAGGTTTTGGCTTTTAATTGTTTGGTATTTGCTTGTTTTGTAGGAATTGAGGGATCTCTTTGAACTTTTGGAAAGGTTAGGTTTGAAGTTCAAGCATTCTGATGGGGGGTGAGAGTGTGGCTGAGTCTTGGTTTGGTAGTATGAAGTGGATTCCGTGGAAGGGTGTGTCAGAAACTGACAAAGGGGTGATTGATATTTTGGCTTTTGAAGTTGCTGGCTTGATGTATAAGGTGGTTAATTTATGGCAATGCGTGAGTGATGGGGAGATTCAAAGGTTGAGGAAAGAGGTTGTGAACTCGATTGGGCTTAAGATGCTTGTATCCGAGGATGATGATTACCTGATGGAACTTGCCTTGAATGAAATAGTTGAGAATTTTGTATTTCTGGCGAGGTCTGTGGCGAGGCTTGGGAAGAGGTGCAAAGATCCTGTGTATCACCGTTTTGAACATTTTGTTAATGAACCGATCCAGAATGGATTTCAATGGGTTGGTTGGATATACAGATTGAAGAAGATGGAGAAGAAGATGAAGAAAATGGAGAGATTTGTTGCCTCCATGACACAATTGTCACAAGAGCAGGAAGTGCTGGCGGAGCTTGAACAATCTCTTAGGAGAATGCAGAAAACTGAGTTCAGCCGTGTGAAAGTGCTTGAGTTTCAGAAGAAAGTAATCTTGCAGCGTCAGGAAGTGAGAAATCTGAGAGAGATGTCCCCGTGGAATAGATCGTATGATTATGTTGTCCGGCTACTTGTGCGATCACTTTTTACGATTCTAGAAAGGATGAAGCATGGCTTTGGAACTTATCGATTACCTTCGGTAGAGAGAGAGATTGATTCTCAGCTCATGAATATTGAATATTATCCTCGCAGTCGTTCCTTTACTGGTCTTCCGCAGTCTTCTGTTCATCCATCTGAGAGTAATCCAAATGGGTTCTATTCAGGATCTGTGCTGCCAGCTTCAATACAAGGAAATGGCGACAAGACTAGGAGAAAGGACAAGCAGCGACCGGATCCTCATATGTCATCAAACATACACGGAAACAACCTGAAAACGGAAACCAATCAATTTGCTCATGTCGGGCATTTCAAAGGGTGGTGCACGAATACTGGAACCCAATCTCCTGTCGTCCTGAGTTGTAAGCCAACGGGTAGCAGTTCTATGAGGTTGACTGGCACTCGAATGAAAAACATTGCCAGAACGAGTAACACAAATATGAAATCTTTTTCTTGCAGAGACAGGATCTATTACCAAATGTTGCTTGTGAACTCTAAACGTCGGTTGTTGACAGCACCACCATCTACTCTGGGTGATGCAGGTTTAGCCCTCCATTATGCACGTTTGATTTTATTGATTGAAGACCTGGCTTCATCACCCCACTTAATTGACCTTCATAAGAGAGATGTTCTTTACAGTATGTTACCCACAACTATAAGAACTGCACTGAGGATAAGGCTCAAGTCATATGCCGGAGTCATGACTTCAAATACTGATCTAGTAGAAGAGTGGAGTCAGGTGCTTAGGCAGATATTGGAATGGCTAGCTCCACTCGCTCAAAACATGGTAAAGTGGCATTCTGAGCGGAATTTTGAGAAGCAGGATGCTGTTTCTGGAACAATGGTGTTGCTGGTCCAGACCCTTCACTTTGCTAGTCAAGCAAAAACTGAAGCTGCAATAATCGATCTTCTTGTAGGTCTGAACTACGTATCCAGGATTGGTAGGCAGCCTCATGAAAGATATTTGCAAGACCCTACTGACAGCAGAGTTCGTAATGATGGTATATTCAAAAGGGTTGACATTTCCTACGATCTCCTGTAAATTACGAGATGTTTCTCCTTGAAATCGTAAATGCATATGATCAAACATAGAAAGATCGTTCTGCTCGGATTGACCGTGGTTCGGTACATAGAAGGCATCATTCAATTGTCAAGGTATTGTTCTGAGCTTCAGTTAACTGTTTTGCTTTTGTTCATTAAAGATGGTTTGCAAATTGAGTTTCTTTTTTCTTTTTAACAGGCATTTGGAGATCCATGTAAAGCATATTTCATGTCTTGAGCTCCCAGTAATCTCATGGAATGCAAAAATCACTTAATAGGGAGAAGAGCTTTCTACTGCATGGGAATCGAGATCATTCCTCCATTTCTTCCTTCGCATGATAGTACAATCATAGTTCTTTCTTTTGTCCTTATTTCTCTCGGGTTGCTGCCTCACCCTTGGATTCACCGTGAGTGCACAGCCTTGCGTTGCCTGAGATACTGTTCTCCAATCAACTGAATCTGCTGCACTTACTGAAAGTTCCGAGATCTGGTTGACGGAAGGCATGGAGATGTTCTTTCCCATGGAGCTGGTGAGGTATGTATAATGCATTTTGTGGAGGCAGTGACGGAAAAGCAGGACATAATCGTGCGGCTTCTTTGCAGTAAGATCTAGCCCCAGACGGCAGTTTCTCCTCCCATGATAACAAGATGAAGACTATTTTCATGGTTCAAGACCATTGATACAGGTCTTTCCCCGCTCAGAGGAGGAGAAAAAGAATGCGGCTTCTTCCACCACACCCTGCCGGTATAGGAGCCCCAGTTCATCATCTGTTTCATCATCATTGTTTAGTCCAACAATTAGATCAAGATCTTCTCTAACCAATCTTACCTACTCTGGAATATGGTCCAGCCTTGACATGGATCACATGCATGGCTTCTTGTAGCTTGTCTTTGAAAGAGATTTTGACACATTCAGCTTTGATTTCGATTTGCTGGTTGACAATTTGCTCTTCATATAACATCATTGTTATGATATGGGTATGATGAGTTTAAAAAGGGAAAAAGATCAAACAAATGAATTGGTAAAGGACTCTCCTTAGTCAAAGGATTGGAATACTTGAATTTTGCAATTTAGTTAGTTAGTTCAATAGTAACATAGTAGGGATTTTAAACATGAAGTTTAAGATTAAACACTCTATGTACTTAAATTGGGTACATATGTTGTAAATGTATAATATTTTTTAGCTTGCTAAAATTATCTTCAAGAATCATTCTATTTTTTTTCTTCTTTTTTTTTTAAAGGAAAAATGGTTTTGAAGGTATGGGCTGTCGAACCCATAATCTAGAGTTTAAGTAACCAATTGTTAATTATTGGATTATTGGTCTATTGACAAATATTTACTTTTCTTTGATAAATAATTTGGATGAAGAGATTTTATACAAATTGAAATTAGAAGTTTTTCTAAAGATTATGCAGGTCAAACAACAAATACGCATAACAATCATTCACTTCCCCACCTTTATGGATAAACAACTCTTTTACTTATCCTATTTGGTGGCTTCCCCTTTTTAGATGTTATAATGGCTTATCATATGATAAAGTACAAATGATTTTCAAAAGCTTGATGGTTATAGGCAAGTTAGAAAAAACTTTAATGCAATTCTTTTGTTTATCCTATTTGGTGGCTTCCCCTCTCTTAGATATTATAATGACTCATTATATGATAAAGTAGAAATGATTTTCAAAAGCTTTATGCTTATGGACAAATTAGAAAAAACTTTAATTAAAAAAATGATCATTTTATCCATATTCTTAATTTTGACTCAGATATATAAATAAAGCCGATCTTATTAAACATAGTCTACAGAGTACATAATTCAGGCAATGCCAACGATGACTTTAAATGATTCAGGGAGTGGACTTCGGAACACTCTGGTTCTGAAGTCTACTTAATACAAATTTTAGGCACTGCCATTAATGGTTCTAACTTCCTGACTGTTACACCTAATTTGTCATTCATGTCCATCGTCTCTCGAGTCACGCCACCGTCCAGTTCCCAGTCAAATTTGTGAAGCATTGAACCCAAAATCAGGTGAAGAACTCGATGAGCCAGAGCCACCCCCGCACACATTCTCCTGCCGGCGCCAAATGGGATGAACTCGTAGTGATGCCCCTTGTAATCAATGTTGCTGCCGATGAACCTCTCAGGTTTGAAGGACAGAGGGTCTTCCCAGACATCTGGGTCTCTTCCAATTGCCCAGGTGTTCACAAGAACTTGTGTGTTTTCCGGTACGTCAAAGCCCATGAAATTGGTGTCCTGCATCGCCCTCCGGGGAACTAGGAATGGAATCGGAGGATGCAACCGCATTGCCTCCTTCACTACGGCCTGTAAATATGGGAGCCTGTCAATGTCGCTTTCTTCCAACTTCTGGTTCGGCCCGATCACTTTGGCAAGCTCGGCTTTGAGTTTTGTCATCTTCTCGGGATTGCATAGAAGCTCCGTCAATGCCCACTCGATGGTGCTGCTTGTTGTTTCTGAACCAGCCAAAAATATTTCCTGCATCATGTGCATTTATCGTTACTTAAACCCAAACCATGAGAAGCCATGTTTGGCTAATAACAAGTAAAATTTGGTGGCGGAAAGAGAGGCAACTTGCATCATGATAGAAAGTAAGAAGACGATCATAAGATCTTATAAGAGATAATATTTGCCTCCTTCTTCAAAACAATTATATCTTGATTATTGTCAGTTGAACTAAAAGTTAATATCAATCAACTTGAGATTGACTCCAAAAAGGTTCCTGAAGATATGAAAAATGAACTCAACATGTAATACACTGCTATCCTCACAGAAAAATTTCAAAAAATCTATGCCCATCAGTGGAGTGTTTATTGACGCTTACCAAAATGAAAATATTTAGGTCTCTCTCTGAAATTTTGGATGGTTCTTCTTTTCCATTGCCTTCAAACTCAAGCAACACATCCAAGAAGTCCTTCGTTTTCTCTACTCCCGCCTGCCGTTCTTTCACCCGTTCCTTCACGAACTTTGATGCAATCTCCAGAGCTTTCCCAAGATCCCTCTCCATATTCCTCCTCAACCCCTGCAGATCCAGCCACCGCAGCCACGGGAAGAAGTCTGCCATGTTTGCGTGCCCCGTCCACTCCATCAGCCCCATCGTCGCAGTGTAAAACTCAGACCCGTCCTTCGACTGTGGATCCAGTAAATCTCGTGAAAGCATGAGGTTTCCGAGCAGATTGAACGTCATGAGGAAAACGAACCTTGCCACATAAAGTCCCCGCGAAGCCTCAAGCTTGCGTGCCTCTTCCTCAATCCACACCAGCATGTTGTCCACGCATTTCCGACGAATGAAGGCCGAGTCGTTGATGCGCTTGGCGACCAACATGTCGACAGTTACGAGGCGCCTGAGCACGCGCCAGTAGGGACCGTAAGGTGCGAGCGCCAAGGAGCCTTCGTGGTAGCCGTGGACGCGCATAGTGTCCGTGAGGGTGCGCTCGGCGAAGGAGAGGTCGTGCTGCTTGAAGAACACGGTGGCTGTTGCCGCCGACTGGATCACCAAGGAGTTCATGGCGCCTAGTCTGAGCCATATAACGGGGCCATACTTGGACCTCAGGCCCGTCAGGGTGCGGTGTGGCATTACTCCAAGGTCGAACATATTGCCGAATATCGGCCATCCCGGTGGGCCCGGAGGAAGCCGCTTATTGCCGGACTTTCTGCGGCGGAGGAAGAGGACTAGAACTGATGAGAAGAAGACGATAAAGCAGAGAAGGGGGTTGAAGGACCATTCCATGACTGCAACACGAACTGTTCCTGCTCCTGCTCCCTTGCTGTCTCTTCTAAGCTACTGCTTCGCATTTATAGCCTCGCGAGATAACCGACACAAAGAAAGAAAAAAGAAGAAGAAAGAACATCATATCTTCAGTGTCACGACTGGCTGAATACTTTGAGGCCTCCCTTGTATACAAAATAGTTCAATCAATCATCTATCAATTATATTAAAAAATAAAAAAATTTGAGATCCGTATAATTATATATTATCATTGGAAAATTTTTTTTTTCTCGCATATTTCTTGATCGGCACGGTGGACTCAAGCATCCATATTTTTTTTTTTTTTTCTCGCAACTGTATTGTCGTCAGCATCCATTGTTTCGGCTTCTTGTTCACAAGGCTTCATTGCAGTTCTGGAGATCATGCCAAAGCTTTACGCGTGCTCTCACCGTCCATTGGAGGCATTTATAGAAATTACAGCACTTTCACGTAGTTGGAGTCTTCCTTCGACCCCACAAGCC
Source organism: Casuarina cunninghamiana (assembly GCA_028551485.1). Lineage (NCBI taxonomy): Eukaryota > Viridiplantae > Streptophyta > Magnoliopsida > Fagales > Casuarinaceae > Casuarina > Casuarina cunninghamiana. The sequence goes on from CM052364.1 coordinate 13,618,732, forward strand.
ACTTCTAGTAAAAAAATATGGTGCCGGCCGGCAGGGGAAACGTCACCTGACAAGGAGACTCTTCAATATAGGAAAGTTTTCAGTACAAGTTAATGCTTTGATAATCTCAAGGTAACGTAGTTGACTAAACTACCTCTGGGAATTGGAGCTTAAAATGGTAGTTTTTGGCGTTTCATGCACCCGCACCTTCGGAGGCTCCCTAGTTTATGTTTTTACAAAGTTCTTGCTTGGGAATCCCATAGCCTTTCCCAACCCAAGATACGCTTCAGAAGAGACTGCACAGCCCGGTAATAAGATATCCAACTTCGGTGACATCTTAAGGAATCAAACTTTTTATATTATCCTTATTACGTAATTCGATTGAACTGGTGATGACTCAAACTTCTTGTTTGTTAGAGAAATTATTATTTTTTAAAATTGACTTATAAGAAAGGGATATATATTTTATTTTTAAGAAAATTTCTGAATAAAATTTAAAAAGAGTAGTATAGCTTATATCATTTTAAACATACAACCTCATAGCCCAAATCAACTATGGCTCAATTACAAGAGTAATCTATTTCCCTGTAAATTGTTTTGGACTATAAATTTTTGTATACAAAATGATATCATATTAACAGGTTTATTTTTTAAAAATAAAATTTAGATAAACTAAAATGAATCACGGTTCGTTCTATAAGTATTCTTTGGCCACCAAATGCAACAATCATACTGCATGCACAACAGAGACGATAATATGTTACATAGCATTAACTTAAAAAAGAAATCGGTAGTCGGCGTGCATTGCTTTAATAAAGAGAACCCATGAGGTCGAATCAACCTGTAAGCATAATTTTAGAGCATCCAGAAAGTTGGATGCAGCCATGCATGCACTCTGGAAGTAATTTTAAATCTATATCACCTAAGCTGCTTTGCTTGATCTTGGTCCCATGCTTTGTCGTTGGCCCCTAATTATTGAACTCTCAATCGCATGTTACGAAATATGTACAAGAAACAACCCTTGCATTGCAACAGCATCTTTGGAGAAGGAATCTTGTCAGTGGGTGGGTTCAGCAAGTCTTCATCCAATGTGGGAAGGCGAGGGAGCTCTTTCACAAATTTGAACAAAAAAAATTAGCTAGAACGTGACCGTCGGGGTTCGTGAGCATGATACCTTGGCCAATATCCTCGTACTCCTGGCTAATCTGTACAATCCATAAAGTAATTAGCAATATGGCACAAGAAAAAATGGTTCGAACAAACATTCTGTGGTTTACACTTATTCTAAATCGGATTTGTCTCGTACACTTGGGCAATAGTTTCTCACTTAAAAAAAATAATATCGCATTACCTTATAAGTATAACTTTAGATAATCTCAATTTTAATAAGACAGTTTGAAGAGAGGTAAATTTGAGTCTTACACATAACATTAAAGCCAATCATTTCTTTATATGATTCAATCTAATCTTAAAATAGATCAGTCTTTCATTGATAAAAAGATCTAATTTGAACTATAAAGAAATATTGGATAATATAGTTTCACACTAAAAAGAAAAACACCAATAATTTATTTTATAAGTTTGAATGACTTTTACCTTAAGTGAAGCCTGTTGAAGAAAAATGAGCCTATCCTTTTATAGACTTATTAACTTATGAACTTCCTATTTGAAGTAATTGCTATTTTAAGATTGTTGCTAAAATCGTCTACCTTATCTGTTTTATGTTATCCATTTCTAGAAGTATTTTTTTAAAAAAATTAAAAATTACTGTTTGTCTTGATGATATTATAGTTAAATAGCGAGAAAAGAGAAAAGGTCACAATTTGCTCTAATCACGCATGTGGAGTGAAAATATAAAATTCAGTTGTTGTGGGCGAACCTGCGTTATGTGCCTCCACCCGCAGGGTAACCCTCGACAAGTAAAAGCATGGGAGCACATGTACAGCCTTCCATCAAGCAACGTCTAAGGCAATCAAGAGGCAAGATCAAAGACTAAGGGCGCTGCGGTTACTAGTTAGTTACTACCCTCTTTCCAAAAGTTACTAGGCCTAAATAAACCATATGTAAATGGTCATGGCGTGTAGGCAACATTGAATTCAAATGTTGGAAAGGGGGAAAAGAGGAAGAACATATTTGATTGTACTAAGAACTTGTAACGAGGTTTCGTTTCCCCTAAAGAAACGTAATTGAACACTAGCCTTAATCCTACTTGCTTTCTCGTGGTTGCTCCCTTAATTTGTTGTCAACATAGGTTGAAAAAAGCACATTGACCAGATCTTGATGTGGATTCGCTGCTGGACAGACTGGGGACTAGACCTGCAACGGGGTAATGAACATCATTTTCATGTGGAACTGTCGGAAATTATTGTTTCAACCCTCTTTTTTTACTTTGACTATGAACTTATACAAAAGTAAGAGAGGACAATGAAAAAAAAAGTGTAAAGAAAATAATATCAAACTACGAAAATTCTTATGCATGTATTTTTGTATGAATAACGTTAATATCATATCCTTATTTATCTTGGCAATGGTTCTCTATGGCTAAAAAGCCTTGTACGAAAGTGGGACGTTGCCTTGAACCATTCCTTATCATTTTCATTAGCCTGGTATAGAAAATAATTGCTGTTAATGAAATATATATCTTATTTTTTAAACTTTGTCGAATGCTTGAATACTTGAGGCAGCAGAAGTAGGAAATGACCGGGTGTTCCAGAATTTCACTCATTTCAAAGCGTTCAAGTTTTGCGGCCTGGCAAAAATAGAACTGGTCCCCTGCTCCACCTTGGTTTTAGATCTGAGAATTATTGTGCTAGCTACTTTAGGTCCAGTCTTCAGCCTCGGACGAAATTATTGACTTGGTAAACTTTGAGTTGTCTTGTTCTTAAACTTTTCTTTTGTGCCCATCCTTCCTTCGTCATTGGGTTACTCCAAGCTACAAGAATCAGGCATATTGCGTGATCAGTGGGATTCGAAACATTGGCAGGGATGAAAGACGAGGTGGGCAAATTCAATGACTGATGAACGGAACTGATAAAACGAGAAAATATTTCAGGCTTTTCTATTTTCATATCAAGTATGATTTTTTAAAATTTGGTAGATGTTATAACTAAGTGATAAAATTTAATATGCAGGAAATATAACATATATTAGAGACAAAATCAATGGCTGAGTGCATCATTTTATGCTTCGATGGCTATAAATGTTGAGGGTTGGGGTTGATCATTTTTAAGGTAATGGAAGAACATCTGACATATTTGTAAAGAAATTATCCGCTTAATATTTTATGCTTAAAGGAATGTGATATTGCGGCTCCAGAATGATGGAAGAGTCATCTAGTGACCAAGTATTGTTAACCCAATTTTTTACTTAGGTTATACGTAGACTAAATTTCGGCTTAATCTAAAAAAATATTATTTAACGACAAAAAAAGGTGGATCCTAATAATTAAATGGAATGCTTTATTTGGTGGAGGATAATGTCTCCTAATCATGATCCTGCAAATCTTTTGACGATGAATTTATACATTAAAAAATGATCATAAATCTGGAAAGTCAAAATCAATCTGATTTCCAACCTGCTTTATGGATCCTTTATGGAAGTTTTCCATAACTCAGCATCCCATTTAAATTTTATAAGTAATAGTATTCGGCGGCGAAGGAGATAATGTGGACTTCACTGATACATCTCATTCACAAAATGGTTACGATAATCACATCCCTACTCATTGTAAGATTCTATTATTATATTACTAGCAAATCTGTTGAAGGTGGGTGTTGTCCCACATTGGAAGTGAGAGGATGAGCCTGTGGTCTTATAAGTGATGAGTATTCCCCACCTAATGCCTTAAGGTTTTGGGATGGACTCTCACACTCTAATGTGGTATCAAAGCCAAGGATGAGCCTCTGTTTCATAAACCCCCTATGTCCCAAAGTTGGGCTTCAGTCCACTTGCAATGCTTATGTCAGCATGCAAGTGAAGGGGAGTGTTGAAGGTGGGTGTTGTCCCACATTGGAAGTGAAAGGATGGGCCTGTGGTCTTATAAGTGATGAGATTTTCCTACTTAATGCCTTAAGGTTTTGGGATGGACCCTCACACTCTAATAAAATCACTATTGGTTTGTGAGTGATTAGTGATTGTCTATATTGTCAATGAGTTAATAGTCTCGTAATAGGCTATTGATTGTCTAGAACTGAAGTTCGAGATTTCAATACTTGCCTATAAATAAGAAAAGGAAGAAGAATAAAAAAATAGAAAGGTCAAAGTTTGTCAGATTGACGACTTTCACGAATATTTGAGTTCCATGATTTTTGTCGTTATAATATGATAGTTCTTACCGTATTCAATGATTCTCCACTCCATTTTGCTTATTAAAGATGATATTGTAACCTAGAGTTTGTTTAACTCATAAGCTAGTACCAATAGGTGCAGCCTGTGGGGTCCCGGCAGAGCCCTCAATGGAACAGCTTTCTTGAGTGTTGTTTCCCCTTTCTAATCATGCTCATCGCTGCCGGCTTAACTCCGTCGGCCAAGGCCCAGTCAAACAAGTGAAGAGAGACCCTAGAGCCAGCGGAAGCACCTAAGAGGCGAGTGGCATATCTGGACACATTCGCCCCCCGATCCAAAGGTATGAACTGAAAAGTGGTGCCCTTTGAGATCCAACGCTTTTGGCTCCAAAAACCTCTCTAGCTTGAAAGGTAAAGGTTCATCCCATGTCATCGGATCGCGTCCCATCACCCAAAGGTTTTCCAGGATCTGTCTGTCTTTTGGAATATGATAGCATAGCATGTTGCAAGAGTCCATGGAAACATGTTGGAATAGGAAAGGGAGAGGTGGGTGTAGCCTTAACGTCTCCTTTATGATGGCTTTGAGGTATGGGAGGTTCGCAATGTCCTCCTCTTGGAACTTCTTACTTAGATTTATGGTGCTCCTAAGCTCCGCCTGGACCTTTTTTCAGAGTTTCAGGGTTGTGGAGAAGCTCAGCCACATCGCCCATTCCAACATGGTCGTGGTTGTGTCGGTCCCCGCCAAGAACATATTCTGTCAGGCACAATCAAATTATAACATGCTTCTATCTCAAACAAAGCAAAACTTGCAAAGCGTACGTATCTTAATGAAATTTAATTGGACGGAGAATTTAATTTAACTAAAAACTTTCATGGATTTCTAAAAAGTTAAAAAAAAGAGTGGTTATTATAAGAACCGTCAAAAGTTAATTTCTTCTTTAAAATAAAATAAAAATGAGTTTGTTAAAAAGAATGTGATTCAATTGATATTCTATGTCACTTAAAATTAAGAAATCTCGGGCTCAACACCTATCTTCCCCAAATCCTCATTTAACTAACAAAATAAAAAATAAAAAAGAAACTTATTCTATCATAAATACAGGGTTAACCAATTGCCTAAACCATGTGAAGGGGTTAAATGGGGTAAAAATTAAGTTGGAATAACTTGTTGACCCCAAAGGCATGCAGACTGATGAGGCACATAAGGCGGCTTATACATGAAAAGAAAGGGTGGATTTGTGGTTGAGAGAATTGACCCCATGGCAGCAAGGCCATGCCCCATGTAGCTCCATAGGCTTTACTCACAAATAGCACTTGGTGAAATGACCACCATCACTTTGCCTATGATTAAAGCCTTTGGCACTAGGCTTTGCCTCTTAGGGACATGCAAGCCATCTTGAGAGAGAAATGGGGAGGAGATACGACCCTATGAGAGCATATCCTAGCAATTGCCTAAGGCATGGGGTATGCCAATTCTATCTCAAGGGAAGGGGGAAATTGGGGTATAAAGATACTATTAGTTCATTTTTGTAAGCTCATGTAATGTGAGCTCATATTAATGAACATAATTTATTTTCCTTTTATCTCAAGGGAAGGGGGGATTGGGGTATAAAGATACTATTAGCTCATTTTTGTAAGCTCATGTAATGTGAGCTCATATTAATGAACATAATTTATTTTCCTTTTATCTCAGGGGAAGGGGGGAGTTAGGGTATGAAGCTATTGTTAGCTCATTTTTATAAGCTCATATAATGTAAGCCTATATCAATGAATATAAACTATTTTCCTTTTAAGGGTGTATTGATTTAAACCATGTTGTTTCATTGCAATTAGACAAATACTGCCATTGTCATAAATATCATGTTGGTTAGTGTAAGCCATCATTTACATAATAGGTTTGTGATGAGTAGAGCTATTTTAGTAAATACATTAAAGATTGGCTAGATTCCCCCTCTAGCTCTTAATAAATATACTAAAATTTGCTTAAAGATGAAATCTAGTGACAATGGTGGGTATGGTGATGTACTAAAATAAAGTCATGAGAAAATGCCATTTAGGGCAATTTCATCCTTTTGTGCTCTTAACACAACACAACTCATTTACACAAAAAGGTCATGTCGTGTTCACTATATGTAGATTACTATTCATTGTTCATTGTACACATTCTTCATCATTGTTTACAAAGAGAGTATAATGCAGTGCACCCTATCTTTTCTATTCTTTCATTGGTTTCAAGCAAATTTGGCTTTCTTATCTAGCTAGTGATCAAGAAGAACATAAAGTAGAAGATCTAGCTTGTTGTAAACAAGAATGGAACACTTAGGTACGTTTTTGTGTGTTCTTTAATTGTTTTTCTCAAACCCATTTTTTTGTCCATGATTAGAGTTATATCCAAGAAAAAGGATTCTTTTAAAGCCACATTTGCTAACATTTGGTATTAAAGTGTCATTAATATCAATTTGGAAAACAAAATTGGGCTAAAAACGAAATCTTGGGCTTAAAGTTTGGATTTTGAGGTTTTTAGCTTTTTTCCCTTTTCAAAGTGTTGAGCTTTGATTTAAGCTTAATTAGTGTCAATTTTCATCTATTGACATTGGAAATTTGGAAATGACACACCAATGTCTAGTGGTTTTGGACATGCCCAAATCTACTGCATACAACCCTTTTCTGATTGAATTATAACCAACTCGAATAGACTTAAAATGGGTTTAGCAATCAGTGGATTGTAAACAGCCATTATGTAGTGTGTCAAAGGTTGGTCATGCACTAACAAGCACAACGACATTGAAATTGACCAAAGAACCAACTGACTGGACGTTAAACTAGTTGTATTGGGTTCAAACTAACCAATATGGGCTTAAATGTTTGAATCAAGTTGAATCGAACTAGTAGGTCCTTTTGATGTTGCATGGCGGTGTGTGGAACACCTTTTTGAACCTCAATTTTGACTCACATATTCTTGAGAAGATGTAGAACACGATGGCAAGCATTTTGTTCACTTATTGTCATATTTGCTTAATGATTTTGGATGAAATGTATGAATTCATTTTATGATAAACTTCCATGTGCAATAATTACATGTTGTGTTATTGTGTTTACTTAATTGACACTACTTCTATGGCTATACATGATATGCGTTAGGATTTGACACATAGTAGGCCATATAGCATGCAATTAGAACAATGCTTATATTGTTTCTTAGGTGCAATTCAAAGACAAAATCCCATAGTTTATTAGGACTAAGCTGCACATTTAAATTATGAGTAGCATATGGTATATCTTACAACATCAATTGGTCTATGGTTTGGTTGGGTTATGATAACCATAATAGCATAATTTGATTAGATCATGAGATTGCGGTCTTGTGCACTCAAGGGATGTCTTTAATATAATTAGTGATGCGATTCTTATGGTGGGCTTGAGTGAGCTCTAAATAAAAAAATATGTAAATTTTTTTTTTTTTTTGTGTTTTGGGTTTTTTTTGTGGGAAAAGTGAGTGTTTGGTAAGGAGGAAGGGAGGAAAAACAAAAAAATGAATAATAAAAATAAAAGATAGGCGCCAACAAGCTCCAAGACGTAAAGGCAACGCCACCAATCAAGGAGGTGCTTCACCACCAATCCTTGGCAAGAATTGGATAAAGGATGCAAAAGTTGATCACACAACTTAGGGTTTCTATTCTCTGGAAAAACAAGTCTGTTTACAACTAAAATAATATTCCCTTTAAATAGGTAGCTAAACCTAATCCTAGAAGGCTCTTGGTAAATCAGGAATCCTTAAAACCTAGTTCTAGAAGGATCCTGACAAATCAAGAATCCCTAAAATTAAGAAAGTCTTAACAAATATGGATTCTGACAAATAAGGGACTCCTAAACAAGTAAGATATCTAACAATTATGGAAACCCATATAAATCAGGAATCTAGACAATTAAGGAAAACCAAATAAAAGGAAATATTCTCAGACAATAAATTAAACCTAAGAAATTAAGGACTCAATAACTACTTAGGAAACCCTCTATATTAAAGACTGCAAAGATGCTCCAGAATATTCTTGGACTGCTGCAACCTTGGCCTTCTTGCACCCACTGGATTATGTTGTGGACTCTTAATTCTTTGATATTGGAACTCATAATATTGAGCCTTAAGTGCATCCGCATCAAGTAGATCTTGTGATTCAATTGGCTTGCAACAACTACAGTGGTGTAGTTCGATTAAATTATGAGATTGTGGTCTAATCCAATCTTAATGTGTGGTTATACTCTCATAGGAGGTGACTATGGATTAGGATTTAGGGGATACATAGTGAGCATGCATGAGTTTGGGCTTATTTGAATAGTTTATACACTCACAATTGGTGGACTATGAAGGTTGGTTCTTGTTTATGTTTGCTACTGTGTTAAGAGTATTATGATAGCATGTGATACTTTTTGTCCACATGTGTTTGTATAATAATGCTTATGAGCTCTCTTTTGGCTTACTCATATAATGCTCACACGATATGTTGATTATTTTAGTTATCTTTTTAATTTAATAACAATTAAGTTACCACAAAAGTCCTTACTAGCTCTAACTTTAAGAAATGGTTGTTTAATATCCATTTCATACTTATATTTAGCTATCATAATAGACAAGTTAGCTTATCCTACTTTATGGACTAAACAATAATGCTTTTATTGGTTACTAATGTAGAAAACCATTATGGATCACCTCTAATTAAATTTGCTTATGAAGGGCGTTACGAAGGAATTTTTGGAGTCAGTGTTAAGGTAGTAAGCAATTTCTTCTAATGTTGAGGCTGACACACTTTTGCAGGGGCTCTTTAATCTTAAGTATGATGAGACCATTAGTGTCAAGAACTATATAATGAAGATAGTTTAATATAAATCAAAAGCTCAAGAGCTTGAATATCGTTATTCCTAATGAAATCATAGTTCACCAAGGACTAAATAGTCTTCCTCCTTATAGTATTATTAAGACAACCTATAACATTAAAAATGAGATTTTGACTATTAATGACTTATTAGTCCATATTGTTGGTGAAGATGAAAAGCTAAAGAGGGAGAGGTCCTGTATTGCCATGTATTCTCATGGTGTTATTTTAATTAAGAACAAGAAGTTCAAGCCTAAATTTTACAAGGAGCCTAGAGGTACTCACCTAGCCAATCAAGAACTAGGATACTATAGCAACATTACTGGGATAAGAAAAATGAAGTTGTTGATGGGATAAGGCCAAATGATGTTAAGTGTTTCTTCTGCAAGAAGAAAATGAAAAGAAAAAGTAAGTGCCTAAGGTATAAAAGGTGGTTGGAAAACATCAAACAAAAGGTAAAAGTTCTTTAGCCTATGTTTACGAGTCTCACATGACTAAGACTCCTTCTAATTCTTGATGGTTAGGTGGTATAGTGACTAACTATGTAACAATTACTATTCAAGGTTTCGTAAATATGAGAAGGCCAAGTGAAAATGATGAGTGTCTTTTTATGAAAAACAACCAGAAGGTCAATATAGAATTTGTTAGAAATGTCATCCTACTTTTAAAGACTGGCTTTAGAATGACTTTATATAATATCTTTTATGTACTATCTTTCCAGCAAAATTTTGGATGGATGTCATGAAAGATGAAATGTTATCTATTAAAAATAATGAAGTTTGAGATCTAATTGAACTACCTGAAAGATGCAAGCATGTGAACTACAAATGGGTATTTAATACCAAATAGGATTCCATTGAAAAGATAGATAGATTCAAAGCAAGATTGATAGCTAAGGGATTAACACAAAGAGATGGAGTGGATTATAATGAGACATTTTTGCCAATATCTTTTAAAGACTCATTCAATGTCATTATGGTGTTGGTAGCTCATTTTGACATAGAGTTACACTAGATGGATATTAGGACAACTTTTCTAAATGGAGTCCTTGATAAGGAGGTTCACATGATACAACTTATAGATTTTGCGAAAATTGATATAGGTAGACTTGTTTGTAAGCTCAAAAAGTCCATTTGTAGCCTTAAGCAAGCTTCAAAATAATGGTATTTAAAATTTGACAACTTCATCACTTCTAGTAGTTTCATTAAAAACTCGATAAATCATTATATATATACCAAGGTTAGTAGTAGTACACCAATTTTTTTAATCGTTTCTATGAATGACATCCTTGTACATCCTACTAGTGTACAAGGATGTGACAGTACTCCAAGAGACTGACATTGTTGTCTTTACAATTTAACATGAAGGACCTTGGCAAGGCTTTCTTTGTCTTTAGGATTAAGATCCATAAGGATCACTCATGACATCTATCAAGTTTTTCTTAAAAGGCATATGGATTGAGTTTTAATAAAATTTAACTTACAAGATTGCAGGCTTGGGAGTGTACCAACTCTTAAGTGTAACAAAGTTGAGTAAATTGCAATGCTTTAAACGTAACTTGAGAAAGAATTATGAAAAATGTATTATATGCAAGCGTTGTATATAGTTTTATGTATGCATAGATCTGCACCAAAACTAATATTGCCTTTGCCATAGGATTTCTTGGCAGGTTTCAACCTAATCCTGGCCATGACCATTGGGTTACTACTAAGAAAGATAAAAGGAACTTGAAGAGAACCAGGGATTGTATCCTAACCTACAAACATGTGGATGATCTATGGCTCATTGGATATTTAAAGTTCGATTTCATAGGGTGTAAGGATGATATGAAGTCTACATCAGATTATATCTTTATGATGATAGGCAGAGTAGTATCATAGAAAGGTATTAAGCAAATGTTAATTATGTCTTTTACCATACAAGTAGAATATGTAGCTTGTTATGGTGTAGTTGTTTAAGCTATCTAGTTAAGGAACCTCATAAGACTATTGAACACTTTTGATTTCATTGAAATGTTCATTTAACTATATTGTGATAATAGTCTAGCAATGTCGTTTATCAATAATAATAGAAGTATTAAAGAGACCAGACATATTGAATCAAGTTTTTAACCATTAAAGAAAGAGTAAGAAATGGCGACATTGTAATTGAGCATATTGAAATGAATGTTACATTAGCCACATTGTAAGGAGCATATTATAATGTCATTATTTGAACTCATACAGTTGTAGAAGACATGTATGTGTTTTATGTAAGACAAGTTACAAAAGTCTTGTAATGTTAAGTATTTGGCCAGAACATACAATTATTGGTTGTAAAGTAATGTCTTATAACACATAAGTTAAACTTAAGGATAATATATAAGAAATATTCTCAGAGGACAATTTGTCAGTGATGTTTTGTTAATTAAGGAAGGAGAATGAGATTGATAAGGAAGATAACATGCGAGGTTTCTTTGATAATGTCATTCATCTGCTACATTACCATATTAAATCTATATCAGTAAAGTATAGAGCTCTTGTGACTGTAAGGGACGCCATATCTTTAAATTGGCATAGTTAATGTTATGATTTAAAGGCTTGAAGCTTTATGGGATTGGATTAGTGATGACTAACATAAAATAGTTTTCAGAATTATTTTTATATAACTACTATTAGAATTATTATTATTTTCATAAACATTGATATAGCTCAAGTGGGAGATTGTTAAATCATTTTTGTAAGCTTATGTAATGTACACTTATATCAATAAGCATAATAGTGGGGATGGTGATGCACTGAAATAAAGTCATGAGAAAATGCCCTTCATGGGCAATTTTGTCTTTTTCGGCTCTTAACACAACATAACTTTTTTACACAAAAGTTGGGAATGATGTTCATGGTATGTAGGTTACTATTCACTATACATATTCTTCACCATTGTTCACAAAGAGAATAAAATGTAGTGCACCCCATCATTTCCATTCTCTCATTGGTTTCAAGTAACATTGGCCTTTTCATCTAGCTAGTGATCAAGAAGAGTAAAGAGTGGAAGACCCAATTTGTTGTAAACAAAAGTAGAACACTCAGACAAATTTTTATGCATTCTTTAAGGTTTTTCTCAAACCCATTTTGTTTCTCCATGATTAGTGTTAGATTATGGAAAAAAGGATTTTTTTTTTTTTAAAGCCATTAATAGCTATATCAATAAAGAGGAGCCTAAGCTAAGCAGTGGGGCGGTGTCAAATTTGTTGATAATGTAGAGAAGCTGGAGGTGGAGGAGGAAAGGTGTGATATAGGTTTTCCAAGTGATGAAAATTGTCCCCTCAAAATGTTCTTTTGTTAGGATCCCAAGGCATGGCATGACACGTGGCTTATGAGGGGGCAAAAAGGAGAACTTACCACGGGGACAAAAAGGATCCAAAGAATAACGAGAAAAGAGGATAAAACCAAGGCATTCATGAACTTGCAAAATGTTTTTAACTTTCTAGAATAGCTTAGTAGTAGATCTTGTAGTGCAACTTAGCTCAATTGGGCCAGAGGAAGAGGTAGGCGTGACTTGAGTGTTTGGAAACATTGTTGCACAACAATTTTTTCTTTAAATCAGAAATCAAACATCTTTATTAAGCAACATCTAGAAAAAGAAACAAAACAGACTAACAACCTATAAACTACTAATTCTAATAAAACAACCAACTTAGAAAAAGAAACAAAACAAAAACCACGACAAATGTAGAAGGCGACCTAAAAGCAGACCCTGGTTTCTTAATTATTCTAGCACACTGAAATTAAATTTCTAACTTTAAATTCCAACACGAACAAGTAAGGTATTAGCTAGAGTCCTCAAATTAAGTGGCCTGATGTCCGACAAAATTCCACCCCATAAAGCCTTAGCCACGAGCTCATAACTATGCTCCGTTGGATGTAAATAATCCCAAAAAAAGAACTGATTCGGATTCTTACAAACGGTATAATTTCCCGTGCCACATTTCAAGTCTCCTCCAAGCTTCCCACCACCACAGCATGCAGAAGCTACATTGACAAAACCGTAGCGTAATGGGAATGTTCGCAAAAACTCGACTATGTCATAAACTGCAGCATAAGTTCCAACTGCACCATGGTACTTCCAGAAAATTTGATGAGCCAATGTTTCCAAGCCACTGTTGTATATCTTGGCAATCCTATTGATGCTTTCTATACAGGAGTTGGTCGGCGCACCAGGCAACATGACCCTAGCCGGAACACATCCAAGAGGGCCCAAACCAAGCAAGACAATTCGTCGAGCACCGAGTTTATATATCTCTTCGATGAAGTGTGTGACATTAGAAAGCATGTCCTTCACATAGGAATCTTCATCCTGACTGTCAGTAATCATAGTTTTCAAGATAATATAGTCGAGTATATCGTTTGAGCCACTCTCAAGGAGGAAGAGAGACTGCGGAATTGAACTTTTGTCAATCTGATTCTTCTCCACCAATGTTCGAAACTGTCGCAGCTGCTCTTGGAGTGTGATATCTCTGTCAAGAAGACCAGTGTAATTAAAGACGCCACTGCCGGCACTGGCAAAATTGATTCCATTGCTTGGATACTTTTTTGCAGTTCCATTCTTAATAGCAAGACTTGCCTCAAGGTATGGCTGCTGGAAAGGAATTCCAAGGAACTGGGAAAGAAAATCAGGAACTGTTCTGCCATTAGTGAACCTCCCGGTAGGGTTGGGGAAGTAACTTGATCCATAAGGTCGGAAATTCGCTTGGGTGTCACAATCTTTTATGAAGCGGTTGTTCCCGGCATCCAAGATGGAATCGCCAAAACTATAGATTGCCGGAGAAAAGAATGAAGAAGAAACTAGAGACTGTAATGTAATGAGAACAAGGAGTGCTAGGAAGAACTTCGCCATCTTGAATGAAGTCGACCTTGCAGAGATGTTGTTTGACCACAAATTAGAAGAGAATAGGAAAGAAAATAAAAAAAAACGCGTGTTTTGATTGATTTTGAATCAATATAATACTTTAACTTACTTATATACACTTATCCTACATTCAAAATTCAAATTTTGGTTACAAAATTGTTAAGAAAGATTGCGTGAGAATCGGTCTTCGGCCGTCGTTGCTATTCGCCCGGTTGACGTTGGAGAACGAAGGCTTATGGCACGCGGGAGAGAGAGAGAGGACGAGGTGAGGGTCATGACGGGACCGTGCTTACAAGTCAACTTTGCCAAGGACTCGTGGTGCCCGAACCAACCGAAGGTGTATGCACTGTAACATTATTACCCATGTAACACATAGTAATAGCATAGCTAGGATCAGCCCCGCAGCCTCGTACTCCATGTTTTTGTGTAGGGTTTTTTTGGTTTGTTTGCCAGCCTACAATTAGTCTAGCTCCTGAATCTGTCTGTATAACTGTAATTATACCTAGTTATGTGCAAATCTTTGGGAAGAAATTATCGAATGAAACCTTTTTTTCTCCCCTCTCTTTACAATGAATATATACTATATGTTACGCCACCATCTGATTCATATAGCCAACGGTCTCAATCTATATTTTTATTTTCACTATTTGGCGTAGTTATTATTTTTTGACGTGTTTCGAGGAAGCGTTGACCATGTGCAGTTCATAATTTGGACGATGGTGTACGAGTATGATTCAAGAGTCGTGGATGTGCTTTACCTCCTTTTTCATCTCGGATCTGTGTTTGTTTGTACTGTGGGTGGTTGATAATATAAGAAGGATATGAAAGGAATGCATGAAAAAGTGATAATACAACTTGAGTTACTTTGAAAAGGGAGATGTCTAACCATTTTTCTCTTAGATAAATGGCCAAAACTATATATATATATATATAAGTAAAACTCATTCAAGAATGAGCCCTTAATAATTAATTTAGTTAAACTAATTATCAATTAGGTAAAAGAGTGCACTGAAGTTCATAAAGGAATTAGTTCTTCCTATACCGTTCCCTCCAACATCATACTATAAATTCCTTAGAAAGAAGCATGCAATGATGTTAGTTATGCTTCTTTTGGATGAAAATCCCAATAAAAGGATGATGATTGTCTTCTTAGCGGTTTAACGTAGTCACATCCTCAACAGTTAACTGGCGTGAGTTATCTTTTAGTTTAGAATGGCCTATCATGATTTACCAGATTGAAAGCTCAAATATGAAGAAAAAAATAAAAAGGTTGCAAAAGGCCAAAAAATTTCTTTCAAGGGACTAGGCACTTGGACAAATTAGGTGGATTTCTTAGTATTGTCTTAGTCAAATATCAACTATACAAATTTCAACTTACTAAGATAGTTTGTTTGCTTGTACACCTCTAAAGCTTCTTTTTTTTTTTTTTTTCGGTTAGATAAAGGAAGTATAAGAGTATGGAGTGTTAAATCTAAAACCTAGATCCTAGGTAACTAGTAGTCAATTTTTGGGTTATTGACCTGTTAACCCATAAATCTATAGCCTTTTGAATTAAGTTACTTTTCTTTACCAACAAATCGGTAATCATCCATGCAATATGGCTGGTATACTCTTCATTATGTCTGATCGAGCTTGCTATTTCCCTACAAATTATCCAGTTCCAAATTTGTTCTTGGTTCTTCAACTATCTTGCAGTAAATCAGTGTGGGCTGCACCGCCGACCAAAAAATCAACATTCTCTTTTAAGGTTGTCTAGTCCAATCAGTAAGGAAGGAGTTAATTGGACGTATATGATAAATGGTACATGTTGATTAGCTGATTCAAACATATACATTAGAGACGGAATAAATAATGTTCTTTCTTGGTTGTCCATTCACAGCGTCAACATGGAATGCCGTAGCATGAATTGGCTTCGGTGTCGGTGTCGGTGTCGGTGTCGGTGTCCCGGACGACCAAAAGCAATGCAACAAAAATAAGGTTGTCGTTACCATTTTTGAGGTCATGGACTCATATTTCAAGCGGTAAATTTGTGAAAAAATTGTTCCTTCCAAATATTTCTATTCTCGGAGGATGTGAAAATAAGAGCTTAACAATGATGGAAGACTCCTCTAAGTATTGTTAGACCCTCCTTTTCAATCAGTCAAGCAGCCTAGCACTCATGCTTAGGCTAAAACAAAAAACTTTCATATTTAAAGTCTAAATAGAATGGAGTAATTTTATTAATTGGGAAGGTAAACTTTCGTGAATAATATTTCAATTGTTCGTTTCCAAGGAAAAAAAAATTATAACATAAATTACTTGAAAGATCTAATTTCTTGTTCATGAATAAACAATTTTCTGTTAAAGGTCAAGAACCTTCTATTTAAGATTTTTTACTATGAATTTAAATTTTTTATTTTTTATTTATTGAATAGGGACATAGGGACATAACTCTAATTATTTATATTGATAACACATGGTAGTCTAAAAGCCACATCTATTAGGTAATACGTGGAGCAAAGTGTAGGACCTAACCCCTCTGAACATAAACCTAAAAAGCATAAACAATAAATATAGAGACCAGTACAAGTGCATAGTTGTTATTGGAAAATAAAATATTACACATAAAATCTGAATGCAAATCAAAAGAAAGAAATACAATTTGATCTTCCCAAGAGATTTTATGATTATTGAATTCTCACATATATTCTTTGGGTATAACGTTTTCTTTGGAACCTCATAAAACAAACATTGTCCATATATAAAATGGTATTTTATTATCCATATATAATGATTGTCTGAAATAACAAAAGCTAGGTGATCACTCATAGAGCCGCGCATATATGGATTTTACTGGTACATTATAGTCATGATAATGACATCTCCATACATTCTAAAGCCTATTATTTAATTGTCCATATATAATGTTTGTTTGGACGACGAGAGCTAAGTGATCACTTATAGGGCCGCACATATATGGATCTATTACTGATAGATTACAGTCATGACAAATGACATCAACATACACTTAAAGCCTATTATTTAAAATAATTACCGATTTGTCGAATTCATTGCCAATTATGACAATTACTTACTAAAAAAATGGCAAAAACAAACAAAAAGATAACAAGATCCAAGATATTAGTGTGAATATTTCGCTTTTATCAAACTGGTGACTTTCCCAAATGTTCGAGTTTTATGGGTTTAGCTATCATTGTGTTTCCGTAATTAGCAGCAAACTTTATTATTAGTCTAACATACCAAACTAA
This sequence comes from Casuarina cunninghamiana, assembly GCA_028551485.1. Lineage (NCBI taxonomy): Eukaryota > Viridiplantae > Streptophyta > Magnoliopsida > Fagales > Casuarinaceae > Casuarina > Casuarina cunninghamiana. The sequence continues at coordinate 13,635,997 of CM052364.1, forward strand.
TAACATTAAGCAGGAACACCAAATTTACAACAAGAATTCCCATAAAAACAGTTCAGTAACAAGGGGGTCGGTGAATGATCTTAGAGTACTGAATTCCACGCCCTCCTTTTTCCTAAGACAGGAGGATACTTTGTCCCCAGAGGCCTGTTTAACACATGAGATCTTTACCAACATGGTGCAGTTTATAGGATATTGGGACGGCCCTCAATGGAACAGCTTTCCTGAGAGTTATCCCCATCCTTTCGGTCATGTCCATCGCCTCCGGCTTAAGTCCGTCGGCCAAAACCCAATCAAACGACTGCAAGAGAGATCCTAGAGCCAGCGGAAGCACACGAGAGGCCAGTGGCATAGCTGGACACATTCGTCGCCCAGATCCGAAGGGAATAAACTCAAAGTGGTGCCCTTTGAAATCCACCGGAATTGGTTCTAAGAACCGCTCCGGCTTGAACACTAGAGGTTCATCCCAAGTCTTTGGATCCCGTCCGATCGCCCAAACATTGACGAGGATTTGTGTTTCTTTGGGGATACAATAGCCTAGCATATTGCAGGAGTCCATGGACATATGTGGGACGAGGAAAGGGAGAGGTGGGTGTAACCTTAGCGTCTCCTTTATGACGGCTTTGAGGTATGGGAGGTTCTCAATGTCCTTCTCTTCCAGCTTCTTGTATGGGTTTATGGTGCTTCTCAGTTCGGCCTGGACTTTTTTCAGAGTTTCAGGGTTGTGGAGAAGTTCAGCCATTGCCCACTCCAGTGTGCTCGTGGTTGTGTCGGTCCCCGCGGTAAACATCTCCTGAAAACATGACCAAATTATGGCGTTCCTCCTCTCGGAATAAGACAAGACTTACAAATCTATTGTAAAAAAACTCCTCGGACTGAGAATAAAACCATAATATATCCTCTGATAGAACTCAAGACAAATACCGGAATGAAATATTTGAAAATTTCCTGTGTGGTTATCTTAGCATTGGTTGGGCACTATTTTCATTCGAGAGCATTTTTTTTTATATATATATTTTAAAGTTCAACCTTCAAATATGATATTTTATCACTAGTAAAATAGATTTGGATAAGTTTTTTCATATTGGAAATGAGATAACATGTTAAAATTAGTAAAGAAATATATATTATATTGTCAATACTTCTTTATAGATATGAGTATCTTTCTTTCACAATGATTAATTTTTTGTTGATTTGCTAGTAGGCAGTAAAACTATGAGTACTTTAAAGTCCTTTTTTTTGTTTTGTTTAGGAGGTCTTTAAAAAAAATCAATTTTTAGGAAACAAGTAAATCTTTCTAACAAAGTAGTAAGTACTTTTATTTTTAGGAACTTTCATCAATTATTAGTGTTATTTTAAGCAAATAAAGTACATATCATTTATAACGAAATCTAGAGATTACTAAATCGGGTGAATTGAAGCTGCAAAAGTGATAAAAGAAAAGATGGCTTACAAAGACTACGACGTTGATAGTTCTTGAGGAAAACCTCAAGGGTTCCTCCACACCATCACCACGAAATTCCAGAAGTGCATCTAAGTAGTCCTTCTTGATCTCCTCATTACGACCCTCTTCCACGTCCATTCGCTCTGCGATGAACCCTCCTGCAATTTCAAACGCGCGTTCGACATGGAACTGGGTCTTTCTTCTCAAACCTTGTGGATCAAGCCACCTTAGAATCGGCAAGAAATCCGCCACGTTCGGCTTTCCAGCCAGCTCCATGACCTTCCCTGCATGGTAGAAGAACTTGGCCCCTTTCTCCGATTGGGGATCCAGCAAATCTTTGGAAAACATGAGGTTTCCTATAAGATTAAAAGACATCAAGAAAAAGAACCGCCCGACATCGACGGCCTTGGTCCCAGAAGCACTGGCATCTTCCATGAATTGAACCATTTCATCGATGCACTTCCTGCGAACCCCTGTTAGAACATAGCGATAAAAAATTACGCTATTTGATGAGAATGAATGTTGGGGGTTAAAAATTCTTAGTAATCTTTAACTATAAAAATTGTCTTTTTAACTCATATGTTAGTTTTTGAGTTAAATTATTAATCTATTTCTAATATAATATCATAACTTAAATTAATTTCTTACGACTCTCGTTTAACTTGAAGCCCATTAGATATGTTTAACATGCAAGAATGTCTATTCCATCATGTTTAAGCTTAAACTCAGAATATACTCAATGTAAAGGAGTATTAAGAACAAAAGTTTTATGTGAAAAAGAAAATGATTAAATAATATGTAAATATAAAACCATCTTTTTAACTTATAAGTAAACTTTTAAGTTAGATCATTCTCAAGGTTATAACAAATAAAGTTACTACATATACTAAACAACTAAGGAATTACACCTTTCATGGCTTCCAGACGGCTTGTGACGAAGAACTCCGCGGTGCTCAAGCGCCTCAACATGCGCCAATGAGGTCCATACTGTGCGGTAATGAGGGATCCTTCGTTACCATAGTCCCCCTTCATGGCCTCGTAAATCTTCCGACCGGCAAGAACCACATCGTGATTCTTGAACATTTCACGGGCCACCTCTTTGGACGAGATCACCACCGAGCTCATCGATCCTAACCAAAGGGTCATGATGGGACCGTGCTTGCGAGCCAACTCCGCAAACGACTTGTGGGGTGCCCAACCCAGTTGAAAAATATTCCCAACCACCGGCCACGGTCTGGGCCCTGGTGGGAGCTGGCCGTAATCCTTCAGGCGAAGGTGTCGGCGCTGTATCGTTATGACCCATGCAATCCAGAGTAGAATAGCTAGGATTAGCCCCGGAGCTTCATACTCCATTTTTTCAAGTCTTTTGCTTTGTTTGCCGGCCTGACCGCTTTGCTTCGCTCTTTATAGCACTATAATGCTTAGTAGTTATGTGATAACTCTTTGGAAGTGGGGGAGGGGCGGTGGTCGTTGGAAATAATAATCGTAGAAAACAATTCTTCCTTCTTTGCAAGCAATCTGCATTATTTATGGAGGGGCAGGAAATCTTGTATAGTATATGGGTCTTAATCTGAAAGAAAGAAAGAAAAAGAAAAACACACATCTGTGAGACAATCGCCCGTGACAAGAATTGAAAAAACTGCTCCATTTTATTGACTATCACAAAAAAAAATTGAATAAATAGGTGAATATCGTACAATAGAATAGACTACCACATACAAAGACTAATACATCTCAACATAATCTATAGGCATTTTTATTTTGATCTCCCTCAACTCTCAGATATTCAGCACCATATTCTTTCAGTAATCATTTTTATAGTAGCTTATTATGGCTCCCCGGAACAGTTGAAAAAGAAGATGATGAACAAGAATTCCCATTGATGGGAACAAAGAAGATCCAATATATGTGGGTAGCTACCCCACCACTTTCATTTCCGTTTCAGGCACGATCCTGTCCCTTCTGCTCTTTTTTTTTTTCTGATGATTTTCAAAACCAGAAATGCATTTCCATGACGTTGAAAAAGGGAGTAACTATAGTACAAACATCTTTCCTACAATATGGAAAGTTATTCATTACATGCTAAGTAAGATTATACTCTTCTTTTTTTTTGTATTACAGATCTTAGGAGAAGCCCCCAAATAATGTTTGACATCAGTTTTTTAAGTCCTATTCTCAATTTCCATTTTCTTAACTTATATGTGTAGGGCATGAGTTTTATACTAGAAGAAAATATTTCTAAAATAAATTTTAAATAAAATAGAATAAAAAGATCATTCAATTTTTAAGTTAACTTCTCAATTTAATTTTTTGATCTTCTAATATTATAGTAAAACTTAGGTTAACTCTGTTTCACCTTATATAACTCAAAGCTCAATAAACTTAATATATAGGAAAGTGTATGCAAAACAGAATCTCAAATTGGAAAATAAGTTATGTAAGGTAAAAATTTCTTTTAAAATTTTTTTTTTTCAATTCTTGAGTTAATTTTTAAATGAAGTCTTTAATTCTTCTAACAACCTTTATTAAACAAAAAATTAAGACTTAGAAAGTGTTTGTTTTGAATTTAAAAAAAAAAACTAAAAAGAAAATATAAAAAAAAAAAGTAGCAATATCTTCTAGTATTGAATAATACTACTCTCGAAACAAGCTTGCTAATTGGCCAGGACCGTTGCTGGTTAGCCCCAGAGTCAAGTTATATGTATTTTCACCGAAGTCTCTTTCACAAAAGATGCCTCTCATAAGAGAACACAGCTGGTTGTGCATGGATGAGGGGACCAGGCGTAATTTTTCAACAATATTATAATAATAAGTGTGTGTTATTGTACGGACTCATGTCCATGATACATATGTTAATAAGAGCACCTAGTCCAACAGAATGGAGTATGGCATTGGCAAAATGTGTTTGTGAATTTTCGGGGGGTCTCTCTCCCCCATATTTGTTTATTGTTTCGTATATTGGACACTCTGTCCCTTACGCTCCCAAAGGTCATAATTTTTGGATTTCTTCGTAGGGACCAGGCTTAATTGGTCCCAATGTGGGATTGTGCTCTGATTGAGATAAATCCAAGTAGATTTCTCTAACTCGTGTCAGTATTTCTTTGAAACCTAGCTTGCGATCTTTGTCATCCTTCATAATTTGCTCAGCCGTGACCTGGTGTGGTCCAGATTATAATGCAATTATGGCGGCTTTTAAATCAAATTATTTGATTAGGTTTGGACGATAGTATGCGACTATCACGCAAAAACCATGGAGTCAAGATGCATCACTTTCCATCTTAGCTTCGGGTTTCCGGTTGTTGGACCATTTGGAGGTTGCAAGTGGCAGCCGAGATTGGTTAATAAAATATAAGATATTAGTGGTTTGGTGATGAACATTTGCTAGCTAGTGTCATCGCGATCTTCTTGGGATCCATAAACTTGCCATTGCATTGGGTTTTGGACATTTATCCATTAGTTTATAAAATAAACTCTTATTAACAAAGACTAATAGTGTTGAAATATGTAATGTGTTGTGGGCTTGTGTGGTGTTTTGCATTGTTTCGTTAGCATGACCCGTTAGTTAATTGACGGGCCCAATAATTCAGTTTCCGTCTTCATATAAGTTGTTTGTAAACATTCTTTATGTAAGTAATACAATAATGAATGAGAGCCTAAAGGCAACCTTCCCACATATTACCGTTCCGTTCATTGTTCTCTGTTTTCTTCAATATGGTATCCGAGAAGGTCAGATGATAACTTTCTTCATCACTTTCCTGGGACGAACGAGCTGAACTTCTGCCATCAGAGGTAATTTGTTTCTCACGCTGTTAGGGACTTTTTCGTATTTCAGTTTGCACCTGTCAGTTGATATTTTGTGAAGTATCCCGTTTTATTCGCATTTTACTGCGTTTCGTGTATTGGAAAACACAATCAACCTGACACTTCACCAATCACCCTTCATTTCCTTACATATTTACCTATCCTGCCACCATGACTGAGACTCCACGCCGAACACAGGCTCCACCACAAAATCCCAATACCTCCTATACTCTGAATCCTGTTAACCCATACCGTGACCCATACTATCTCTCCTCAACGGACATACTTGGGGCTGCTCTTGTTACTGAACTGTTGAAGGATGAGAGCAACTATGAGCTCTGGAGCAATCAAATGGAGAATCAACTCATGGCCAAAAACAAATGGGGCTTTGTAGACGGCACCTTTCCAAGACCCAAAACTAAACCTGAGAAGCAGCAAGCTTGGGACCTTTACCATTATGCGGTCCAATGTTGGTTCCAAAAGTCGGTTTCCCATGAGCTGATGCTATTTGTAGTTCGAAAGAAGGATTTAAAAATTATATGGGAGACTTTTAAGACTCGGTTTGGTGTGCTTACTGGGACCCAAATCTACCGGGTTCGACAGCAACAGTTCGAAAATAAAATGCACGTTCCCACGGTTTCTGAATATTACACCAAAATCAGCAACCTTTGGCTAGAAATTGAGACTATAGACCCTCCAATCCGATGCCACTGTGGAAACTACTCTTGCCGTGTGAATGAAAGGGCTAATGCAAGGGTTGAAAAACATAGGACTGTGGATTTTCTTTTGGGATTACCGGACAGGTTTAGAAACTTTCACACCAACGTCCTCTCTAAGGACTCACTTCCCTTTGTTGATGATGTGTTCAATCTAGCTAAGGAAGATGAGCATCAAGCTAGAAAGGAAGATGTTGGGACAATAGAACAAGGAACTGTCTTGGCCGTGTCTTCTCCGGCGAACTTGGGACAACCCAGCTCAAAAGGAAAAGTAGATTCCAAAGGGAGAACTATGTGTTCCCATTGCCATAAATCGGGACATTTAAAGGATCAGTGCTACCAACTAGTGGGATATCCCCCTGGATGGACACCGAAAGGAAGAGGAAAAAAGGCAGCTGCCGGCCAAGCATTCCAAGTCGGTGGTGCTGCTGTTTCTGACGGAAGTCTCCCTGCATCTCCCATCGGGCAGTCACCTTTTGGGCAGCAGTTTAGGCAGCAATTCGAGCAGCAGTTCAGGCAGTAGGGTCACGTGGGCTTTAATGGGAAACATCAGCTGGGGCCCGTCTGTGGGTCCCAGCCGCAAGGCTCATTATACTCAGGCTCCTGTGTGTTTTATCCTGGAACACCTGGGCCCGTTCCATTCACGGCCAGCACCTCTCACGGACAGCAAGGCCAAAACCCGTTTGGGCCCTCTCTTCATGGCTTGGAGCAACAGCCACCCACGAGTCTCCTAAATCAGACAGGGAGCACTCCTTTTGCGGGCACTATGTACTCTGCATGCCCGCAGTTTACTCCATTCAGCCTGAATCAGCTACAACAAAATTTAGCTTCTCACTCTTTGGGAAACTATGAAGGTACAATACATTTACCCAACTCCAATTTAAATTGTCCTTGGATTATCGACTCAGGTGCGAGTGACCATGTCACGTGTAATTTAAATAATTTATATTCTCATTATCCATGTTTACCTCAATCGTTGCCTATTAAATTGCCTGATAGCACTTTTGTCTATGCTACCCACATTGGACATGCACAACCTACAAAATTGATGCATTTAGGTTGTGTCCTTTATATCCCTCACCTGAAATTTAATTTGCTTTCAGTTAAGAGAATCACTTTTGATTGCAATTGCATCGTTGTCTTTTTCGATGATTTTTGCTTTTTCCAGGACCGTATGACTGGGCAGGTGATCGAACTGGGTAAAGCGATTCGAGGGCTTTATTTTTTGCAACCTAACCTTTCTGAACTATCTCATTGTATTACATGTTTTTTGAACAGTGTGCATTCCCTTTTGTCTTTTGTGAATGCGAACAATCAGTGTAATGATGATGCTATTTCTAATTATAATCTATGGCATAGACGTTTGGGTCATAGCTCCCAAAAATGCTATCTTGCACATGGGAAACACATAGAATGTCCTAATTCTTTTTCTTGCTCTGTTTGTCCATTGGCAAAACAGACCCGATCTGTTTTTCCACAACGTCAAAATTTTAGTACTGCTGTGTTTGATCTTGTTCACATGGACTTATGGGGACCCCATTGGGAACCTAACCATGATAAGTCGCGATATTTTTTTACTATTGTTGATGATTTCTCACGAGCGACTTGGACCTTTCTTTTACGTTTCAAAGATCAAGTTTTCCCTATTATTCAGTCCTTTATTTCCATGGTTCAAAACCAGCATGACATCATTATCAAGCGCATTTGCTAAGATAATGGGATAGAATTTTTTTCCGTTGCATGTTCTTCTTTCTTATCATCTCGAGGAATATACCACGAGAGCTCTTGCGTTTACACCCCTCAACAGAATGGGGTGGTGGAACGCAAGCACCGTTACTTGTTGGATATAGCACGAGCTTTGATGTTTCAGGCTCACATCCCTGCACGTTTTTGGGGAGAATGCATTTTGACAGCCACTCACATCATTAATCGATTGCCTAGTCCTAGACTTGGGGATAAGTCCCCTTTTGAGATATTGCATGGGAAACCCCCGACATTGGACCACTTGCGAGTCTTTGGCTATAGATGTTATGCATCTGATTTACGGCCTAAAGATAAATTCTCTCCTAGAGTTATTCCATGCATATTCTTTGGTTATCCCTCTCTTCAGAAGGGATATAAGGTCTATGACCCTAGTAGTGGTAAATTTTTAGTTAGTCGTGATGTTGCTTTCTATGAGTATGAATTCCCTTTTGCTCCGAGTCAAACTTTGAATCCGACTCATGATCTGCCCTTGGATCACATGACCCCAGTCCAAGATGCTGCACAATCATGCAATCCATTGCTTGTTCCACCGGAGCCATCTCTGGGCATGCCAGAAACACCACTTGAGGAAATTCCTCCAGCCACATCTCCTGACATGACAGGTACAAGACCTCAACCTACAACCCTTCCTCCAACTGAGTCACAGCCAGACACTCTTCCTGAACAATCACCACCAGCCATTCGGCGATCATCACGACCCACACGGCCTCCTATTTTGACTGCCGATTACATATGTTCAACCACCTCCATAGGGTTGAACAGTAAATACCCAATATCTGACCATGTTTCCCTCAATCATCTTCATCCTCACTACCAAAAATTTGTAGCCTCAATCTCTTCCATTGTAGAACCTGAGTCATACCATCATGCACTTAATGACAATCATTGGGCTGATGCTATGGATAGAGAATTAGCAGCTCTTGAGGCTAATCGCACGTGGGATGTCGTGACACTTCCACCTAGTCGTCGAGCCATTGGATGTAAGTGGGTATACAAGGTCAAATATCGTGCAGATGGTGCCATAGAGAGGTATAAGGCCTGACTAATGGCTAAGGGATACACCCAACGAGAAGGTGTTGATTATGATGAAACCTTCTCACCAGTTGTTAAATCTGTGACAGTAAGGTCAGTGATGAGTACTGCTTCAGTGAAGAACTGGTGCCTTCACCAGTTAAATGTGCAGAATGCTTTCTTACATGGAGATTTGGTGGAAGAAGTTTACATGCAACTTCCACCTGGTTTTCCCACTCAGGGGGAGCGTTTAGTATGTCGGTTAAGAAAGTCAATTTATGGGCTGAAGCAAGCATCGAGGTAGTGGTATGCCAAATTTACAGAGGCACTACTTGTAGGGGGTTTTCGACAATCCCTACATGATTATGCACTGTTCACTAAGAGAAGTAAAGGTTCGTTCATCATTCTCTTGTTTTATGTTAATGATATACTAGTGACAGGGGATAATATTGCTGCAATTTCAGAGCTTAAGAAATATTTGCATTCAATATTCCATATGAAAGATCTAGGACAATGCAAGTATTTTCTTGGGATAGAGATAGTTCGCTCACCGAAGGGGATATATCTTAACCAGCGTAAATATGCGTTGGAGTTAGTCTCAGAGGCCGGACTTGGAGGTTCCAAACCGGTACTTACCCCTTTGGAGCAGAATGTAAAGCTTACTACTCCAGAATATGATGAGGGAGATCCTGAGAGACGAGATGATCCTCTTTTAAGTGATTACAGCTCCTATTAGAGGATGATTGGAAGGCTTTTGTATTTAACCCACACTAGACCTGACATCTCTTTTGCAGTTCAGCACCTGAGCCAGTTCACTCTCAAGCCAAAACGTTCACATATGGATGCAGCTATGAGATTGTTGAAATACATCAAGGAAACTCCCGAGCTTGGGATATTTCTCTCTTCATCATCCAAGTTAGAACTCACCGCGTACTGTGATTCGGACTATGCCACTTGTCTCATGCCACGGAAGTGCATAACAGGATATTGCATTAAGTTAGGAGATTCCCTCATATCATGGTTAGCTAAGAAGCAACCTACTGTCTCCCGATCCTCAGCCAAGTCCGAGTACAGAGCTATGGGATACACCGTTTGTGAGATAATATGGTTATTAGGGTTATTTCTGGACCTTGGAGTGATCATTCCTCGTCCAGTTCCTCTCTTTTGTGATAGTGAAGCAGCTGGACATATTGCGGCGAATCCCATCTTTCATCAGAGGACAAAGCACATCGAGATAGATTGCCATTTTGTTCAAGAGAAAATTCAAAAAGGAATTGTACGGACTAGTTACGTCAACATGCGGGAACAACCTGCGGATGTGTTCACGAAAGCTTTATGTAGTTCACAACACCATTTCCTATTGTCCAAGCTTGGAGTATTTAATTTGTATAAATCTCCAGCTTGAGGGGGAGTGTTGAAATATGTAATGTGTTGTGGGCTTGTGTGGTGTTTTGCATTGTTTCGTTAGCATGGCCCGTTAGTTAATTGACGGGCCCAATAATTCAGTTTCCGTCTTCATATAAGTTGTTTGTAAACATTCTTTATGTAAGTAATACAGGAATGAATGAGAGCCTAAGGGCAACCTTCCCACATATTACCGTTTCGTTCATTGTTCTCTGTTTTCTTCAATAAATAGGTAAACATGTGAAGAGATGTCAAACTAAGATATTATTAATTATTATATTTAACGTACCTCTAGCATAGCAAAATTTTAGAGACTCAATGGAAAGCTAGAAACAATAATAAAATTATCACATTTGAACTTGAGCTCTCCTATCATATTAAAACATATGTAATTTTATATTTTAGAACTTATTATGTAAGTGGATGGATACCATGATAAGATATTTGTATTGTGGGATAATCACTATTTTTGAAAAAATTTAGTTACATTAAATCAATTATATATGAAAAACCAATTGTAAGAAAGAAGGATATCCCTACCCATGCATAGTTGTTGATAATATGAAATGCTCATACACACTATTTTTAACAATTTTCTTGCTTGTCCTTTCCTCCTAAACATAGAAAAACCATTAGAACTCCATTGAATAATGAAATGTTACACATAAAATCTAGGTTGTAATACCATCTTAGAAAAATATAACCTCTCCCCTAAAACCGAGTGTGTAGACAACCTTATGTAAGATGATCATTGGATAAAGATATGATGACATTCAATGCTCATCCACACTATTTTCAACAAGTTTAATGATTTTTGAGTACTAAATCAAGTAGTATAGGACATATATAATATTGCTTAAATGAATATGGATTTTATTATAATGTAACGTGAAAAAGCATTGTTGGGGAATTAAGCAACAAATAAAACTTATTATTAGCAAAATAAAAATAACCAAAATGATTATTAGGTAATAAACAATCAAGAAAATTATCTAATGAAATATTAATATACACAATGTTTAACTATCATCTTAGCTAAAAGTATTAAGTTTATAATTTTATAGATAACTTCGTTGTATGAAATTGCATTATTTTACTCATGATTTAGTATAGAAGTTATCTAATTTTTATAGCAAGAGGAATTGCATCATATTACCTAAGAAACAACTCCCCTTTCTTATAATAATGGTATCTATATTTTATGTTAAGTCATCTCTAAAATAACTCTCGTAATTGAAATAATAAATTTATCAATATCCTTTTGAACCAGTGAAATTCTTAAATTATTTATTTTTTTCTTCTTAATGAAAGACTAAATTAAATTTCAAATACTTATTCAAAATAAAAAGTACAAGGGAAATAAGAATTTAGAAAATCTAGTGAAATATTTATAGTTTCAATTAAATAATTTCTTAGCATGATTCTTTTCACTTTAATCCAAATAACTACTTCACAAATAGATATTAAAGTATTTTTTATATAGTTATTATTAGGGAATAAATTCAAGAAAATATTGAATGAAAGAAGTGTTTTGTTCGGCGCCGAAGGTGAGTCAATATTGAAGCGTGACGGACTCCAGGCCCGCGCAGCTTCGTGCCGGGGCCCCACCGAGCCCCCGGGATTTGAGATCAACGCGACCCCAGCCGAACCCGGGAACTCAAAAGAAGGAGAAGCGTACGAAATTTGGGGACTGAATGGCGGCAACAGAGAGAGGGAGGCTGATGTACAAGCTCTACAGAGCGCTGAGCTACGGCATGTCACCGGCGCTGAGTCTTCATCTGCGGTATCGCCGGCTGCGAGGCCTCGAGCATCCTAACCGCTGGCACGAGCGTCTGGGCCGGGCCTCCCTTCCCCGGCCAAGCGGCCCACTCATCTGGTTCCACGCCGTCTCTCTAGGTTCTAGTCTTGTCTGTGCTGTGATGTGTATCGTTGATTCAATACGCTGTGTATTTTCCTACTGTTTTTATTTTTGAAAATCCAGGGGAAGGAATGACTGCAATTCCTGTAATCAAACAGTGCATTAAGCAAAGGCCTGATTTGAACATCTTGATGACAACCACCACAGTTTCTGCATTGTAAGAAATAAATGTTGAATATTATACGTTGAATAGCCGACGTTTTGAGACTAACGCGTGTTAAGCTTTTTTGCCTGGTGCAGCGAAGTGATAAATAAGCGGCTTCCGAGTGGTGTGATCTATCAAGTAATACATAAACTGTGATGCATTACTCCTTATCTTGTGTGTTAAACCAAAATAGGATACATCTAATCGTTGCGGTTGAACCAGTTTGCGCCAATCGATACTCCATCTGCCGTGGGAGCTTTTCTCGAGCACTGGAAGCCGAACGCAATTGTTCTAATAGAGAGTGAGCTGTGGCCTAATCTTATCATGAGTGCCTCAGAAAACGGGGTAAGCGTCTTTGTCCTACATTTCAAGCGAAAAGATTGAATACGCTTAAAATCTTCTAAGTTTCTTAGAATAACTCCTCGGTAATGATGTTAAAGTCCTAATTATTATTACAAAATTAAATGGTTCAGATTGAACTACCCCAACGGTTATCACGTGTCAAGATGAAATGAAATTTGGAAAAGGTAATGTCTTCCTAAGTTTTAAGTGGTGAGGTAGTAACATCTGAGCTATTAGGTTCAAATGGTGGTTGAGATTTTAAGACCCTAGTTGTGGAGTTATCTTTTGAAACATAGAGATCATAGTCCAGTCGTTTTATATGTATGGTTGATGGTTTGCTTTACAAGATTCTCACAGTTCAGACACTAACCTTTATCTCTTCAGATATTGTTGGCATTGTTAAATGCTCGAATGTCCAAGAAATCATTCAAGAAATTTTCAGGACCGGTGTTGCTTCCACTGATCTCGTTGATGCTTTCACAATTCTCTTTGATTGTCCCATTGGTATGTAGACCAATTCTTTTAAGATTTTGATTTGTTTTGTGTTGTGTTGTCCCTAATCTTGTGCTGTGACACAGAGCACTATGCAGGCAATCCACTTTCAGCTACTTCAAGCTCCTCCCTTTGTCATCAACTTCTCTGGAGACTTGAAATATGGTATGCCTGCCAAGTAGGAGTACAAATCCTCCTAGACATGCAAAATGTTGTTTCCCTAATGAAAATAAGTACTTTTCTTGAATTGGTTTTGTGACAGTTCTGATGACTAGGTTGCTGCCATTTAAAATTCCCTGTTTTAACTTTTGAAAATTTTGTGATATATGTAATTTGAGAATCGTAAAAAAAAAGAAGCAATCTAGTCTAATGAGTTAATATTTTTTACACTCAGTGGTAGAAGATTTTGATCCCTTTGAGGAGGATTTGAGCGTAGAAGATCTGAAGATACAGCTTGCCCACAGGCAGGTTTGGATGGCGTCTTCCATACATAGGGGTGAAGAAGAAAGTTAGTTCTCACTTTTCTGATTCCAGTACTAAATATACTCTAGGTTTTTGTCATTTTGAGTCAGAAATTTAAGCAAAGACCTCACCTCCATGATATGATATTATGTTACCACACTAGTACCAGTTGTTGCTTTGCAAAAAATTGATAGAACTAATAAGTTATGGGACTTCATAAATGCAATGGAACCAAAGAATTGACATGCGGGATGTTTTATTTATTGCCAGCAGGTTTGGCTACACTATTGTCATTAAAATTTCTTTTTGTTCTTTGTATTTGTAGTACCTGCAAGATTGCTTGAATTGCAGCATTAATTTCTTGTAACATATTGCTTAGATTTAATATTTTATAGGTCATTTTTTGATTAACATGGAACTAATGGACCAGCAACAACGTTATTGAATGTTTGGGAGTTTGCCTGTATTTTTTTCTCTCTTTTAATAGAGTCCTGTCATGTGTGCTACTTATAGTTTATACGAATGTTTCTCTCTGGGGCATTATGGATGTTTCTTACATATTTGTGGACATTTTCTAGCAGTTTCCAGGTTTTTTCTTCATTAGTATTTCTGCTGTTATGGCTTTTAATTGCTCACAAATACTCTCTACAGTAATGCTAGGAGTTCATAGAATGCTTATTCAAATTCATCCAGAAATGGTCACTATACTTGTGCCTCGAGATCCCCGACATGGACTTGAAATTGCGCAGGTATAATTCTGATGCCATACCAATTATCACTGTTTATTATATCCAAGTCTTTGTAGTTGTTTCTTTCTACTGTGTATATTACAATGCTTTGGTAGATCTTCATTGCGTCTTCTTACTTTTTGACAAACCTTTAGGAGTTCCCGGCGACCCTGTTAAGATAAGTTGTAGTTGGATATTGCTAAACCCACCGACTACTTGAGTTTGAGATTGACATTTCAAAATTATCTTGGATTAAGCATCCACGCTCAGCACGTATTATATAGATATGACCAAACAGCTTTGGTGCAGCAAAATTACATTGCCCCATTGTGCCTAGGAAGTTCTGTACATGACCCATATGCTTATATTGTATAACCTCTTGTCTCGTTAAGTTTGTGTTGTAGTGCATACCTTCTATAAGATTCAACACATCAAGGACCTCCAAATATCATTCTATTGTCATTTTCAAATGTTGTTGCTCTAAATAGTGCAGGAATTGCGGAAAGATGGGCAAAATGTAGCGTTGCGGTCTCAACATGAAAAGCTTGTGGCAGGAACAAATATATATATTGTAGACACATTAGGTATTTCTTTTGTTCTGCTTTTTTCGTTTATCTTATATTTCTTTCCTGTAGTGATGCTGAATAAATCATGATTAAGCTGCTTAAACTCATACTTAAGAAGTGTGGGCATTCACAAGGCACATACCATTTACCGGGAAAGATGGTTTACACCTTAAATATTCATATAATAGATGATCCTCGATACTGTGATTCTTATATCTGTACATATTTTCTTCACATTCATTTAATTATTGGTGTCTAAGTTTGTGTTTTATAGATCTTGGTTAAATGTTGTTACCTATGGTTTTATTTTCAATTGTTTTGGTTTGTGGAGGTTAGGTATTGCCAAGTTAGATATTTAGTTTCAACCTGTTCATATTCTGGCAGGTATTACTGTGAGGCTT
Source organism: Casuarina cunninghamiana (assembly GCA_028551485.1). NCBI lineage: Eukaryota > Viridiplantae > Streptophyta > Magnoliopsida > Fagales > Casuarinaceae > Casuarina > Casuarina cunninghamiana. Next base: position 13,651,188 of record CM052364.1, read on the forward strand.
GAGTCAAGCTCAATAAAATGTAGTGATTTGGACTTCCTACTCTATTCATTCATTCCCATGTGAAAATCACACCTCTTATGGGGGCCGAATTTTATGCTTGATTTTTTGGCGGCCTGACCCATCATGCCACTATATCCTTTTGAACTTGTTTTGTAGGTGAGCTGAGACACTTGTATAGGTTGACCCCAATAGCTGTAGTTGGAGGTTCATTCTTCCCTGGTTCAGCTGGCCATAACATATCAGAAGCTGCTGCTGCAGGCTGTGCTGTTTTCACAGGTAAAACTTTTTTTTTTTGTTCTCTCATTATCATCAGTGTGAATATGTAATTTTTTTTTAATTAGCATTGTGGAAACTTTTCTTCTTGGTTTATATCAGGTCATCATGTTGGCCATTTCTCACACATGGTACACGAGATGCAACGTTTGAACCCTTTGTCTGTTCTGCAGGTTTGGAAAAAAATTTCTTAGTTATATTCTTACTTCTGATGTACTAGACATTGTTTAAAAGCTCAGTTGTTGAAACTCTTTCGGCAATCAATTCTCCAAATTGACCATTGGTGTTTCTACTGTATGATATGATAATTGTGCTATGAGAAGTCTATTGTAAGCAAATATATATATTAAAATCTACTAACATGTAAGCAAATATATAATATATATATTCTTTAGTTGTTATATAAAAATCTACTAACATTCCTTGCTATGGTGAACTCTTTGAGAAAAGCTATGTATTGGTTCTCTTACTTTGAATTATATTGGCGGAATTGGCTGAATTTCATCCTAATTTTAAGCTGAACCTATTTGGGCCTCTATCTACTGAGATCAAAATGTGAATGTGATCAGTCAAATACTCATTCCTAATGAAAGTGCCTCATAGACCCAATTAAGGACTTCTATAGAGTTACATTAACTGCACTGTAAGTCCATTAGCCATATGAAACATGCTAATGATGGTCTTTCTGTCCATTCAGGTTTCTGGAAAAATCGAGCTTGAGAAAATACTGAAGGAGCTCTTGAGTGATACTAATGTTCTGGAAGCCCGTTGTGGGGCAGCTAAGCAAGCATTTCATGCTCTCTCCAGTGGTATTGTTGCCAATGTTTGGAATCTGCTAAATTACCACGTTTTTAAACATGCTCTTGGTTAGAAAGTAAATGGAGAACAGCATGCAACACAAAGAAATGTGAAGGTGAAGGGTGGTTGCGTTCGACAACAATGAAACCTGTTATTGCTCCTTATTGTCATGCATAAAGTTTATGGGAGCTCTAGCTGTATCTTTTAGATCACTATGTTCTAGACAATTCACTATGTAATCACTATATTGGCGGCTTGCTCTCTGTTTGGGCACACTCGGTTTAGGCATCAACTTTGCCTGCGGGGTACATTAAAGAGTAATAATCACTTTAATCAAGTCTTGCCTTGTATTAAAACTTCATGTGGCCGAAGTTCCAGTGAAATAATAAGATAATCGTGCTACTACAAACTGGAGCAGAAGTCCTTTTGCCGCATGTGCAATCTCCACTTCTTTTGCTTATGTTCCTGTTGCAACTATGTATATTGAGCCTACACTTTTTTGTTCATGTATCTACCTACTTCAAAAGGTATTGTTTCAATAATGAACAAATATTGAGGGAATTATTTTCTTCTCTTTTCTTCTCATTCTTTACTTTTCCCCTTGGCTTGAGAAGTTTTGGTGCTCGGTGTTCATGTTTTGGAAACACCAAGGTGTGATATAATCTTCTTTCATATCCTTTGTGGCTTTGGCCTCTGACAGCTTGGATCCAGTAAACTTTTTGATTTATATGCTTTCCAGACTTCCAAGTATGGGAACTCGAGAAACCGACTATTGGAGAAGGTAATACATTCAAACTTTGGCATACATCTTTAAGTTTCACAAGTGTGTTAATGTCAATCTGCTGAAACGTGACAACCAATTTCCCCTTGTTTTCGTTCTAATAAGAGAACGGATCATCCAGTACCTCCATTCTGCTGTTTAGGACTATTTATAAGATTTATTTCAGGGTTTGAGCATTTTCACTATTTGTCAACTAAATACATCACTTGAAATGAATTTAGGAAAGTTCTGCATGTACAAGAGTTGACTGCTATTGAATTTGGCTTATGTTTGGCCATGGCTGGAGTGTGAGCATTAACTATATAAAGGTATGATGAGTTCAAGGGGCCAGTCTCTGTAGTCTCTTAGCTTCCCGTGTAAATTGAGGTGTTGATTAATTTGACAGAATACTTTGTGTACTTCATATTATTTGGAACTTTAGGCTGTCTGGCAAATATTTCAGTTTAATTAAGGGGCCTAAAACCTCTTTTCACTTCTCAGGCACGTTTAACTTGACTGGAAACAAATTTTGGTGCTCTTTATCAGTATTTTTGCTATTTGTTGTTTCTGCTGGATCACAGGAAGTTAAACCAGAAATGTAATTGATCTGAAAAAGGTTTGGATGTCACTCTGTTTTATGACCCTTGTCTATGTAATTAATTATGTTTTGAAACTTGTGCCCCTATGATCAATTGGTTAAATTCCACTATTTCCCGTGTCTATGTGTTTATTTATGTGAAATGTTTTTGAACTTCCATTGATTGCAAAATTCATAAACATGTACTCTAGTGCAATAATATTTGGAAATATGTTACAAACCTTTCAGTAGCAATTGCTTAACAACGCTGGTTGTCTATCTTATTGGTCGGCAGGTGACAGAGCCCCTCCGGTATTTCTGTGTTGCCAACTGCTGCAAGTCTTGCTCTAGCATGTTCTTCTTCTTGCAAGGCCTTGAAGAAGTGCTATAGTGCTCTCCCCTAGATTGGCTTTTCCACAGCCACTGGAACGAGAATCTGTCATGTTCAGACCGCCTCCTAGGGACTGGATTATTTCTTGGAAACGAAACTCATCGCAAGGTATGGCCAGAGGACCACTCGTACCGTGACCATACTCTTCATAAGCTTGGTCTAGCAACCCTTCAAATACTGGGTGTTTCAGGTAATCCGCCCTTATAATAAACCTTCTGCTAGCTTCTCCCACTACAACAGCCAAGTGACCTGGAGGGACATCCCGGGGTGGTTTCTCCTCACCACATCTGGCAAACCTCCACCACATGCAAGCCATCGTTTTGAGCATCACAATCTTACATACGCCACAAGTGGAATGCTCAGTTGGAGCAACCATTTCACGAGATCTCAGGTATTCACTTAAAAGATTTGCAGCGTAGAATGGACGTGGTGTTGTATTTATCGGGTGGAGAAATATATCTCTGCAGTAAGATATTGTCCGGTTCATTCTTTCACATACCTCAAGGAGCCATCTATTTAGTAGTTACGTAATCCTTGTCCTTTGTAGAGAATGATTGGACGGATTACTTAGTTGTGTCGAAGCTTGATGACTGCATAAGCAATTGGATGCATCATGCTGTCAAGTGACTAGGGGTTTCCCCCGTTAGCTTGAATCCGTTAGTACTTTGCTATTCGATTTTCTGGGTTACATAGTCTAGTTTGATAGCTGTTAAAAGCGTATACCTGCTGTTCTTCCACATGTTTGTTTACTAGTTTTTCCCAACATTTCGAGTGGTGCTAATTGTGAGCCTGGATTATAGTACATCATGGGAACTGCGAATTATGCTATTCCCATAAGTAGTAGGACGGGGGAGCTGGATACCTTTTGGCACGTGTTTGGTCGGAATCCGTTGCCTTATTTCATGTGCCGTCGCATGTGGTGCCTCGCCAGTTGGGACTATGTTTACACTTTTCACAATTGGCAGGGGAGCCATTTTTAATGCACTCCTGCCATTTATAACTCCATGCACACTTTTGTATTATTAGGAAGGTAAAGGCGAACGATGATGCTTTAGATTCTCTGAGATAACTGAATGGCGGAATTCGTAGCTTCCTATCGATTAGTCTCCAATGGAATGGTTGTCTTGGAAATGCTCCGGTAGAATCTAGCTCTTAATAGATATTTTAATTGAAATTGGGTTCCAAAAATCCTAGTATGCTTGCTTCTTTACTTGAGTCCATGTTCAAGATCCTACCAGGATAAATTTTCTAGGGGAAAATCAAATTTTTTTCCCACCAAATTTTTACCTGGTTTATAGGCACCTTACAAGGTTTTAAAAATGCTAATTGATTTTCTTCCTCTACTTATCATTTTAAAGCTGTTCTATATTTTCAATTTTTAAAATTAAAATCTAAAGAAGAATTCATTCCAAGTAGTATAAAAATTGATAGGTACAAGTGTAGTTGTACCCTTGCATGAAAAAGGAAAAACCAACAAAGAAAAAGTACGATATTTTAGTGATGGAGGACGCCACAGATGACCACCTCCCATGGTTGGAGATCTCTGGCCTCCTGCCTTGAAGGCCCATGGCTTGACCGTGGGCCAAGATGGCTAGACACCATGGTTGGCCCAAGGGACCATAACTTCGCCATATGCTGCGGTACGAAAGACCTACAACCATGGTCATGGGAGGCTTGGTTTGTTATGGCCTCCTCATCGCTAAACCCCGGTGAATTCGTAACTTAAGTTTCTTTTCACATATTAGATTGGGGAGGCTTGGTTTTTTGTGGCCTCCTCGACCGCCAACCCCTGGTGAATTCGTAATTTAAAATTCTATTCACATATTTGATTGGGGATGTAAATGGTTACTTAGAATTAGAAATAGTTGTTTTTAGCATCTTCTGTTCAATTAATTGTAACAGATGTATGACCTCAAAAGAGTTGTGCGGTTTAAAGGGATCCATAGTCATTTTGTAAGAATTTGAAGTTTCGCAAATAAGGTATTAATTCTAGGAAATCAGTATAATTCCAATAACAGGATTCAGGCTGGCTGCGGGGGAGGGGTGGTGCTGGTGCTGGTGAGGTGTGTGGGGCGGCATTGGAAGATAATCCCAAGGTCTTCCATAATTTAAAGGAATCAAATTGATGTTGAAAACTTTCTAAGAATTTGTAAATAGGGTACAAATTCAACCACAATTTCTGGGTATTTCTTGAAGGAGGGTTAGTGTGACGGATGAAGCTAAAGACTTGTTAAGCGATCTGGACTAGATCAATCGGAAAACTACAGATTTTGACAGTGAATGTTGTTGACAGCCGGCCCTTTTATGCGGTTTCTCTGGTGATTGAATGAGTGTTTTCTTAGATTCCATCTATTAAGAAGTCCTAACTTTTCTCCTGATACTTCCTCACTTAGATTTGTTATGGTAGCTACAAAGCGAGTTTGAAAGAATCTTCAGAAAGAAATTGATCAGTAATTCAAATTGGAAGGACGAGGACCAGAAACAGCGAGGTCACCTTTAAGGACATAAACAGATGTTTTTTTGACTGCTACAAAACCATCTTCACTTCTTTTTGCAGCTTTACCCAAAGGAGGATCGAAAGTTTGTTACAGAAAACCCATCTGGCATCTGACAGAAAGTTCTGAGAAATACAAATGGATTCTGGTATGTGTCAGTGCTTACCTTGAGATTTCTTTAAGAGGGTGTTGGCATATGTCAGTTTGCTTGCTTATGATTTCTTCTGGACTAATTTGAGATAGTATAGCACAAATTTCTAGCTGGTACTGTTGGTTCAGTACACTATTATTTTGCCTTTTTCTTGTGTTAGTACCCGGCTCATAAGCTGAACAGTTCGTGTGAAATAAACAGTTCCCAATTTTGCTGAAAGGTGTACCAAGTGATCTAGAGTCAGTTCAGGCTGGGTAAATAGTGTGCTTCACTGTTTCAAGGTCCCTATGTTTGAGGCACTAATCTGTACCTAAACTGCAAAACTATAATAGAACGTGGGTAGCTCATACAGGCCATCCCTTTGCTTAGCTGTTTTGACTCGTTAGACCACGGTACATGGAGTATGTACTTTCCTTTTGCATTTCCTCGTCCCATGGTCTTTTGCTAGAAGTTGAACAAAGTCGTGTGGTATGGAGAGTTCCAAATATGGGTCGTAGAAGTAGATGGCCTAATTCCTAAGGTTCGTAGTTCATTATTTTCAACCTCCTAATGTCTATTGGTCAAGGCCTAAAGGCAATTTAAAAGTAGGTTTAATGGTTGGGGTCTTTCTTCATTTAAGATTTATAGCAAAAATTTTATAAACTTTTGTCATATACGTAGTCTCTCTTATATTAAATATTATTTGACTTTAATAACTTGTCAAAATTTTAAAAACTCAACTTAAAAACTAACTAAAAAATTTTTAAAATAGTTTTTTATTTAAATTTTATTTTCTAGTATAATACTCTCATCTTATACACACTATTACTCATTACAAATCTTAGTACTTATTAAATTATCATAACAACAAACTATTTACATTAATTGTAACTTATTATAGATAATTTTATATGTAATATAAATTATCACCTTTTCTTATAAGTTAGCTTTTTAAAATATAAAGTTTATATAATGTAATAAAAACAATAATTTATTTTTAATTGCAGAAATTTTACCCCAGATCACATACTGACATTGAATAGGGTTTTTTCTTTCTTTCTTTTTTCTACCCTCAAGTTAGGAGTGGAAACCCACGAAAGTTGAAATGAAATAGATAAGACCAACGTGCAGTACGGTTAGCTTTTACCTTTTGCTTTTCTGAGGCAGTCAGATTTAGCTCAGTTCGCTGAAGATAATGTCACCATGTGAGGCCAAAGATAAAACCGCAGTTTTCAGCCTTTGTTTCCTCTTTATTTGGGTCTGGAAACATCTCAAAGCTGAAACCTCTGTGCCCTGCTTCATTTCCAACGACCCAAGCTTAGGGAAAAAAACAAGAACAGTACCACCAGATTTACTAGTAAACAAAGTGCCCCCATGCTTTTGCTCACTTGCTGCCGACTCCGTGAATGAGTGAGCAAATTAGGACGCCAATCCCGCCTTCAATTTCTCCCCTTCCACTTTTTCCATGTCCGGCAAGTAAAGGGCAGAACGCATCGCAATGAAATCAAAGAAAAGAAAAGAAAGCTGAAGCTAGTCCTTCACTTTTTGCGACAGCATTAACTACACTCATGGAAATGAAGGATGTGGATTGGGGTGTGTACCACCGGTGAGCCCACCATGTGGCATTGAAAATCCAAAAGAACTTAAACAAAGGGTTATTTGACAGAAACAAAGCTTTGGAAGATTATCACCAGCTGGAAAGTTCTCAATTGTATCAGGGCATGCACTGCAGAGTCAACCTTTTTAAAGCTCTCAATCTTAAGAAAACAACAACCTGATAAATTGCTTAGACTTCAAACTAGTTTTGCCTTGGCTTCTTTTGGATGCTATGCAAATACCCAAAAAAGTGATTTGTTAACCTATAATTGAGTTGTAGTTGTAGACCTGCTGGATTTGATATTCTCGTGTTTAGTGTTTATTGTTCTTTTAATTGGCAATGGGTTTCATTCCTTTGACTAATTGATTCACATGTTTGAAAACATAAATAATTATGCGATTAATGGCAATATAATCATCAGTTGGCCCAAAAAATTCAATTTATAATGCTATGCTATAGTAGATAAATATTTAAGCCATGCATGAAGGAGCTGCTTATCAATGTGATGTCCCATTTGTTTGTCTCTCAAGTATAAATGTTGGCCCAATTGGATTTGGACGTTCTACATTAATAAAAGGCGCCAAATTAGTCTTTTTGGTGATGTCTGTTTACATAACATTCCGATCATCATGATGGGGTCTGGCGAAGCAACTTTGCTTTCTGATGACTTAAAGTTCTGCACTTTTTCCTTCCACGATATGGAAAGGAAAGGCCAGCAACCGACAGATCATGATGTACCCTTTCTTTAATGTTTTTGCTTTCCCTTTCTTTTTCCCACCCTCTATCTTTATGTGAAACCGTAAAAAACATACTTTGTCAGGAAAAAAACAGCACACGAATTTGATAGTCAAATCATGGGTTTTTTATATTCGCATGCGGCCATGGTGATTATGGTGGTCTGCAGCTCAGCACCAGGGGGGCTCAACTTAAAATGTTCACTCAAAACCAATTGACTCTGGAGGGAGGGGCTTCACAGTTCTGAGTGATAATCATAATAACTCATCTGCCAATATTGTCTGATCTGGGACTCATTCTGATATTATAATTCTTGGAGTCAAATTCTATCTGTATTATCTCATTGTCATTATGTGGAAATTGGCGTGGACAAATATTTTGTTGAACTCATTTAAGAGAATTTTTATTCAACCACTTGAATCGTGATGCAAATATACACAACAATCAGGGGGAAAAACAAACAATGATTATATATAATTCAAAATAGAATATTTTTCATTTATAAATAAGCGATTTTCTTGCTATTGTGGAAATTTCATACACTTCGAATAGCTAGAAAATTTCTCTTTTTTGATTGCTCTCTCCTTCATTATGAACGTAGACCAAATGACACAGAGTTAAAAGAATTATCATTTAGCATCAACTGTTGGTAGGTTGGTGAAATTATGGCCTGAGCAATGATGAAGGAAAGGAATGGTTAATGATGTGCAGTGTTCAACGCAAGGATGGGGATGATTAAAAAGCTCTGTACTATGAATAAGACATCTTTTACCTTATCAGCTGGAGAAGTTCATGTCGAGAAAATGACATTCGCTCGTACAGCAATATTCTCTTTGACAGGGACGATCTGCAATGTACGGGTGTAGTTTTAAAGCTAAATACAGGTCTTGGGAATGCTGCTCCAGTCGAGATTGTAATCAAAACATATGAGAAATATGGTTTAAGAAAAAGCAAGTATTGGTCATAGCCTACAGTTTTTGAGATGATGCCCATTAGTCAAGATTATAAACTGCCTCATTGTCGCTATCTCCAAACTCCCCCCTGCCGTCCAAACTTCCGAGTGTTCTCGAGCTGTTTGCAATAACGAAAGGATTTGATAAGAAATTGGGTCTCTTTCAAGGGCTTTATTATGGAAGCCCTGCTTGTTGATTGTGAAAATCTATCAGTTTTTGTTCGTCAACGATGGATCTGCTCGTGGCACCCGAAATGTCTATGCATGGAAAATGGTGCCTTGACTATCTCAACTAATTGTTGTTTCCATTGCAGATTTGTCCCTTCGCTGCAGGTAGGAACTAAAAACAAGAAAAGTACACAGTTCCATTGGCGTTATTGTGGAGAATGGAAAGCAAGATCAACAGTACTTTTTACTGAACCAGTAATGACTAATAAATAATGATTGAAAAAATACTGAATTTAATTAACCCCTTGTTAAAAATCGAGTAGGGGAAGACTGATGGCATCAATACACAAACAATGATGATGAGTTGCAGGTGTAGATTCAGCCACTGATTGCGAGTCTCAAGTCTTTGTTGTTACCCGGAAACCAGCTTCAGTCAGCCTTGCTGACACTCGTAACATGGAATCCATTCAATTACTTTGGGTGCACAATGATGCGAGACTGTAGAGAATCCAAATCCTCAAATTGGTCAAGAAAAAATAGAAAGGAAGGAAAAAGAGACAGTTGATTCAAAATACCTCGCCGCTCATTCCATTTGAGAAGAGTGGAAGAAAGTGCAATCATTCACCCACCCTCCTTCCCCATCTATCATCATCATCACCTTTAATCATCCCTCACAGACTCTCTCTCCTCTCTCTCTCTATCTAATCATGTCGTTTCATTAGCCTGCATGAAATGAGAAACAAAGGCTTGGTTTTGTCATATAGAGAGAGAGAGAGAGAGAGAGAGAGAGAGAAGGTAGGACTCTATTTGAAGTTTGAACATAATTATACAACGATTTTTAAAAACACTCTTCTTCTTGCCCACTCTTCCCGCCCACCACGCCCAAAGGAAGATGAAGAGCAGGCCTTATCTCTTGCTCCTAGTCTTGGCTTTAGCCTTGGCCTTCGTTTCTCTCTCTCTTTCTTTCCCCAACGACACAGACACCCTCATCCGCTTTCGCCTCCAGACGGATGCCCACGGCGAGCTTGAGTCCAACTGGAGCGGCGCCGACGCCTGCGCTGCAGCATGGATCGGTGTGGGCTGCTCCACGCACCACAACCGAGTCGTGTCTCTCTCGCTTCCTTCCTTGAATCTGCGAGGCCCACTTGATTCTCTTGCCCGCCTTGACGAGCTCCGCTTGCTGGACCTCCACAACAATCGACTCAATGGCAGCATCTCGCCGCTTACCAACTGCACCAACCTCAAGCTTCTCTACCTCTCGGGCAACGACCTTTCGGGCGAGATTCCGCCTGAGATATCCTCCCTACGGCGCCTTCTCCGCCTCGACCTGTCCGACAACAATCTCCGAGGCCCGATTCCAAAGCAGTTGTCTTCCTTGACTCGGCTCCTCACGCTGCGGTTGCAGAGCAACGCGCTCTCTGGATTGGTTCCTGACCTCTCTGTTTCTCTGGGAAACTCCAGGAGCTGAATTTGACGAGCAACGAGTTTTACGGACGGTTAGCGGACGGGTTACTGAGAAAGTTCGGCGAGAAAAGCTTTTCGGGAACGAAGGGCTATGCGGGTCGAGCCCATTACCCAATTGCTCGTTCACGAAGGCTCCCAAGACGTCGGCTTCGTCTCAGACGACAGTACCGTCGAACCCGAGCTCATTTCCCCAAGCGCCTGTAACAACTCAAGACAAAGGAAGATCCCGAAAGGGGCTTGGCACGGGTGCGATAGTGGCCATTGTGGTCGCGAATTGCGTGGCGTTGCTGGTGATAGTGTCGTTCGTCGTCGCGCATTTCTGCGCCAGAGACCGCAGCTGCTCAAGCTCGATAGCCGGGAGCGAGAGTGGGAAGAGGCGGAGGAGTAGCTACGGTGGGAGTGAGAAGAAAGTGTACGCGAACAGTGGAGGTGGAGATAGCAGCGATGGAACTAACGCCACGGACCGAAGCAAGCTCGTGTTTTTCGACAGAAAGAAGCAGTTTGAGCTCGAGGATTTGCTGCGCGCGTCGGCGGAGATGCTCGGGAAGGGGAGCTTGGGGACCGTGTACAAGGCGGTGCTCGACGATGGCTGCACCATGGCCGTGAAACGGCTCAAGGACGCGAATCCTTGTGCGAGAAAGGAGTTTGAGCAGTACATGGACGTGATCGGGAAGCTTAGACACCCAAATATAGTGAGATTCAGAGCTTACTACTATGCCAAGGAAGAGAAGCTTCTTGTCTATGATTATCTTCCCAATGGGAGCTTGCATTCACTTCTTCATGGTTAGTGTCTCTGAATAAACACGTTGAATAGCTACCAAACAGACTTAAAACACCAAAATAAAGATGTTTAGAGAATTATTTCCTTTACTGGTGTGTAGATAATGTTAGAAGCCCATTTGAGCTAGCTGAGTAAGGTTTAAATCATGGATTTATTCTTCGCCCTGCATGCAATTAGATAATTTACTACTAAATCTGCATTATCTTTCAATAATTGGTATCGAATTTGGTTCTTGTCTCGACATTATCTACTCTGATGGGGATTTTTGTCAGTTCCACCTCTTCATATGTAATGCAGCATGTTTGAATTACCATACAACATCGTGCGGTTCTTGATATTTGGCTTTATATATTTTCAGGGAACCGGGGTCCGGGGAGAATTCCTCTGGATTGGACTACCAGGATCAGCTTGGTTTTAGGGGCGGCGCGTGGACTTGCAAAGATTCACGAAGAGTACAGCGTATCAAAAATCCCCCACGGGAATGTGAAATCCTCGAACGTTCTCCTTGACAAGAATGGCGTGGCTTGCATCTCTGATTTTGGGCTCTCGTTGCTATTAAACCCTGTTCATGCCATTGCTCGATTGGGAGGTTACAGGGCTCCCGAGCAAGCCGAGGTCAAGAGGTTGTCTCAGAAGGCGGATGTCTACAGCTTCGGCGTCTTGCTGCTGGAAGTTCTTACCGGGAGAGCTCCGTCGCAGTACCCTTCCCCGACTCGGCCGCGCATGGACGAAGAAGAACAGGCTGTGGATCTTCCTAAATGGGTCCGATCGGTAGTGAAGGAAGAGTGGACCGCTGAAGTGTTTGATCAGGAGCTTCTCAGGTACAAGAACATCGAAGAAGAGCTCGTGGCGATGCTCCATGTCGCGATGGCCTGCGTGGTGCCGCAGCCAGAGAAGAGGCCGTCAATGGTGGAAGTTGCGAAGATGATAGAGGATATGAGGGTGGAGCAGTCTCCTCTGGGGGAGGAATACGATGAATCCCGGAATTCAGTTTCACCGTCGCTTGCCACCACAGAAGATGGGCTGCCCTGAAGCTCGTCCATATAACCCATTTCTCTTCATTGCATTATCTCGCTGCAAGTTCCGGCTGTTGCAGACTCTCTTATTGTTATCTATGGTTGTTCTCTGTAATTTGCAAAACCTTTACGTTTTCCGGCGTTGGTGGTGGAGAGATCCGAGGGTCTTGCTCATGAGCCAACAAGATAGTTCTATTTAGTCTTTTGTGTTACGTAATTTAGTTGTGTTATTAGTTGCTTTCAAAGCAAGAGAATCTCGGCGTTGTGGTTGTCCTAGCAGCTTTTCCGGTCATCCTCGCCGGATCATTTTGACATTAGCACTTCACCGAGGTGAACTCTTGTATGCTTGAATAATCTGTTCATTACTTGGTATAATTACAACTTTATTTATTGGAGACAGCCGTGCTTATGTTACTTTCAGAAAATGGCTTTCTTACCCATAATTATACTCTTTTTTCTACCTCCTTCCTCTAGACAACCCCTAATATTTGCTTCATAATGGTTGTCCATCCTCTTACAATCCTCTCTTTATAAGCAAATTTATCTTTTCACAAACCATTTTAATATGATGTAAAATTCATAAAATTCAACCTTCCTTATTGTGTGGAAGAAAAGAGTTTCACATTGAAAAGTAAAATCTCTAAAATTAAGTATAAATTAAAAAATGACTCTTTAGCTCTTCAACTAGCTTTTGAGTTAGACTTTTAAACCATCTAACATGGTATCATAATCAAGGTTAAATCTATTCCAATTTATTCCACCCCAACCTTGAGTTCAATGACACTTGGTATGCGAGAGCGTGTGTCGAAAGTGAGATTCCCACATTAGAAAGTAAGATTTTTGAAGTTTAAGTATAAATTAAAAAAATACCCTCTAATCCTTGAGTTAACTTTTAGGTTAGGCCTTTGAGCCTTCTAACACTTATAAACTAATGGAAAAGAATGAATAAAGTTTCTAATATAAGCACCACGGGAAGAATGGCGTAAATTCATCTACAATTATCCCTTTACATTCTAGAACATCATAGGTTATTGAGGTTTGGAGTCCTCTACTGCACATATCGAAGAACGAGTTATGAAAACAGACTGTAAACGAACAGATAACCACATGGAATTCAAAGATTTCAATCAAATAGGTATCTCTCCTCACATTTTTCTGCATTCCGCTCTGAAAGCCAATGAAAATGTAACACTACGAAGCATTATTTAGCAGTTCATTAGCACATTGAAAATGCGAATTACATTGTTCAAGTTTCAGCAGAACAATTACAATCTCTTACGGCATAACATTGAATTGTATATCTTCGCCCTCAGACCCACTATCACAGCATTCACGGTTATTTGCCCGCTTTAACTGCTCTATCTAAACTAATGCTTAGGCTAAGTCAGCAACATTTACAAACATAAAAGTACATGAAAAACAGCACCTCAGTAAGATGCAGATATCAAACAGAGCAAACAGTAAATAATCAACGAATAGCACAGTGCCATATCAGAACATAACCACCTCTCGGGTAGATTACATGTGGCTAATCAAGGATCGGGAGAACCATACCAGCCACAGTATAGAGTAGCCGACAGATGAATTGAAGGTGCCCACCAACTTTTCGAAAGGCCATTAACTAAAGAGTTCCACTTATATTATTAGCTGATCCTTCCAGCTTGATCAATCAATGTGCCAACTTGCTCTCCACAAAGTGCTTTTGAGATGTTGCCAGGCTCAAGAAGATTAAACACCACAACTGCACATTAAAAGGTAATTCAATTGGTAGATGATTCAACGATCATAAATAACCCAAAAAAAGTTTCCTGTTTATTGAATAACAACTGTTAATCATACTCAATTTTGACACTCGAAACCTTCCCTCGGAAAAATGACAGACATATAACATGCTTCATATTATGCCTGTTAAAACTTCAAGGAAAATTTGTTTATGCTACTTGATATGATGCAGCAAATAAGTAACCAACTGAACAGAAAATGTTTGTATCATTATAAAGGCGCATCGTGAACCAAAACAAAAATAAAGAACTATACAAACCGGGAATGCTGTTCTCTTCACAGAAGTTCAGTGCCACTGTATCCATGGAGATGACTCCCCTGGAGGACAAATCCCTGAAAGATATGTGCTCAAACGTAAAATTGTTGTCCCGGGAGGTACAGTCATACACACCATCAACATTGGTACCCTTGAGGAGTGCCTCTGCATGAACTGAGGAGAAAAAGAGCACTAAATTCACATAAAAATCCAAAAAAATATATGCAAACATGTGCTTGCACAAATTTACACATATGAGTGTGCGTGGTGTTACAGCATGCACGCGCAGGAGAGAGGCATAGAGAACATTGCACCAGTATGATCCCCAATTTTAACGATTGGGGATAAGATTAACTACATTAATGAATTCCAACTAGGCAGATACATACTATCTGAAGCTCGAACAGCTGCAGCTGTGTCCGTGGTGAAGGGTGGATTTCCAAATCCTGCACCAACTCCACCAAAAATTACGACTCTGCCTTTCTCTAGATGCCGGATGGCCCTTTGCCTACTGTACGGTTCAGCAACCTCCGGCATGGAGAATGCAGTTTGCACACGTGTCTGAACTCCCATCTTCTCCAACGCTGACTGGAGCAATATGGAGTTCATCACAGTTCCCATCATACTGGTGCATATAATGAGTTAGAAATATGATCTCAGAAAACAAACAAAATAGAACAATAAAGCATATATGTACTACATATCTGTTAAATCGAGAAGACAAAAAAGCATCCACAACAATGTCCTCCTATGCAACAGATTATTCCTCCTTATTAGGTACAGAATATGTAAGTCCCCTTCAGCTTCCAGAAGTTAATATCTAGCCCCACAGATCAAGGCCAAAAAGAAAGAAAAAAAAGAAAAAAGAAGGGAAAAACACTTTTTTCTAATAGAAGTTGAAAGAGAGAGTAACATCAATGAAAATGGCAAGTGACCCTTCTTCCTCAAATCACACCACGTCTGAACCACTGCTCTGAACATTATATATACGCTCAACACTCCTTCGTAGAACTGCTCAAGGATGAAAGTGTAGGGGCAGACAGTTTATGCTGATACAAGTTTACAACAAAGTACATACTACCCTATGAAGTTACGTATGTAATATTTATGTAACTGATACATTTGGAATTCAACTTCACAAGTAAGTGGTCACATGCGCAGTTCCTATGCATATAAATCAGATTCGCAACTGTTCCACCCGCCCAAAACTAAGAGAGGATGCCGCCTGGAACGAAAATCCTGGCTTTTGCCACAATTGCATTCTTCCACGCAAGAACAAGACTTAGAAAGAACAAAGAAGTTTTAATCCAAAGAAAGAAGAGTTTGGTTGAATTACTACATAAAGAAGAGTTGTAAACTATAAGACTTCTTGCTCAAATAAGAAGAGTATGCTTAGGCAGTTCCTTCGCTGAGCACAACAGAATGAAGAGGAATTTGTATCATTTCAAATACTTATTCTTATGGAAGAGAAGGAATGAGAAAAACTGAAATCTTCCTACTCAAACAAGAAGTCCTGTAGCTTACAACTCCTCTTTATATAGCAATTCAACCTACTGCTCCGCATCCCCCCACAAGTTCACACTATGAAGAGAAGACTCAAAAGGATTGAACTACCTACACAATATTTGGAGGTGAATCATAGACCATCAAAAGCTGTGGTATCTCATGGACCTAACATAGGTCACATCCCTCACAACATAAGATTGAAAGATCTAAACCTTCCTCTTCGAAGCAGAAAGAGACATGGGCAAAACATATAAAGATTAATCTTTATCTCTATCCATGGAGATGCCTATCTATATAGAGAAAAATCTTTATATGAATCGATTGACTTATCCTCCATTTTCATCTTTTTTAACAGTCAACAAAAGAAAGACTCATTATCTTTTGATTGCACTTATAGAAGCTCTGTCCATAGATGTACCTTTTTCTGTTTTATTCTCGATCTATTAAAATAGAAAACTTCATTTGGTATAACAAGCTCGTAAAATTTTATCAAGACAACTGAAAAAGATTTTATGTTATGACGATTATCACCATTAGACACCCGAAGGAAACTTGACAAAGAAATCCTAAAATTTCATTTTGCATGCTTCATTTTTTGCAGCAGTAGCCATAACTCAAAAGACAAGACACTATAGATCAAGATCACAAAGCCGCTTAAAAGCAAGAGCCTCACCCAATTTGGTATGCAGTAGATCTTTCTAAACCTGTTGCATTTACCCAAGTATCTCCACAAAAGAAGTTCCGACCACCTATAACAATTGCCACCTGGGATATCATAGAGAAGAAGCATCTTTCATGTCAAGCACATCAATCAGCAAATAACTCATGTTTCAAAGAGCAATGTACCAAAATTAATACCTCTACACCAACCCGCGAAGCCATTGCAACCTCTCTTGCAATCAGCATTACAACCTAAGAATCAAGAAGAAAATAATCACTAAAGAGGTCAATATTCAAGCTTATGCAGTATTTCTATATATATGAGATCACACCAAACCTTTGGGTCAATATTGTTAGGGCCGGTGCCAGCAAGAGCAACACCACTAACTTTGAAGACAACTCTCCGCCATCTAGGATTTGATATTGATTTTGATTTGAAACTGTTTACCTGACCTACAGGACCAGCCATTGCAATTGCAGACCTGCAAACATAAATTTAAGTTACATACAGTAAGGATTGACCTGATACCATTGGCCTTGTGATGTTTCATAATAAACAAGAACCCACATGGAAAACAGTTCTTCATCCAAACAGACATAATTAAATAAACCCATTATGAAGATGAAAGAAAGTAAAATGGATGGTAATACAACCATTGCCAACTAAACAACCAGGCGGCTTGAAATAAAAATTATCTAAAACTGGAACGAGGGAGGACTACTAGATACTATCATCGTCATAAAAGTAATCATACAATTCAAGCTCCCGAAAAGTAAAATACGTTTTTTTTTCTTTAATTAAGAGAAAAATAATGATAAAACGCTCAAAACCAAAAGTGAATCACCCATTGGGTTCCAGTTCACTAAATTTTACATTTCCACATATAAACTGATCGGTGAAGATATCAGAACAATGATGCATGGAATCACCACAGTGACTAATAAGATAAGCCAAGTTCAAATTCCTGCAAGACTATGTTTAACCCAAAACATGAAGTGAAGGACACAAACTCCTTACAGTGGATGGTGCGTATATCAAGAAGAAGTATAAACGCAAAAGCACAAATGTTTTAGATTACATTCAGGTCAGCTGAAAACCACTATAACGTCAATGCATACAAGGAGCTGCACATAGAAACAAAGGTTGCGAACAACTGCATAACCTATGACCAGGGAGTCAATTGATCAATATCCAACAGGGAAAATGAAACTTTTAGGAGGACAGGGAGACTAGCCATGCTCATATCTTCAGAGTAGGCAGCCCGCTAAGTTTTTCAGACACCTGCTCATAAGACCAGCTGCAGATATTCTAAGCACTTATCCACTTTCATAAGCAAGAATGGAGAATGGAGAATACACGAGCACCTCATCTGAGGTGGTTGCTGATGGCTATTTTGAATATTCCCAGGATCAGAATTATGTATAAAACAATAGCAACAAGTGAGAAGTAAATTCATGCTCCTCGATTTGCATAAAATTCGGCTCTAATTATGAATGTTGTGTAGGAATACTGCTCATTTTGGTTGCTGTTGTTCCTATTAATTTATGTAGCACGTGAAGTTCTAACTAACCAGCTACTTTATTTATTCCAATCCTATTCTTGATATATACCGAAGAGGTAAGGCCAACGCTACTAATGTGTACGTAAAGCATTAGAGATTAGTCTCATACAATCACTAACACCGTGCTAAGCAAGCTGGACTGACAAAACACTTAAAAGTTTAGACAGAATTTCTAGCAAAACAACCAAAACCTTAAAGCATTTTTTGGCAGATTGCTATCTTTCTCCTCCATAATCTCACATTGATAAAAACAGAATAGATGATAACGCCAATCTTAAATTGACTGACAATAATTCCAGATGGTACAATAATATACCTCTTAGATTGCCTAGGCGTGCTCGTGGCCGAGCCACCGCCTTTATCGTCATCGGCCGCTGCCTTCACTGGCAGTGAATTCCCCACGATGTGCTCCATTTGCTTGAACCACGGCCAGTGGCTAACCGGAACGCAGCCGTTGCTCATCCTCTGGCGCTCCAGCTTGTAGCGCTTCTTCAAATTGTCCACCTTGTTCTTACATTGCTCCACGCTCTTGGTCTGCTTCTCGCACCTCTCGCTCACCGTCGCAGCCACCTCCTCCCAGTCCCTCCCTCGCAGATTCCCCCGGTTCAGCTGCGTGAACTTGTCCGTGTACGCATCGAGCAGGCACGCGATCGCCGCGTCGCTCCACTCCTCCCTGTCTTTCCGGTAATCTCCGCCGCCAGACGTGCCCGGACCGCCGGAAGAGGACTTCGATCTCTTGTTGTTGCTCCCATAGGCATAGTTGTTAGTAGCTCCATCGCTGAGCTCCTCGCGATCCTTCCTCTTATCACTCCGTACATCGACGACTCTGACCCGAGCCGGATCGGAGCCGTTGTCGAACGCGTTCGAACACAAAACATCATCGTTGTAATCTTCACCGTCATCGCCCTCTTCTTCTCCGCCGCTGATCCGCTGCGGGCTCCCGGCGGCGGCGGAGGAGGTAGAGATGATCGGCTGGGTCGGAGGCGGAGGCGCGTGAACTCCAGTCGCCCTATCTCCAAAACGGTGGGGGGCGTATTGTTGGAGCAGGTGATGAGACGGGATCTGGGGACGGTTGGGGTTTGATTGATGGTGGTGGTGATCGTCATCGAGGAGCGAGAAGTCGTCACAGGAGGCCATTAGAGGACGTTAGTCAGGGTTAGGCGTTGGCGAACGACGACGTTAGCGGAGAAGGACGGGGAATTGGGAACTCGGAGGAGGCGTCTAGACGGAACCGTCAGAGCGGGCGCCGGATGGGCCGTCACGGCTTTTGACGGTCCCGTTAAGTGGTCGATATAACATGCCGGCGCGCGGAACGACAATGGGACCCAGAGCTGAAGTCCTTGGTGTTCGCATGGTGATCGAGAATCATGCGCTTTTCTTACCCTGCAGTCGCCTACATCTTAGTAGCCTGCACACTCGCGTTGCTGTCAATGGATTGCCAACTTAGGATGCCTATGATCTATGTCTTTCTTCTTCTTTTTTTAATCAAAATCATGCTTGATATGAACTTACTAGTTTGTTTTCAAATTGGGGATTTGTTACCGACCAATCGATTTGAGTTTTATTCATGAAAAAAGTCTCACGTTTAATTATTATGTAATGTTTAAATATGAAATGTTTTACACAATTTATAAATTAACTTGTAGATTGAATTTTTAACTTATTTATAATATGATATAAAAAACGTTAAAATATAATGGACGTGCAATAAGCACTTATTTCATTTTATTCAATATTTATTAACTGTAACGTTTAATTCACTTTAAGCCTTTAAATATACTTAACGTAGGATGAGCATTTATTTAACACTATTAGGTATGATTCTTTAAAAAAAAAAAAAATCAAAACTCAAACATTTGGGTGTCAAACTTGGATTAAGAGATTTTAGATAGCACTAGCTCCTGACATAGTCACTTGTCAACTTATTTTATACTATTTAACCTAAAGCTCAATATATGTTTGGTATAAAATATATATACATGTTTGGTTATGTATGTAGGGTAGTATTGTGAATAAAAGCTATACATGGAAAATATACAATTTTTTGATAATGTTTGAATATATATATAAAATTAACTCACAAATTATTTATTGTTGCAAAATACATCAAAACACATCATCCACATATGGATCAAACACTTAATGATAATAATCTATTTACCAAAATACAATAAAGTTAAAAAAAGTTCAAATCAACACGGTGTTCCCATAGTCTTTTCCATTATATATGTTTGTGTATATCTTTTTTACTTCCCTTTACTAAGCATACAAAGTGTTGGAATATATTTCTCCCAAGATGCATATGACTAACATTTCACATGTTATAACAAATTGTCCCTCTATAACAAGTTCAAAGTATATCAAATATATATGATCAACATAGCATCATAACATATATTTCTCCCCTTTTTTGTTTTATCAACACCAAAAGCATCAAACCATGGATTATAACCAAAATCAGCAAACATTTATCTACACCAAAATCATAAAAAGTATGGTATGTGGTTATCTCCAGGAGCTCATAGCTCCCCCTAAAGGATAGCTTCCATGTTCCCTTTCACATTCTCAACATTATGCAGAAATTTTCAGCAAGATATATGATGAATATAAGGAAGACACAACAACAACCATTTTTATAATATCAACACCATATGATCACAATTAAGAGTTCACAGCACTATCATAGTGACAGGAGTCTAAGTTCACAGCAGCACACATAGTTGCAAATTCATATTCACAGCAACACTATGTCCAAAATGTAAATTCTAGCAACATAATAGAGTAGAGATAGATCTTACAGAGCATGTGTAGTGTGCTTAGGCAACCAAAAATTGGAAAGATCATACCAGATTTGATGAATCAAGAGCTCCCCCTGAGTAGTAACGCCTACCATTGTTGTAGAGTGGAGTTTGTAGCAGAGTTTGGAGTTTTGCAATGGAGTTTGGAGTTATGCAGCAGAATACCAAGTAAACTCCCCTTCAAACTAAGAAGGGCCCCTTCTTGTTATAAGAAAGGGAATGTTGATTGACAATGAAGGCTACTTCAATAATGAGATTGATGAAGAGCACATGTATGCCAATACATTAATGTAATGATGCAGATTTTGCAAAAACTGGACTTATAAATCATCTACATTACACATTCCTAACTCTCTTCTTAGATAACAAAACTTTTCTTTGTCAAGTGGTTTAGTAAAAATGTCAGCAAGTTGGTGAAGAGTGCTAACATATTCTATGATGACATTTCCCTTAAGGGCATGATCTCTTATGAAATGATATCTAATCTCTATGTGTTTAGTGCGAGAGTGCTGAACATGATTTTTTGTGAGGTTAATAGCACTTGTGTTATCACACTTTAAAGGTATAGAACTTTGAAATGAATTAAAATCAGCAAGTTGATTTTTCATCCAAAGAACTTGTGCACAACAACTACCCAAAGCAATATATTCAGCTTCGGTAGTAGAGATAACAACACTTTGTTGCTTCTTAGAGAACCATGAAACTAACATATTTCCTAGAAATTGACATGTTCTACTAGTACTCTTACGATCAGTTTTGCAACCAGCATAATCTGCATCACTATATGCATGCAAATAAAATGACGACTCTCTAGGATACCATATACCAAGCTTAGGTGTGTGCTTGAGATATCAAAAGATTCTCTTTACAGCAGCAAGATGACTCTCTTTAGGATCAGCTTGATACCGTGCACAAATACACACACTAAAAAGAATATTAGGTCGAGAAGCAGTGAGGTACAACAATGATCCTATCATGCTTCTATAAGTCTTTTGATCAATGGAAGTACCTTCCAGATAAGCATGTATATAGGTAGAAGTACCCATAGGAGTGTCTATCTCTTTAACTTGATCAAAGTTGAACTTCTTAAGAAGTTTAAGTTGAGACCAAAACTGCGCCGTTTTGGATGGGGTTTTGAAATAAATGAAGGCAGAACCTTTTCCCCGACGTTCTGTCTCTCTTAAGCTAAAAAATGGATAGAGAATAGGGAAATAAGGAGCTCCAATGGGAAAAAGAATTGATGGTACTTAGAAGTGTCAGAACGACTCTTTGAAGTGAGAGGTTAGTTGCTCTAAAGGTATTTAAGTAAGTTTGTCTTCACCATTGCAAAGACTCCGAAAATCATAAGCAAAGAAAACAAGTTATGAAGCATCTCATACTACTCATCCTAGCTCATCCAAACCTACGATTTTGATATTCATTGGGTGACTAATTTCTAAGCTCATTACTTGCTTACTAGAGAATCAATTTGTGCTTCATATACTCTATTATTGAAGTTGATTTTCTACAAGTAGACTCTGCTAGGGTTTGAACGAATTTGGGGCTTTTGTCCATTTACTCTGTATTGAGCCTCTAGCAGTTGTTTGAAGCTTCTAAACTTGTATTGCATATCTTATAGAAGCTTAGTTCGAAATTTGTAATAAGCTTGATAAACTTTGACTTGTTGATGTGTGTTGAGACACACATTGTAATTGTGATCCTTGGTGTAAGGATTGTTTGACTCCTTGAGGAGGAGTTGGAAAGTGTAGGAGAAAGTTTCTCCTAGTTTTGTAGTAAAGTGGACTTCAATTGGTTGTGTTGAAGGAAAAAATGGTGGAAGTAGGTGAAAAGGGGCTGAACCACCGTGTAAACTTGTGTATTGTCTCTCTTGTGTTTAATTATCTTTGAATGCTTTATTTGATTGCAAAAAGGGATTAAACATTAATTAGAAGTGAATTTTTAAAGAGAAACCTAATTCACCCCCCTCTTAGGTTGCTATAGGATCCAACACAAAGTCTCATGTAATTCTTTAATCACCTACAATTTATAAGAGAAATTTTCTTAAACAATTAGCCAACTCTTAAGGAGACTCTTTGGCCAAAATGGCTAAGCCATAATTTCTACAATGTTATAGATGTCTTTAATTGTAATAAAATGTCATAATCATATCATTTAACCTAATTCTTCAACAAATCCTTAAAACTATTTAGTTTGACTTTAAGTTTAATTTTAATAAATTTAATTGATAAATAGTGTTAGAGAGAATTGCATATATTTTTTTCTTCATAATTTTGTTGTAAATACAATAGCTATTAAGTTTGAATAATCATGATGTTTACCTCAGTTAGTAGACTAATTATTTCAATTGGGTTCTTAGTAAATATTTATTTTTATTGTTGCTTATTTTAATGAAAATAAGTTTCTTATTAAGAGTATAAGGGAAGACAATTTTATCAATGATTAATAAATACATGTCACGGTCAAAATATGAGCGCGCGCACACGCGCGCGCACACACACAACCTTCATTTCCGCATTTTTGGGTTTTACAAGTCTACCGATGACGTGCTCGTCCTTCCCCTTTGCCCATAGTGCCTGAAAATCCCCTAATGGCCTTGGGCTGGATAGAACCCAAGCCCACTCCACCAAATACCCAAAACCCAAAATAGGCCTATGACAATATAATAAGAATATAATGTTAAGATATTAACAAATATAATCATTAGTTTTATTTTTCTTTAAAAAACCGTACAAGATAACAGATATTCACACTGCTTGGTAAATAGTGTAAAACATTACTGTCAATATTCAGTGCATAACAATCTTATTGAAAAGACGACAACAAATTCAAATAAGATACGGGTCGCAATCATTATTTTGCATAGTCTTGAGAATAGGTAAAGAAGTGCAAGCGATGGACCAATTCTTCAAGACGTAACTCAGGATCAATATTTCCAAACACGATCTAGAGAAAATTGTGTTGAAGAGTCAGAATTCTAATTTTCAAGTATTGCTTGTTTGAAGTCAAAATAAATTCTAGAACCCTTTCCATGGGTCCCCCCTAGAGTTCGAAGATTTTGAACTTTCTAGCTTAGAATCTACGCACAACATGTCCACATAGAATGACGAGACTAAAAGAAGAATAGAAAAAAAGTTCTTTCTCACGCCGCCCCTAGTTAGTGCACGCCGTATTAATTAAACAATTTCGCCATCAAAGTGGCGGCCTGGTAAAGGCGATTCTTCATTATAGTTAAAAAATGATTAAAATTTCTCATTTACAACCAGTGATTAAAAATGAAAGTACCTAAATATATATAGAACCAAAATATTCATAATACAGAACAACAACTAATTTAATATGTCCGAATTAAGATCTTAGTCCAGGAGTGATAGAAATAATGGAAAACCAACATGTAATGACATTTTTATATTTTAATAGATTTTAATACCGTAGAAGTTGTATAACTTATTGACTCAAAATGAATCATTAAGAGATAAGAACGGTCAAACATATAAAAATCACACCAATGATACCAAATGCACAAAATGGTTCAAAATGCATGATCTATGTGCTCATTGAACAAAAAGTTAATTCTAGAGTGTCAAAGGTTTCATACATCAAAAATTACTATAAATTTTTTCTTATACGGTAAATTTTCTCTTTTGGATACTACTATTAGAAATATGTTTAAAGTTCTATTCAAAAACTAATTATTGAATTAAATGAATATTTGTTAGACTTAAATACTATTTAAAGATCATATTTTTCCTAATTTAAAACTTTTATCTTCAACATCCCACTGTACACTAATTATGT
Source organism: Casuarina cunninghamiana (assembly GCA_028551485.1). NCBI lineage: Eukaryota > Viridiplantae > Streptophyta > Magnoliopsida > Fagales > Casuarinaceae > Casuarina > Casuarina cunninghamiana. The sequence continues at coordinate 13,675,684 of CM052364.1, forward strand.
TTCTAAATTTAAGGTCAAACATAATAGAGTAAATACTTCTTAAGTACCAAATATGTTTTAGGGGCTTGAGATTAAATATGAATTATAATATTTATGTAGACATTAATTTCATATAAAAAATATGATTAAAATTTAATTCAAAAGTTATTTTATAAAATAAAAAGTATTTTTAATATTTAAAATTTTTTCAATAATTATATCTTATTAATATCAATTTTTTATTATTAACAACTATGATAGCATAATAGCCATAGAAATTCACAAAATCTCGTATTCATAAATAATTCAAAAGCGACAGCCCATAGGAATTGACCGCGCCTGGTTTGCACCGCTCGGTACAATTCGTGGGGCGCTGCTTTACGGTTTTACCTTTCCACCATGCCAAAATCCAAGGGCAGCAGCATATGCGCCCATTTCCTTTGCGCCACCTGAAAGGCCAACTACTTCTTTGCGCACGTGACCTTCCACGCTTTCCCCTTCCTCACGAAACACCTCTACGGTCTCGCACGCGCGTCGCGCACTTTTGATACCTAATTTAGTTTGGGGAGGTCGTTTGGTTTGGGTTCGAGTATAAAAATTTTATATCGATCGGTAAGACTTCGTCACCGAGTGGAGGGCGCAAGCAAGAGCAGTCAGTAAGTGGAACGCATATTCTCTGGTTCAACTTGGGTGCCTTCTCATCAGGCTCCGAAGATCGTTGAAGGTTCTCGCTTCCTTTCGGCCACTGTTTCTCTTTGCTGCTGCTGCTGCTGCTGTGTTTGATTCTGTGAGCAAAGATGCATTCCAATCATTTGCTTCTGGAGGAACCGATTAGGATGGCTTCCATCCTTGAGCCTTCCAAGGCGGTAAGCGTCTCCAGTCCCGCCTTTTGTCTTTGGAAACGAAGCCTTTTCCGAGTTTGCGCTAACGTGGATCTATGCCGCCATCTCGTTGATGAGTTCTGTTTCGGATCAACTTGCCAGTGAGCTCCGAGTATTCATTGTATTGGTTCCTGAGGGTTTTCTTTTGGTTTTGCAGAATTTCTTTCCTGCGATGACGAAGATCGTGGGCACCCTGGGTCCCAAATCTCGATCGGTGGAGGTTATCTCTGGCTGCCTTAAGGCTGGAATGTCCGGTATGATAGGCTTTTCGTTGCTGTTTGTTCGCTTGTGCACGATCACTCACGCGCGCATAAACACGTACGTGTGGTCATTGCAATCTCTGTTGTTAGGATTGTGAAGTATTGAAATTGGTTGGTGCTGATTGGCAGTTGCCCGGTTCGACTTTACGTGGGGAGACGCAGAATTCCACCAGGAGACTCTGGAGAATCTGAAGGCGGCCGTGAAGAGTACTAAGAAGCTTTGTGCTGTATGTTATATTAAAATATGGTTTGTTGATTCGAGTTTATTATCGTTCTGAGAGCGAATGTTCCACGAGTATTGGTGTATACGAGTGTTAATCGATGAATAAATCATTGGGTTTGTTATTACAGTGGCGGAGAGTAAAGCGGGTTGGAAAATGAAAATTTGTGAGAGTGAGAATATTTTAGTAGTGCAGCCTAACTGGTTTCGTTCTATTTTAATTTCTAGCGCATATATTTAAGCAGTAGATGAGAAAGCATTATACTGCAACTTTTTATTGAATAACTGTCTTCGGGAAATAGAAGAAGGAAAATCTACAGAAGCCAATGTATTAAGCATTTTTTTAAAAGTAAACTCGTGTTATTTGTCTTCTGGGCATGTAATTCTTTTCTCTTTACTTAAAAGAATTGGAATGGAGAGGTACTCCTCACTCATTTGGATCTTCTGTATTTTAGAAGTCATTGTTTGGTCCTTTTTTTTTCTTTTGAAATTCTTTATTGCTTTTCAAAGCACTGATTTTAAACAAGATTAGGTGAGAAATGCTAACCTAACGACTGGGAAGGTTTTTACCAAACGTTTGTATTTAAGCAGTGTTTACTAATACTTGTTGCAAAAACAGTGAGGTTTGCCCCTATTGACTATTATCATCAAAAGGAATTTATCTAATTACATTTCCTTGTATTTTAGGTTATGCTGGACACGGTGGGCCCTGAGTTGCAGGTTGTTAACAGAAGTGAGAAATCTATTTCGCTTCAGGTGGATGGTCTTGTTGTTCTGACCCCAAATCTAGAACTAGAAGCCTCTTCGGAGGTTTTACCCATCAATTTTGATGGGCTGTCAAAGGTATGGCAACAATATTTATCACGCTGTCAACACACTTCTCTGTGTCCAGAGTGAAATTGTTTCATAAAGATGATCAAAATAGTATATTTTTGCTACACTCCTGCCTATTTGGTGAATCTTAACAGGGAATGAGATGCCTGCATGAAAAGATCAGCCAATGCTTATTGGAGACTTTTTGTACATATTTGAAATTTAATTATAGTAGAAATTTATAGCATTGGAAGTTGTTTTTCGGTGCTTCTTCCAGTCCTTGAATATTGTTATAGGAAGGAATCGCATATTGTTTAGTGCACTGTTGAGAATGTTACATACTCTGCCTCTGGACCATGGGTTCTGAGTGTTGGGTTCTAGATAGTCTATGCTGTAATCACTTTGATCTGGTTCCGGTTGATAAAAGAGTGAAGTGTAATTCTGCCGCATATGCTGAAAAATAACCCATGCTCATACATGACAACCTTCTATATATATAATCGTAACTTTTGATCCTCTTTTCAACTTTCATGAAACAATGCGTGTCAGTTCTATCCTAAATCATATGATATGTGTAATTACATGGTGATATTTCCTCTTCTTGTTAAACTCTTAGTAAATTCTAGAATGACAACCAAAACCTTGAATTTGGTTTTTGCAGGCAGTGAAGAAGGGAGACACCATTTTTATGGGTAAATACCTGTTTACTGGAAGTGAAACTACCTCTGTTTGGCTGGAGGTAAGAGCCAGACATCCTAGAAAGCCAATACCATTTGAATATCTTAGAACCGTCTTTTATTTTCTTTGTAAGAATTTCTGTCACAAGCACACGAGGAGCTGAGTGACTTGTCCACGACTGATTACATATATCTGGAATTGAGCAGGTCTCTGAAGTGAAGGGGGAAGATGTTGTTTGTCTCATAAAGAATTCTGCAACTCTGGCTGGCTCATTATTCACTTTACATGTTTCCCAAATTCATATTGACCTGCCTACTCTTTCCGAGAAAGACAAGGATGTATGGCTATAGTCCTTTCCTCATGTCTCTTGTGACTTTTTTTCTAAAGTGCACTTGGTGATATTCATTCCACATTTCAGGTTATTAGTACTTGGGGAGTCAACAATAAAATTGACTTCCTGTCCTTGTCATATACCCGACATGCAGAAGATGTTCGCCAGGTATTTATCTTTGCTGTATATCTCTTTCATTCTAGCTTATAACATTTCTGTATTTTCTAGTTAACAAGGTTCTTCATATAACTTTCACTAATTGGATCCTCTGTCCTTAAATTCAGGCACGTGAGCTACTTTCTAAGTTGGGCGACCTCAGTCAGACTCAAATTTTTGCGAAGATTGAAAATGTTGAGGTGAGTTGCATATCTTATAAGTGCAAAATGTTGGTTGAGTTCTCTAGAGAAGTTATATTTGATTTCAGTATCATTGCTGATTGGATTACTATGTGTGCATTTATGTTTTTCTTTCTAGGGTTTAACCCATTTTGATGAGATCCTACAAGAAGCAGATGGTATCATCCTTTCCCGTGGGAATTTGGGGATAGATCTTCCCCCTGAGAAGGTCAGTTTCCTAACTATATAAAATTCCTTTTTGCTCTTGATGATGTTAATCTATCTCTCCTTATAACGGTATGAAGTCATATAATTGTCTTTACCATCAATCTACTGGTTTATAGAGAGGGGGGTAATTTAAATTGCATTGTACTTTTTTCTGTGATGTCTAAGGTTTTGTTTGAGCTTATGTCTTAGGTTCAAAGCCATGATTTATGACTACCAAACACAAAGTTTTCCTCCAATACAGGACTCTTGAATTTTCTTTTACGTCTTAGAAGTTTGAAAATCTATTTTCATTCACGCTTCTCAAGAAGAGGAAAATTCAAGAGAAATCCTCTAAGTTCTTTTCTTTCCTCAAGTACTTTAGGGCCATAAATCTAAAAGGGTTTTTTAATGCCTAAATTTCGAAAATGTTGGAAGGTTTATGAATACTCAAGATGTTCAGACTACTAGTACACTAAACGCTGAAAGACCAGTATCTGAAATGTTAGTATGAACCATTTCTTGCTGCAAGTTGCATACATTGTACTCTATGATGTTTTCCCTCAAACTCTGATACCCATAGCTGAATAAGCTTCATGTCACATATGCTTCTTGGTTGTACTGGCCTGTTTGATTGTACTTGCTTCCTAATGTTGGTATAGTTCATAGTCTGGGATACTGTTGCTTGCTGCTAATGTGTATTTTGTATCTTGCAGGTGTTTTTGTTTCAAAAATCTGCCCTCTACAAGTGTAACATGGCTGGAAAGCCAGCTGTGCTTACTCGCGTTGTGGACAGTATGACTGACAACTTGAGGCCAACTCGTGCAGAAGCAACTGATGTTGCCAATGCTGTATTGGATGGTATATCACTTTTTTCTATGATTTAAAATTAGTTGTTTGAGAGGGCTTTGAGGGCAAAGTCATCAATTTCCCTAAGACAGAATGGCAAAAACATGTGATTGCCCATGATATTCTAGCTTTGGTTTTGTTGGAATTAGGTCAATATTATGTTTCCTCTCCTCTCCTCGGGGCTTGTGGTTTCTGCTTTATATTTGTTGTGGTATGACATGAAAAATGGCTTTCTATGTATCTAACAGATTGTCTAACCTGCAGGAAGCGATGCGATTCTTCTGGGTGCTGAGACTCTGCGTGGGTTGTATCCTGTTGAGACCATTTCTATCGTTGGTAAAATTTGTGCTGAGGTATATCATCTCTTTGAAGTCCTTGATAATTTTATTGAGCGAGTTAGTTTTGCTGTTGAACGTGAGCTTTGAACTTATTCGCATTGAAAGTGAAGAATTTGATCTCAAAAATACCTTTGATGATATGAATCAAATTTTTGGTTTTTCTCCCATAATCTTCTATATCATTTTCTGGTGTTGCTTTGAACTCTTTCTTTGGATTTGGACCTGTTGTGATTATGCATCATTCATCAAGACAAGAACTTGTTATTTCCTATTTGTTCTTGAAAGTTATGTTGTTATCATGGATGCTTTCAGATCACTGTTACAGGCCTTCATGAGTGCCTACCCTCTTAGCAAAGCCCATCGTTCACTCTTATTAGATGTCCTTTGTTGGGATGTCAGTAGGCTACCGTTTACGATTGCGAATGCAAGCATTGAACATTTTCCTAGAAGGGAATTGTAATAAGACAAATTCCACCATCCCAAAAACCACTCAAAAGTCTAAAGAGGAGAGAGTTAAGTCTACCAGAAGCTGGCGAAGCGTTAGCCTCTGGATCACATCAATCTATAATCTCTATCTTATTGTTTTTTCTTACTAGATTATAGTATGACATCAGGTGTTGAAGCACTGGGGATTTGATAGCACCTTGACTAAATGAAGCTTTTTATTTGGTCCCGGGTCCAACATGTTGAGACTCCTCTTAAAAACATAATATCTTTACAAGTATTCATGGCATTGCTGAGGTACTGTGGTGTAGAATGTTGACAGTTATAATTTGTGACTGCTGCAGTTGTACAATTCGGACTGTATTGGAGTTTGTTAATTTTGAAATTTGCACTGTGCGTTCACTGGCAATGCTTGGTTTTCTCTTTTCTATATTACTGTCTTATTTCAGACTCGTGATATTTAGCATGCTTTGAGGAGAAAACAAATATGGTTTTAATGCGTATGGAAGACACAACTAATTTCCATTTTGGTCTGGATACTTTCCGTTCACTGCATCTTAAGCGCTTGAATGATTTGTTATGGTGAATTTGCCATCAATATCTATATTTTTTCATACTGTTGTTCACCTATGAAATAATTCTTGTAGGCAGAGAAGGTTTTTAACCAAGACCTTTATTTCAAGAAGACAGTCAAATATGTTGGAGAGCCAATGACTCACTTGGAATCAATTGCTTCCTCTGCGGTATTCACTTTTAGTTGTTGCTCATTTAGTAATCTATTTTGGTGATAACCACATTCATGATGTGGTTCTGGTGGAAACATCTGTTATTGATTAATTGTCTTATAAGCCAATGTTCACTTGTATAGGTACGGGCTGCCATTAAGGTGAAGGCATCAGCTATTATTTGTTTCACTTCTTCAGGAAGGGCAGCACGGTAATATCTTGGTGGATATTTAAACACAAATGTGCATGTACTTGGCATTATTGAAAATTAGATATGTTTTTTGTCCTCCAAATTTATGAGGTTTTGGGCTCCTTTTTTCCTTTTGGGAGGGGCTTGGTTTTTTATTTTTTATTTTTATTTTTAAAACACATATACCCAAACTCACATGTTTAAACTTGGGACCAAGAGATTCTATGCAGCATTTTCTCCTAGTTAAGCTAGGCACTTGTTGAGGAGGGGGGTTGGTGTCAGATTCGCATCAGCAATATTGTTCACATTCATGTGAAGCTTCTTGTCTTGTCTGTGGAATTTCTGAATATATTAAACTCGTGTGCAGATTAATTGCTAAGTACAGGCCAACAATGCCAGTTCTGTCTGTTGTCATCCCCCGGCTTAAGACAAACCAACTAAAATGGAGCTTCACTGGAGCCTTTGAGGTACACTTCTGACTCATAATTTTCTAGTGGACATATAGGGTGTGGTGAAGTTCCTTACTTCACTTTAATGTAACCGGATTCTAAATACATATTGTTCTTTTGTTTGAATAGTTTTGTGAGACTTAAAGGGATAAATTGGTTACCTTATATTTTTCTAAACGATTAAGGTCCTATAGTGTTTAGGATCTGAATAAAAGCCAGATTGGTCACTTGTTCAATGACACCTAGGGACGGCAATGGTTATTAAACTTCATATCTGGATGCAATTTATGTTATGATATCTTCCCCTCCTGTTGTTGATCTGAAGCTCAGGTTGATGTCCTCTTGTTTTGTTGTACAGGACCCACTGTGTAATGTGTCGAATCATATGTGGGAAAGCCTGTACCCCTTTAATGTAATATTCCTTTTATATATTTTGTTTGGTACTTACTAGATGATTGAATCAGTATTTCTTGCATCACCAAGATCCTTTAGCATCAAGAGTGTAGTTAAATCTAGTGATGCCGTGTTTTACCAAAAAATGGCCTTAATTAACCGTACAACTTGGACTGTTATCTAAGGTCTAAATTTTGTTTTAGCAACTAATTTCCCAAAATATGTCCCCTTCTTCCCGGGGGAAGGTGCATTGCAATGCTCTTTTGGTAATCCAATGTTTTCACTCTCAACTTGTAATTTTAATGACTGTTTACTTAGTACTTCCTCTTTTACATCCAAGCTAATTAATCTATCTGTTTGCTAATTGATAGGCGAGGCAATCACTTATAGTCAGAGGCCTCTTCCCCATGCTTGCAGATCCCAGACATCCTGTAAGTTTTCATTTTACTTCACTCTTTGTAACTTGGTAATTGCTGTTGTTGGAAAATTACCCCAAGAAGGAACTTGTGTTGGAGGAAGAAGATTTTTGCATTTTCTAGACCCTTTTTAAGTTTTCTTTGGCATCCAATCAGTTCTCTTGAGTAAAAGTTTTGGTGCTTTTGTTTTATAATCACAAGAAGAACTTCTATATAACATGGATTCCTTAATGGGGGTTAAAAGATATTAGACTTTACACTGGATATTTTCCTGGTTCCTCCTGTCTTCATTGATTCCATTGATTAATTTACTCAAATCTCCTGTTGATTATATTTTGCAGGCGGAGTCTACAAGTGCAACAAATGAGTCAGTTCTTAAGGTTGCCCTTGATCATGGAAAGGCAGCGGGAGTCATAAAGTCACATGATCGTGTTGTTGTATGCCAGAAAGTGGGGGATGCGTCCGTGGTCAAGATTATTGAGCTCGAGGATTAGTAATGCCTTTTTTGCTCTCGGTTTGAGGCGTTAACTTTTTTTGAAGGTGGACTTTTGCTGCCACCTACGCAAGCCAGTCTTATGTATCTCCAGGTTATGGAGAGAAGCATGTGATTTCACATGTCTTAAGAATGTAGACTTGGGTCAATTACTGCCATTTTAAGTTGATGTTGATCACGGGATATATGTATATATATGTATATGTATATGCCCGTGATACCAATTTTAGTTAAATTCTCAAACTCCATTTTTATCTCATGCCTGCAAATCTCAAAATCTGTTCCCCGGTAATGTTCTAGCAACGATTAAAAACGAGTTCTCCACAGGTCAGTAACTCAACAATGGACTAATACTGGTAGGTTCTGAGTTGTAACACTCTTTATAACTAACAAAAAGAAGATTGAAAACTAATTTTCTAGTCATTGCTTCCAATTAAGCGAACAGGCGTTGTTCTGCATGTTGTGAAAGTTGTATCTTTGTGAATGTAAGGGAAGAAAAAATGCCGCATCATGCATGAAAGATAAGGGGAGGCTTCATTGCAAAAATGTGTGATTGATTAAGAATCTTTTGTTTATATAGGCTTTAGAGGAACTGGGAGTGAGAGAGAAGAAAATGTGAGAAAAAGGAATGCAATAAAGTTTTTGATTGTAGTTAACGAGTAAGTGAAACATTTTTATATGAACTATCTAGTTTTGACTATAGAATAACTTACGATGGCCAACACAAGCGCCCGTGGCCTAGTGGATAAGGCGTCTGACTTCTAATCAGGCGATCGTGGGTTCGAATCCCACCGGGCGTGCGTCTTTGGTCTATGGACTTTTGATCCTTTTGCAAACCTCTTTGTTTTACGACAATGGCCACCAACTACTTTGGTTTAGTAGCATTGTTTGCACAGAAGTTTCAAATCCTGACAAAAGCTTTTGTTTGTATTGAAATGCTACAAATTCAACTACCATCTTGGAAGAGACGTCAAATCCTGAATACACGTAATTAAGAGAAACAATACCTTAATAATATATACACAGCACTGCGCTAAGCTAAGCTATCCATCTAAAAAACACAACAAAATTTAAAAAGACAAAACATCCTTTTATCCTGCCTCCCCCCGTGTTTTGTCATCTACAACCACGTTCCCCCCCCCACCGTCTAGTAGAATGCTAAACTACATGTCAACTCAACCAGTAACAGATGATGGTTCACCCCTCTTGCTCGAAGAATGTTGCTGCGGTTGTTGAAGATCAAGCAACTCCATCTCCTTCTGGCGTATCAGCAGCACCATTCTCTCGTTCTCCAGCCTTCTCCTCTCGTTCTCCAGCTTCGCTCTCTCCATTTCCCTCTCCTTCTTGCTGCTGAACTTCACCCACTTCACCCGCTGCTTCTCCAGCTCGAACCCTTCCCCTAGGTACCTCACTTTCTGCTCTTCCAATTCTAGAATTTGGGTCCTTATCCATTGCTTTTTCTCCCATTGGGTTTTCCCTCCATCTTGCAGCACATTCATCACCTCGCCGCTTAGTTGCTGGATTAACTGTGATGAAGCGGTTATTACCCCCTTTCTTGTTCGTTTTCTTGAGCATCTTTCGTCGTTTTCCTCTTCGTCTTCGTGTCCATGTCCATTCTGGCCTCTCGAGCCGCTTTCCACTCCGTCGTCATCTTCATCGTCTTCAGAATCGTCGTCGTCGTCTTCGTAATCTTCCTCCTCCTCTTCGCCGCTGCCTCCTTTTACCAGTTTCGATCCCTCCGCCCGCATAACCGCGTGCTCCGACGAGTGGAAGCATCGCTGCTGTTGCGCCTGTTGCTGGGGAGTCTGAGACGGCTCGGTCGCTACCTCCGGCGAATGACTCGCTCCGCCGGGGGCAACGCCATGGCCGAAACTGTTGTGGTAAGCGCACATTTCGCGGAAAAACAAGTGCTTCGAATTCAGCAGCTTTCGCACCTCTTCTTTCATCTTTGGGGGCAGGTCCATCGTCTCCAACAAGCTCTGGTTTTCCACGACCTTGCAAGCCGTTCCTTTCCCAAGGATGTCGTTCACCCGTTTGTACCTCTTGTTCAAGTCATTGAACTTGTCCTCGCACTGCTGCGGAGAGACATAAAATCCCTTCTCCATCATCGCACGGGACACCGATTTCCACTTCCCTTTCTTCTGTAACAGCCCCGCAGATTTCTTCTTGCCCATTGGATCCGTCCCCTCAGACCCCGCTTCGTCGCCGATGTAATAGACCGCCATTATGAGCAGCCTCACCATGGAGTCCGTCCACTTCATTCTCTGCCAAGGTGACATTTTTCTCTTCGCATCCCCAGAATTGCTGTCGTCGGCTGCAAAGCTAGGCTCGTCTTCATCACTTAGCGCCGCAGGCTGCTTGGCTTTGGGGGCATATGGGTATTTCACCGCTTGCTGAGACTGTGAATGGTGGTGATCGGCTTGGTCATGCTGAGGAAAGGGAACCATTTGGGCGTGGAGGTGGTGAGGATTTTGACTGTTTGGGGGGCTTTTCTGCCGTTGCTGCAGAGGCAGTTCTAGTCCCAGCATCCCAGAACCCATGTTCGAATACATCGCGCCACCCAATCCATTTGGTTCCATCAGAAACTACGATTTTGATCGACGAAATCCTCTTTTCGAGACGAAAACACACAGACCCAGGTAAGAAAACGGTCACTTCCTACCGCCTGCACATTCTGTATTCGCTTTAACGGCACAAAGAGGACGAAAACATTCAGGGAAGACGTAGTGAAAGCAAATCCCAATAATTGAATCGATAATTAGAAGAAAACTCAGTTCTTGAAACTCCCCAAACCACTAAAAGCAGAAAGATTTGGACCAGATCGTCACATTACCATCACCAAAAGCTGCCCGGAATGATAATACTGCATCCTGAGCTTCCGCAGGTACACAGAGAGAGAGAGAGAGAGAGAGAGAGAGGAACAGAGGAATCGATAGAGATGGATTAGGTTAAGTGATATGAAAGATAGGACAGACTAAATACAAGCTTGGAGCAGCCGGTTTTGGAATGGCAGGTTTTGTCCGTGCAGCAGAAAACTGCCCATGGTTTTGCTTTCTCCCTGCAGCGTATGGAGACCCACAGGATTTCTCAAAACCGAGACCATTGCGTAAAGGCCTTAAGATCTTGCTTTTGGGTTACACGGCAGCCCCACGTTAATCGAGGGAAAGTCAGCTTCTTTAGGAGTCCATAAATTTGGTAAAGATTTTCAACAGTCAAATCTCTGTATTTTATTGCTTTTTGAGGCGCCATCAGTTAAGCGCGAACCGGTGGCTCTAGCTTGTGTAGGGTAGCTACTACAAGTACGGCGAACCAGAGCAGTGCAAAACAGTATGAGTTATTTTGAAACTAGTTTGAAGCTTTCTCACTTGGGAAAGCTTTGCTTTTCATGACGGAGGAATCTACTTGCCATTTTTCAATCAGGCGAGACAGCCTGTTCGCTTTAAAGATTAGCTTCGCAAGTAACAAATGACGTTTAGATTCTTCTTGAGCTATATACTTTCTTCTTCAAACAGGAAAATAAGGGAAGATGATAGCGACAAAAGCTGTATTCAATTTGTAGATAGAAGTGATTGGAGCTTTTTACCATTGTTTGCCATACTGCAAAACGAAATAACTCTTTCTTTAAAATTGGTTGTTAAGGTTTAAAAATATTTTATTTATATGTCATGTCATGTAACTTAGTAAATTATTAGCAGCTCGAAGTCTCTTTCGCTGAGAGGTATTAGATTTGATGTCCATTTCTTTTATTTTTCCTTTGTCTTAAAAAAAAGAGGTGGATCATTAAAAAAGAAAATATCTAAATATATGTTATGGTTTCGACATGTCAGCACTGAGGTGTATTCAACGTGATACGAAACCAATTTTCCATTAGAAAAATAGTGTACGTGGTCACGCGTGATGGTCAGGCGTACTAGCTCGTTTTTCTTTCACTCTGTAACATCTATGTCCTGTTCAATCTGTGTCCATTTTGTTTTGTTAGCTAGTCTCTCTATTTTGTATCCATAATGCTCCTATGCTATTTCGTAGCTTGTGGGTTAACAAATCCACCTTTTGTTCTTGTAAGAGGTCCCTTCCGTTTACATTTATAGGCAGCATCTTGCACGTTAGGCAAGACAAGCACGTATTGTCAAAAAGCATTGGTCTTTATAAACGGAGGATGGTGCAAGGAGATGGCATCAATTTAAATGTTAGTCTAAGAAGGTTGAAATTCCCTTGAAGAGTCCCAAATCACTTTTTTTTTTCCCTTGTTCTTTTCCTTCGTTTAAGGTTGAGAAAAAAAAAAAGCGCTTTGTTGATCTCTTTCTTGACAAACAACCACCACCACCATCTCGCCCTATCACTTGTTCTATGGCCTCCAAACATAACAAAGTGGCATTAGAGCTAGCTTCTAGTACAACTAACTGGATGAAAGAATACCTAAGGTAGGAAATGGACCGCTACTTTTGGGAAATCATTGAGGTCATGCAATAGATGTTTTCCTTGTTGAATGACAAGACCAATGAGGTTGCTTCTTCGCAAAGGGGACCTTGGAGGGCATCTTCCCCTTAGGGGAGGAGCTATCGATGGTGAAGGCACTAGTTTAGGGCTTTCTTGGAATGAACCAAGGGCAAGTGCTAATCCAGGCATAGCCTGTAGCAGCTCCAAAGTCTTTGAGGATTGTCATCCTAAGGAAAAGTTGGATTTTCCACCCTATAATGGGGCCAATGATCCCATTAAATGGATCCTATGTGTCGAGAAATTTTTCTAATACCATCATACAAGAGAAGAGGAGAAAGTAGAAATTGCCTCTTGGAACTTGGAAGGGGAGACACAACTCTGGTTCTAGCTCTTCCCTTGCAGGCTTCTCTTGGAAGAGCTATCTTAGCCTGTCCTTACAGCTGATTTGCTTAAATGATATGGGCCTAACCGTTACTAGGACCATTGCAAAGAGTTGATATGTTTCTAATTAGGTGGGTCTATGGAGGACTATCAAAGGGAATTCATGAAGCTTCTCATTTGTGCTAAAAGACTCACACCATAGTAGCAAATAAGTTGTTTCATCATGGGCTTAAAGGAAAGTATCATAATTGATGTGCAAGCAACAAAGCCTCACGCACTCTTAGTTGCCATTGGCCTAGCAAAGTTATATGAATATAGGACAATGGCAACACGAGTTGGGTCCTTTTTCAAGGCAAGAAGGGCATAATATTCAGGTCAAGGCTTTTAACATTATGTAGTTCTAGCTCCATAATAATAAAATAAAAGAAAATGTCATCATCAAACACTTGACTTTCAATGAGATGGAAAAACATTGTGGCAAAGGCCTCTAATATTATTAGATAAGTGTTCTAGCCCTAGGAATAGGTGTAAATGCTTATTTTTTCTAAAGGCATCCAAAGTTAAGGGACACATTGGGTTTGATAGGTGTAAGGTTAAGGCAAGGTTTGAGGAACTCACAAAGGCCTACCCAACTCCATCCATTTTCTAAGTGTGATATATGGAGTTAAGTGCCTATAAATCATGAAACTTGAGGCCAACTACAACCGGAATGGACTGGGGTTATCTTCCTACTTGGTTTGGGCAACTCACATAATTTCCTCCATTAAGAGATTGCGGCAAAAGCTAGGCTTTATGTCACTAGTGATGGGAGGTTTGAGGTGATGGTAGTAAATGGTGAGAAGATCTTGAGTCTATGTAAAAAGGAACCTCAACCAAATGATGTTTCACAGAAGACAACTAAACCCAGTCGTGCATTGTCCTCTATATCTTTTGTACTTTGTTTCCCAGTTAGCTAATGAAAATACCTTTCTTTAACCTTAAACTCTGTTATCATGCTTTAACTTTTAATTTGGTATCCGAGCCAAGTTTGGTTCCTTTATGTTTAAATATGGTTTTAATATTTCATTAAACAACTTTTCTTTGTTCATCTATGATTCTTGAGGCATTCAAATTTGGATTTTCATCTACATGGCTAACCTAATTGTCACTGGAAGTTCCCTTCGCCACACGAAGAATTTATAGATTTACTAATGCTCAATTTCCTCTCAAGTGACTTAGTGATTTTCATTTTTTCTTGGGGCTTGAAGTGCACAAAACTCCTTCTAGCTTGCTTCTAAATAAAAAACAATATGTAATTGATCTTTTACACATGGCTTCAATGGAATCTAGCAAACCCATTTCCTCACCTTTTACCACAAAAATGCCACAACTCAAGGAATCCAATAGCCTATTTACTTCTCCCTCTACCTTCCGCACTATTGTAAGAGCCCTACAATATCTTACCTCAACACGACCATACCTTACCTTTGTTATGAATATGCTCTATCAAGTAATGCAAACTCCCACGTTACTAGATTACCATAATCTTAAACAAGTTTTGAGATATGTTCACAATAGTATTAATTTTAGCTTTCATCTTCATTCTCATAGTTCTCTAGACTTGCATGGTTTTGTAGATGCAAATTATGCCAATTGTCCTTCTACCTACCATTCCACATAAAGTTTCTACTTCTTCTTGGGTGCTAATCTCGTGTCTTGTTGTTGTTGCTGATGAATTAACTTGGATTTGTGCTTTCCTCAAAGATCTCTTTGTCCCACAACCACAAATTACACTCCTTCACTACAACAATCTAGTTGCTCTCTCACTCACCATTAAACCAATTTTTCATAATAAAACCAAGCATATTTTGGTGGATTACCATTATATGAGAGAGAAAGTTGCACTTGGAACACTTATTACAGTTTGTGTTCCGTCCTTTGGTTAGCTTGTTGACATCCTAACCAAGCTACTCCCTTGCTCTTTGCTCTTTCTGTTTCAGTCCAAACTTGGTGTTGCGCCAACACCACTTCCAAGTTTACGGGGGTCTAAAAAGGAACCTCAACCAAATGATGTGCCACGTAAGATAACTAAACCCAAAGTTGAAAAGTCAAGCCAAGGAACATCTCTTTCTCTTCCTTCTCACGAATGTTCGGTGCCGTTTATGTTTCATAACCAACTCTACACATAAACCAAGGCCAGTAACTGTTAATTTTGCAAATGAACTGTTAGAATTTGAACTTTGATTGTATAGATTACTGTTTTCCCTTATTAAATCCATTACTAGTTGTTGCCTCTGTATCTTCTAGTATAAATACATGATCATGTATTGTCCTTTGTATCTTTTGCACTATATTTCCAAATCAGCTAATGAAAATACCTTTCTTTAACCTTAAACTTAGTTATTATGCTTGAACTTTCAATTAATGGATCTATTAAGGGGTTACTTTGGTCATCTAGGGAGTGTCCTTTAAGGTTGATTTTTATTTGCTGGCAATTGAGGGAAGGAATCCTTTTTAGGGGCATAATGTTTTTTTGAGCTAGAATATGGAATTTTTTCAAGTTTCGCATGACATTTTGTTATCATTGGACATAAGTGGAGTTAGAAGGAATAGCTACGCCTCGAAACAAATTAATAAAAGGGGACAAGATGGGTAAGAAAGTGTAGAAGGATAAACAAAGTGTTCTCTTACAAATCACAGCCTTCACAGAAAATGTGTGATAGACTTTGTCATGGCTCTTGATTTAGGGTGGGGTTTATATTGGACAAATTTTAAGATGGTTTTGGAAAACCACATGGGCTATCATTGCTTAGGGCACATTATAATCACCTACTACTTATTATGGAAGGAAAATCGATTTCTGGCAAGCTATACTGATATCCATATTTTCAAAAGGTCAAGCTCAAACAACTAATCCTAGAAATACTCAAAATGAGAATCATTTGGCCTAGTAAGTCTCTTATTAATCTCCAATGCTCTTTACACATAAAAAAGATGGTTTGAATGGATGTATAGAATTTATTGCCCTCAATATGCAAACAATCCATGATTGATATTTGATTCCAACTATTGATGAATGACTAGACAAATTGCAAGGGACAAACTTTTGTTTTTTTTATAGCTTGACCTCTGTTTAGGCTACTATCATATTCATATGGCACCAATTGATGTTGAAAAAGTTGCTTTTCACACACAGTGATCATTTTGAGTTCTTAGTGATGTATTTTGTGCTCATGAATGCTTTCTCAACATTTTAGTTGTTGATAAACATGGTGTTTGGCACATTTTTGCACCGATATTCTTGTCTTTTTCAGTGACATTCTTATTTCTAATTGTACTTGGAGGACCATAAGGCTTATTTCAAAACTGCAATGGCCACACTTCATGAGCACCAACTCTATATTAAGTGTAGCAAGTGTGACTTTGAAAGGATGCAAGTGCATTTTTTGGGTCATGTAATATCCTAAGAAGGTTTAGTAGTTGAGTAAGAGAAGATAAAGGTCATCACCAATTGGTCCCAACCCAAGTCAGTTAAGTCACTTCAAGGTTTTTTGGGTCTAACTAGGTATGAGTAGCATTTATTTTACAAATGGTATTATTGCATGCATCCTCATAGATTTACTTAAGAAAGATATATTTCAATTGGGTGAAGAGGTGGAGATTGCATTCCAATAGTTGAAAGTAGCATTGGTGAGTATCCCCATTCTAGCACTTCCTAGTTTTAATGAACCATTTATAGTTGAATGTGATGCTTCAAGAAACATAGTGGGTGGAGTTCTTATATAGGGAAGAAACTTGATCATCTTCTTTAGTAGGGCTTTCAAGGGATGCAATCATTTTCTCTCAATGTATGAGAAAGATATGTTGGTTGTTATCTTTATTGTCTAATAATGTTGCTACTATTTGCTAGGTCAACCATTTATCATATGTGTGGACCAACATAGCCTTAAATATCTATAGGAGTAACAAATTGTCACTCTAGCCCAATGGAAATGGCTTATGAAGCTTAAGGGTATGAATTTCAAATAGAATACATGCTAGGAAGAGAAAATTGTATAGCTAGCGTTCTTTCTAGAAGCTAATTTAGTTCAAGGAGAATGTGTTATATTTTTTATTCCTAAAACAAAGTCAAACATGGTATGTTTTTGGTTGTCATAGTAAGAAAGAAAATTTTTTCAGGTGAAACTACAAAAAGCAAACATAAAGCAAGATAAATTTCATGAAATTCAAGTGTTGCACCAAACACATAAGGTGGGTCCTTCCACTTTGGTTCAGTTGCACGATAAGGGCTTGTCAAGTGGACATCCCACAATGCAACAAACAAATGGGATGGGTCCTCCCACTTTGATCAGACCACATCACATGGACATTTCAAGAATACATCCATGCACCAAGCATTTAGGAAACCCTAGGATGTTGACACATGCAATGAGGATTCCTCCACATATATAGCCATGCCCCACTTTTTTTGTGGCTCACAGCTATTAAGGTAGAAGTGCGTGATAATAAAATTAAGTAGACCATTTTTTATTTTTTATTTTTTATGAAACATGGATGGTACTATGATAAATTTTATTAATAACAATAGGCTAGGTGTAATAACCATAGCTTGAATAAGTACAAAGAGCAAGGTGTAAGCCTAAATTTTAGAAAAGACAAAGCACCATACAAATCAAATTGCCAAATAAAAACTTAAAAATGAAAGCATAAAAATACATTAGGTGGCATATTTGCTTAATCCTATGGTGGTCTATAATTACTTAAACTAAACATGGGCATGAGAATGAGCTAGAATGGTTAAAAAGTTTCATATTTTGGATTATATGCCCATAACTAGTAAAACGGTCTACAACTACATTTCCCTCTTGATATACATGTTTCATTTTTGTATACATTAGTATCATGGATAAGTACTGTTGAATGATATACTATAGTTTCCATGGAGTTATTCATTTTTTAAGCAAAAATTGGGACTAAATAAAAAAAGTTTGATTCAATTATGTAGGGCATCTAATTTCATTCTTGATATATCTTAAGGTCTTCCAACAAGATGTAGACTTCGGCATCTACACTGTTACTTGATGCCAACTTAAGTGAAAAAGCCATAATGATGCTTCTGTCATGATTTTTAAGTACTTTTCCTTTAGCATTGTTTCCCGTGATACTTGAACTATTCGTATTCAATTTGTATTGCCCCACTAATAGAGATTGCCATTTAACCCAAACTCTTCTTTGTATTTAAAGATGTGGACCATTATAGACTGCATTCATGTAAGGAAGTCTATGAGATTGTGGAATTTGAAGGAAAATGTCATTTTCTTTCGATGTAAGATTTCCCTTTTCACTACTTCCCCACTAATGCAAGCCATTATCAAGGATTTCCATAATGTCATGCATGACGGCTTTCATAAAAGAATTCAACATGTGTAAACAATTTTCTTTTGGTGCCAAAATAGGGCTTTATTTTGTCAATAACAAAAGTGGGATACCTAAGCTCCATCGAGCCTTTTACAATCGATTCCAATCCTAAATTCCATTTGGATTGATGTATCATTTGATGTTGTGGATGACTTACCTCATTCAAATGGAAAGAATTCAATCCTCATGGTAATGGATTGCCTCTGTAAGCATAAATGTTTCATCCCTCTTGTTCATCCATATACGCTATGTTTGGTGCCTAAATCTTTTTCACATAGGATTTTAAACTATATGACATGGTTTGCTCTATTATTTATGATCGTGGATCCACGCTAACAAGTCTATTTTGGAAAAAATTATTTCATTTGTAGGGCACCAATTTTAATTACACCTCTACTTATCATTTGCAATCATATGGCCAAACTAAAAAAGTGAACCGTTCGCTTAAGATATACTTGCACTTTTTTAACTAGTAGCACCCCCAAATTGAATGGAGTGGCTAGCCTGGGTTGAGTTTTCCCATAATACGAGCATCAACAACAACACCAAAAAGTCTCATTATGAAATTGTGTATGGCCACCTTTCTCCTGCACTCTTTTTATATGTTTTAGGCATTGTTTTTGTCAATGTTGTTAACCAAAAACTCCAAAATCATGACTTAGTGTTGAAGGAGATCAAGGCTAATCGTAGCCTAGGAACGAATGAAGCGCTTCTATGATGCCAATCACTAGGAAGTCGAATACCAAGTTGGTGAGTGGATCTATCTTCAACTATAGCCTTACTGCCAATGTATGTGGCTATGTGCCATGCACTCAAGCTCTCAACTATGGCCCTTTTAGATTTTGGAAAAGATTGGAATTGTAGCTTATCGTCTGGAACTTCCACAAGGGTTGCACATTCATCCCATCCTTCACTTTTCCAACTTGAAACAAGTCCATGGCAACCATGCTCATGTAAAAGCTCAACTATCAATTGTATTGGATGATAACAATAACCTTTATGTCCAACCCAAGGATGTTTTAGATCATCGCATCCTCATGCAACGTTAAAAAGTTCTAATTTTCTGGTAAGGATTGATTGGATGCAACTTAGGAACACGCAGAAGCTAGGGCTTATCAATTTCCAAAATTTAACCTTAAGGGCAAGGTCTAAATTGCTTTGGAGGTTTGTTATGGTTTCAACATACTAGTGTCAAGGTGTATCTTGTGTCACAAAGCTAATTTTCTCTTAGGAGAATAGTGTATGTTGTCACGTATGATGGTTCAATGTACTATTTGATTTTTATTTCGGTATATATCATCTATGTCTTGTTCAATTTGTGTCCATTTTGTTTTGTTGGCTAGCCTCTTAATTTTGTGTCTGTAATGCTCCTCCATCATTTTGTAGCTTATGGGTTTGCAAATGCACCTTTAGTTCTTATAAGAGGTCTCTTATGTTTATGTTTAGGCGACATCTTACATGTCAAGCAGGACAAACACACGTTGTTGAAAGGCCTTGGTCTTATAAGTAGAGGAAGGTATAAGGAGATGACATTGATTTGAATGTTAGTTTAAGGGAATTGGAACTTTCTTGAAGAGTCCTAAATCACTTATTCTTTTCCCTTATTCTTTTCCTCCATTCATGATTGGAAAGAAAAAGCACTTTGTTGATCTCTTTCTTGACAAACCACCACCGCCATCTTGTGCTATCACCCATTCTATAGCTTCCGAACACAACAGTATATGGTAGATAATATTATGTGAAAAATACTAAATAACTACTAGTTGTAAACATATTCTATTTTGATAAGAAATAGGTACACCAACAAGCTTATAAGTTTATCAAAGCGAAAAGTCACTTCATTTAAATAATGTGTTCCCATATGCTTACACGAAACAAAATGAATGGAAGGCAAACTGCCAATCAAGGTGCGGAGGGGGTGGTCCATCCAATGACGAAAAAGAAGTCAAGTCTCTTCGGTTTTACGTGTCGGTAAGAAAAGTGGTTGACTGCGCCACAGCACAAGGTTTGGTCCCTCGGTTTCATGATTAAATAATCACTAATGGATTACTACCAAACAAGATGGGTCCCAGCAAGAGTCAGCCTTTCTGAACCCAACTCATTTGGTCCGACTAGCTTGGGTTCAACAAGTTCAGAGCTTGAATTTGGACCCAATTCAAAACGTTCTTGGGTGGTAGAATTTGGTGTACAGGGCTGCGTTTTGTAGGGAGCAGTAGGGGATTGTCTTTACAAACCCACATGGAGATGGTCATTGCTGGAAATATACACTTGGATCCAAATTTCAATACTCGGGCGGCAGACAAGGCTTGTGGAGTTGGTACTCCATCCGTTCATTGTACGTTGTGGGTGTCTATTGGATTTTCCGCTGGTTGCTGCTCAACCAACTTTCTTTGCAACCTTTTTGTGGTTGTAAATATTTGGATTGCTTCGTTTCAATGTAATAATACCACTGTTACAATGCAACCTGCTGATTGTTGAGTCAGTAAATTGTTTCCTCTTATAGTTTGAATGTCAAATGATCTTTTATTGTCAAATTATTCTTCATCCTAAAACTACAAATTACAAAAAATAGTTGATGTTGCAAAATATTTGTTAGTTGTTTTAAACATGGTACATATTATATTAATAGTGTAATTTTCTTTAAAAATCATCGCAATTTCTTTATTAGATTATGAATAAAATAATTATTTACTTATCTGGATTAAATTATGAGAAATTATGACACTTCACATGTGAGAAGGATTTCAAACTAAGAAAGTAATGATTTGTGATATACATATGTAGATATCTATATTGATTTTCAACATATCATTTTTGTTGTAAATTTGGTAAAATCGTAATTATTTAATTCACAAGTGATGATATATCAAAATGGAAACTTTAGCTATTATACCGTATTAAACATGTGAAAACTCTCAACTTAAAATTGATTATTGAGAGAAGATGAACACACATATATAAGCAAACCATCATGTTAAGATATTATCAATATAAAATATATACTCGTATAATTTAAACATATTATTTGTTTTTTTTATGTTCTTCATTTGTCAATTGAGAATGATTTTGTCATCATTAAGGATCGAATATGTTCTATTCAAGCATTCCTCTTGCTTACTCTAGACACTATTCAGCTTCTTCAGATGCATCACCTTCAACTTTTGACGATTTGCCTTGACACATACGTATGTTCGCAGGATACTTCTTGGTCGTGGACAAAATCATGGTGTTCTCTTTCACAACCCGCAAAGGTTTGCCTCCCACTACTCCTTCATTAGAATCTGGTAAAGAAATAAGAAGACAAAACATCCTTAAATTCAACATTGCAGGCCGATTCATGCCCACCAACCCGACTACAACGACACCTCCTCATCTAGGAGCTTCTCCATATACCAAATTTTTTGGCAAAATCTGCATTTCTTTAAAACAAATCTCTTATTTTGTCTAAATTGTTTTTTATTTCGACATATTTTATATTATTTTTTCATAAAATTAAGGAAATGAAAAGGCCAATAACTTAGTAAATGGATAACCATGTACACAATTATTACTCTTTATACAAAAGTAATCTTATAATTATGTTTGTAACAATTAAGATATAAAAAAAATGAAAGATAGACAATAATATAATTATAATTTTTCTAAAGAACAAAAATATTGCATAAATTCTGTTGAATTTAGTAGAATGTAAAGGAGTGGAAGGGCAAATGAATTGATGGTTGCAGCGTGCTGTGGTGGTTTAGGTCGTAGAGTAAAAACTCAAGTATGAAAGAAACTCTATTTTATTCCGTCAAGCACAGTGGTGCACGAGTGGCTGGTGTCCTGTTAGACACGTGGTGCTCCATTGCTCCTTGATCTTTGTCCCCTCCCTTGACCGGCCGTTCTTCAAGTTCCTGAACGAATCACGCAAAGTCTCACCTCTGACCCTGAAAAGGAGACTTCTGCTGGAAAACACGAAGGGAAACCATTGCATACCTTTCCCCTGCTCACTTTCTCAGTTACCAAACAGTCCAACAGCAACCCCAACGCCAGCGCCAACGCCAACACCAACGAATTGAGCCAACGTTTTTTTTCCCGTGTGTGTGGATGGATGGCTGCCATGCCATGACATAAACGAGGCGTGCAGCCAGGAGAGTGGGTTCGGAGATGGGAGCGACGCTATCGGGTCTGGCGGATGGCGCGAATGGCTCGGGCATGGGGCCGGGTCTGGGGGACATACCGGAGAGCTGCGTGGCGTGCGTGTTCTTGTACCTGACGCCGCCGGAGATTTGCAACCTGGCGAGGCTGAACCGGGCGTTTCGGGGCGCAGCGTCGTCGGACGCGGTCTGGGAGGCAAAGCTGCCGCCGAATTACCACGATCTGCTAGGTCTGTTGCCGCCCGAGCGGTACCAGAATCTGTCCAAGAAGGACATCTTCGCGCTTCTCTCTCGCCCTTTGCCCTTCGATGGCGGCAATAAGGTTTGCGTGAGATCGAAGTGATTTTTGTCAATTTAGGGTTTCGGAGGGATAGGGTTTCGGGTGTATTGACTTTGTTGTGGAATCCTGGGGGTTTGATCTACAGGAAGTGTGGCTGGATAGGGTGACGGGAAGGGTTTGCATGGCGATTTCGGCGAAAGACATGGCGATAACCGGGATTGATGACCGTAGATACTGGAATTGGATTCCCACCGAAGAGTCTAGGTTAGATGTTTTCAGCCTGCCTCACATTTTGTGTAGTGGTTTCAGAGAAGAGTTTTGCAAATCTTTTAGGTTTTGATACGTATGATTTGTTTGTCTTGTCTGCACTTGGTCAACATGCATTAAGTTGGGGCCTTTCTGTTTGATATTATTATCTATTTGTTGCTAGATAGGTGTTACTTAGCAACTGTCCTATCTTAGATTTTTTTGCTTAGCCCTTAGCCCTTTTATTAGCATTGATTTGTTGTGGCAGAGTGCTATAAGCTTTTTGAATGTCAATCTGTCTACTACAGCTTTGGAAGAATATAGCGGTAGAGTTATGAATGACGTGATGTACTCAGATTGTTTTGGTAAGTGGGTTAGGATTGAATGTTCCTGGGATTTAGTTAACATGTCTACTATGCATGAGCCCTGATGTTTTCAAGGAAGAAGATTTTAATCCAGCTATATCCTATCAACTGGATATTAACTCCTACCTATTATTTGCTAATTCTTAACTATGACAAACCTATTAAAAGTGAAATGCTTTAATGAAATTTGTTAACTTTCTCTTGTACTTTGGACATAGTATTTTCTTGAATTGGCGTCAAATTCCTTTCAATTGGTAGAAATTGGAAACCATGCTACTCTCTTTTCTTTCTTTGATCTCTTGCTAAGTAGGTTGCTAGGTCAAATTCTATTCTATTATATCACATTTCGATTCTGTGCTATTATTGGGAGTTGTGGCGAGACAGGTGAACATTGATTCAGAGTATGTGCTCAGGAAAAGGATTGGGGAGGAGAGGAGAGGAAAAGATACCTAATGTCCCTCATATATTTTCACGTGTCAATGGGAGACGAGAAACTTGAATACTTGGTTTTTGGTTATGGCCTATCTTGTAGTGCTTGAGTTAATCAGTGTGAAATACACCCTGTTATTGCTAAAGATTTTGTTGCCTATTTGTTTGCTTATATGACTCTGAAGAGAGCCTGATTGTGGCCAACTAGATCTGACCATATAACTTCCCTACTTTGTGATGTTATCACTTCTGTCATTTTGAGCACAATATTTCTGGAGCTGTTTTAAAATTTTTTATTTTACCCCTTTATTTCTTAGTTTTTTTAATGGTTTCCGATATTATTTGTCCTTTACTGATTTAAATATTTCACTTTGCTTGTACCAGATGAATTTTGATTTTCATAAAAGAAAATTGTGTGGTTTCATAAGAATTTCGATTTATACTTCCTATCAGGAGATGAACCAATTGAAATTGTTGAAGCTTTGACTGATTACCCCATCCCACATTATCTAAAGGTTGCACTTAGGTAGTTCTTTTAATGTAATTTCTTGTCGTTTCATAGTCATATAACAAATTTGATTCTGCTTTAAAATGAGACTTCCATGCCATCAAACCCTGCTTGTTCTTTGGTTTGGAATCTGAGTTATATCTTTATTCATGTCCATTGTTGACATCTATTACTGTTGATTGCATTTCTTAACGGGGTCAGTTTTGTCTTGAAACATTTCTTTTGTAATAATAATAAGAACCTCTCAAAGATGGTGGCTTGTACTCCATCGACTGGTGAAGTGTATTTATTCTTTTGTGCTTGAGAGTGGTCTCAGGAATGGCTAACACTTGTCACATAATCATAAAATGGAGTTTCTGTCTTACTGTGATGAGGCTTGATTCTTGCACACGTTATGAGCAACTTGATACGATTGGGAGATTTTTAAGCTCTTGAAATTGTGTTGAAATAGCTGCAGCTTGTGTAATATGTACTCATTGGGGCTCTTGTTGTGCACTTAAACATGATCAACTTGCGAAGAAAGATTTGCTTTTATTCCTTGAATATTGATTTAGAAAAGCCTTAATTCTTGTGCATAGTATTATTTATTTTTGATTGAGATCAGTTCTTTGTTGTACGATCTCTTCTGTCAATGTCTGTCTCTAAGTTTTTGATTGTGAGCCTGAAGATCAGAAAATATGGGTATTTTTCTTATTAACTGAACCAGGGATCTATTGTTTCACATGAAATTCAGAGATAAGAGAATCTGTTCTACATTCTGGAATGCTAACTTAAGAGGAAAACCACAACACAGTTTAGGTGGGACTAGCACTCATTAATGATCATTATGGCCCTTTTTGAAAGTCTGAATTGCTAGATTTTTCTTTTGTCCTTGTTGGCATGTATAATTTCCCATGATACTGTTTTCTGTTATGAACTTCAACAATATACATGGAGAGAGTGCAGATGGCTTTGGGAATCAGAGGTTACCTTTTATAATCTCTGTCTATAGCATTGTTTGGTTATGGTTTTGCTTGAGATTCACGCCTGGCATGAAGTTATTACTCATGACAGGCAGCCCTTGTTTATTTGTCATATATGCCATGGAGAGTTTTTCATAATTTGAATCCTTTATAGAGTGGTTTTGTTGGATGCTTTTCTTATGAGAGTCAATTTTAGTTGTAAAATCCGACCATTGAAGTGTTACTTCATGATTTCAGTGTCCATTTGTCTTTTCCTATACAGATGTATGTATTTCATGTTTAATTTCTCATGGTATATTTAGTTTCTAGGCTTGCCTTCTTAGCTAATGGGAGTGAATGAGTGGTGAATTGTTTTAATTTAATATACAATAGTCGATAAACTCAATCCTTTCTCTTAAGTCTCCATAAACATGGTCTTATGCGTGCTGATGGATGGGCCCTGTTATAGTTTCTGTTCTTTGTAGAATACTTGCATATTCATTTTGCTAAGTACTTTGGGCAGGCCTTCTTTTACTGGTGCGGATATTTGACATGTGTTCTTTAGAAATTGGTTATATTTGACTCTCTCTCTCTCTCTCTCTCTCTCCTGGGGTTCATGTTAAAGAACTGAGAAAACACACTCATGGTCCACATTGCCTTGAGAAGGATTGAATAAGAATCAATTTCCCGTACCTGCAAGTGCCGGCACTTAGCTAGATTTCAATTGCCTACGATGGCTAATTATTTAGTTTGTAGTTTCTGCGTTGTTTTGCAGTCTTTTGCCCTTACACTTTGATGGTGCATCTCTTTGTTTGCAGGTTCAATATCGTCGCATATTTGCAGCAAATATGGTGGTTTGAAGTAGATGGAGTGGTAAAGTTTCCCTTCCCTGCTGATATTTATACTCTGTCGTTCAGGCTTCATCTTGGTAGGTTTTCCAAAAGGCTGGGACGACGAGTTTGTAACTTCGAGCATACCCATGGTTGGGATATAAAACCAGTACGGTTTGAGTTATCTACCTCAGATGGTCGGCAGGTGTCAAGTGAGTGCTGTTTAGACGACACTGAACATGATGATGCATATGGCAACCACAAGCGTGGATTCTGGATAGATTACAAGGTCGGTGAATTTGTTGTCAGTGGCTCGGAACCTGTGACTGAAGTCAGATTTTCCATGAAACAGATAGATTGCACACATTCAAAAGGTGGGCTTTGTGTAGATTCTGTATTTATTATTCCCAGCGATTTAAAAAAGCATAAAAGAAGAGGGTTTTGAAGTAGCCCTATAGCTAACAATGAAATTGTCTAGTGATGTCAGTGATCCCACAGGACCCTAGATGTGTTTATACAGCTTATACTTCTGAAGGCATTTATTATTTAAGAAAATGATCTTTGTAGGTTTTTCCAGTAGGTATCTTGTCATCTATGGGCATGTAATCCTAATTTGGGTATTCAAGTTTTGTCATCTGTATACCTTTGCCTACAAGACTGATGAAAACATGCTTTGGCTTCTTTTATTTGCTTGTGCCTGGCGCCTTCTACAAGCATTGTAATTAAGTTTTAATGCGATTGATATACCATTTTCTATTTTCTTCAATGCCACTGTTTTGCGTTTCATTATTCTTTTACTTTGAATTTCGGAACTTGGACTCGACCGGATAACATGAATTCGTATGTTTGTGTACTTTTTTGATGTTTGGAATGTTAGTGTCTATGCCTCTCATGAATACTGCTTTGGGTGTATGCCCATTTGAGTGGGAAATGATGATGCATCTTGGAGTTTCACATGGCAAGATGGTATCAGATGTACGCTGAAATTGGCTAACCTTTTGATCAATATTATGGCATATTGGTTCACTTATTTAAAAGCGAAGAGCG
Organism: Casuarina cunninghamiana; assembly: GCA_028551485.1. Lineage (NCBI taxonomy): Eukaryota > Viridiplantae > Streptophyta > Magnoliopsida > Fagales > Casuarinaceae > Casuarina > Casuarina cunninghamiana. The sequence continues at coordinate 13,702,679 of CM052364.1, forward strand.
AATTAAAGGTCGATGGTTTTGTGTCGGATAAACCTACTGCCCTGCCATTATGGTAATTCATGACATGGAATAATGTATAATCCTAGTAATACTTAACGAACAATACTGCAAGGCGTAAGAAATAGGGATAAAAGGTAAAAAAAAGTAGAAGGGGTATTTGAGTGTAAATACCCAATGATAATTTTACAAGTTAGAAACTTTTTTCTTTTTTTAAAGTTATCTATGAGGTTTTAAGACACCTTGTGTTATATTATTCTACAATACATCATTGTACTAGTAATTAAGAAAAGAGGCGTCCGAAAGCAAAATTACATAGTGACTCATTTGTCCATGAAAAACCCCGAAATAATGAGAGAATAGCCGTTTTCACGGATGTATGATGGTCTATTCTGAATATTTGTTGTTAAATCTGGATTTTTGGTGTTGAAAAAGAGTCCTTTTGTGGTAAAATCTAAATGAAAATAAAATTTCAATCTTTAAGCTAATTATTAACTTTAAGAGATTTTTTAGTATAATATCAAAATTTGAGTTAATTTTATTTTTTTATATTAGTATTGAACTCAATGACGCTTGATATATAGGGTGTATATAATATTAGAATTTCTTTCTTAAAAAAAAAAATTATAATGTAAAGCTTAAATAAGGAACGTTTTAATTCTTAAGTTAATCTTTCAATAGTTTTCACTTGTATTTAATTATTTTTTGAGCATGCGAAAATTGAGTTATCTTTTGAACCTTCCCATCCTTATGAATAGACCCAACAAGAAAGAAAAGCTGGGATGGTCTTCCACCTTGTCTTCTTGCGATTGATGATTGAGATTGAACAATCAGCACCGAGAAGAGAGCCTGTTCAGGGTTTTACAACTCCGGTTCTCAGGTTGCTCGATCAGATTCCAGGTTCATGATAATTCATGAACAGTGATATCATATCCGCGTTACTTCCAACACTGAACGAATCTTAATTGCTTCCTCTGCAAAGCTGTGAGGTCAGTGATGGAGAATTTAAAATCCAGGATCCCTGGACCACTTTGGACCTGGATCAACAGTTTGAAGGTCAAATCCGCTGCGTAGGTTCTGCTGCTGCTGCTGCTTTGACTCGTGTTTTGCTTTCTGTAAAGAACTTGATAGACTGACAAAATGCTCTGATTAATCAGCTGTTATGATTGGTTTACCTGGAAACGGAAGCCTTTCCTATTTCACTTTCCCGTGCACGGTTCACAATTCACCTGCAGCCAAATTCTTTCCTGACAAGGGAATCGCTCGGATGGTAAAAAAACACACCTCTGTACAATTCTGATAATCTGCAAACTACCTCCATTTTGGAGGATTTAGGAATCATTTGTCCTTGAAAACCCATCAAGCACGTTGAACTTGTAATGGCGCCAGAACGGAAATTTTCTAAGAATTATTTTTTACCAATAGGCCGGTGGCTGGCTACTAGGTTTTGGGTCGCATGCACGTCTTGTACTGTTTGTTATAAAGTTATAAAGTTTAATTTAAAAATTATTTTAAATATTAAATGAATATTTTTTTATTTAAGTTTTATTATAAAAATAAGATTTTTGATATAAGATTTTTGTTCTAAATACATGTCCCTCTGCTTTGAGTGTAACAAATCACTAAACCCAACTAATACTCAATGATTACATGCAACCAAATTATAGATGATAAACTATTACATTTGAACTTAAATTTTGATATTATATTAGAAAAATGTCTAACATCTTCCTTTAGATCAATTATTATGAGAAAATTAATATATGAATGTATAAAAATAATATTATATCAAGATATTAGTGTTAACAAGTTTACTCTTTACTACAAGTTGACTCAATAGCAAGATGAACTTTCTTATTAAATAAAATAAAATTCTTAAGCACTATTTGGACAATATGAGTTAAGCTACACCATTTTTCAACATGTCCCTTCACTTCAAGTATAGGGAAACACTTCACATGGCAATATTTGCCCATAAATAAATATCATACTTGGATACAACCATATATCATACCACATAAATATTGGCTCTAAACTTAAGAACAACCCATGAAGGTGCTAAGGAAGAATATGAAATTTGATACCATATTAAAAATTATAAAATTTAATGTAGAATGCTAAAAATGTTAACTAGAGGAGGCCTCTTCTTTCTTTTTTTTTTTTTCAAATAAACATCTCTATTAAGGCAATTATATTTCTTACATGGAGCTCAAGAAAAAGTTTATTAAATAGTATAATGATCTTTCTTTATTATAAATTTTTTTCCAATAAGATTTAGTTTAGGTGAGAATTATATCACACAAATTTTCAACAATTGACAATATCAAACAATCATTATCTTTTACAATTATTTATTTCCTTCCTTAATCTGCCTTACCCTGGTTCGAAAATTGATTAGCTCGACTACCTAATCATCGAATAGGACTACTTCATGTTTACGGTCGTAGCCATCCGTGTCGGAAAGGAAGACTTTTCCCGCTTGCAATCAATGTATTCAAATTGGATAATAATGCAACAAGGTTTGGATCACAAATGAAATCGCAGGTCACTGGTAGAACTTTATGTTTCATTACTTCCTATTAAATACTGCTTGATGAATGCATATATAAGTAGATATCTAGACATAGCTCTAGACTTGGCGCCGCCTGCATAATTCACGGTCCTCTTTTGCAGCCATTTGTCATAATCTACTTCTCGAGGGCTGTCAAGGGTGCATATTACCTTTCGTGCTGGAAATGTGAACATATTTGTCTTTAAAGATGAAAACTTTACCTATGGACCACTGATATTCAGAAACATTCTAACCCAGAGCTTTTTTGACAGTTTCAAACCTTTGCCATTAGAGCTTTAGCTACCCGGATTTTCTGTTTGGTGTTTGGCACTGAAATGATCAGTCATTGGCTAATTGAGGGTGGTTTGCTTAACAGTTGCCCAGGCTCAAGTAATAAATATATCAAGGTTGTGCGACAAACATACACACATAACAAATGTAAAAGAATAGTGAGAATTTATATGGTTTAGGAGAAGTAGTCCCTATGTTTAGAGATAAACAATTTTTTTACTTTTTAAGAGATTTTATATACGCAGAAATCATTCTGATAGTCTTTTCTTTGGTTAATGTTACGGTTCTTTCCACTCTATGACATAATATAGATAGTGTTTCTCAAGCTTTATATTTATAACTAACATGGGAGAAACCCTAAGTAAAAAATTACCACTTTATAATAACCCTAATTTTGTCTCCATATCTAACACACATATATCGTAGAAATTATCAACGAGTAGGATTCCTCATGAGGTTTATGGAGCATATTCAACGGGCATTGAGTTTTGATGTCGATTTCCAGTCTCATCCTCCCTATGAGATTGGAATGCAATTTCACCATCAAGTTTATAGAACCAGTTCAAATGGTCAATCCTTTTGGAAGCACGGAGCAGACGCTTTAAAAGCCTAGGATTAGATGGTCCAAGTTGTATCTGCCAGTTTAAGCAGGATGTGGTCCAATTCAGCTAATTGTCTTGACTCAACGATGCATATAACTTTCTTAGACCGGATATCTGCCTTGTCGGGAGCCATTTTCCACGGTACGTTAAGCTTGTTGGACTGGATGACTTTTCCGCAACAGAAGACAAAAAACGGGAAAGGGAAAACATTTTACCCACGTTCCGATATAATGCTTTTTCTAGGCTTTTGGATTACTAGGATGTTAAGTTTCCTAGGATATTTTTGTGTGTAGATTTTCTCAAATTTAAAGTATTTTTCTAAATTAAGTTATTATCTTTTTTTATTTTGGCTATAAAAAAGCCACAAACTTTTGATTTAATCAAACAATCAAATTTTTTTTAGAGAGCTTTGATCCTATGACTGAAGTATTAGGGGAGGGAATGACTCAATTGGCATTATTGTTCACAAAAGTAGCATCAGAGCCTATACATTCCAGCAACGTAATTTGATGTCAAGAAATAATTATAATTAGGGTTATCACTTGTAATAATAGCCTAAATATTTTTGCTGTAAAGGCTCATGTTAAGTCTCAACGTTCCATGATAAGATAATCATGATATTCCAAGGGTAATGATATCGTCTACTTTTAAATCCTTTTAGAGATGTTACAGTGCATGACGAGCGGTGAAAAACAAGGTCGTAAGAAGTGTAATTTTCAGAGCTGATCTTTCTTTTCTTTAATACCTTGTCACCCCTTAGGTTAGTAACTTTTAGTGCTATAGACAAGGAGTAAAGATTTATCCTGAATTTTCCGTCAAAAGAGGTCACTAAATGATAGAGTAGCTAGTTTATGAGATAAAAGGTTGAGTCTTGGACTTTGGAATTCAATTATTTAACGGAGAAAGATCTTTTGAGGGTAGTTGATGCGTTTCGTGATGGGTAATAGAGCGAGCATTTGGATTATAGAGAGATTAAAACAAAATAACAATTGGAACTTTAGAAATACAAAGTGCTGAAAAGATAAAGACTGGAAAATAAACTATTGAAATGTGAAGATAGTAATTTAAGTGCATGAATTAAAATAGCTACAATGTAAAAAGATTGGAAAGTAAGAGCATAAAATTTAGAAGGCAAAATTGGATAAAACGAAATTCTTTTTGATCTCCAAAGATTCCGCTGAAATAACACTTTCTTTAAATAGACAACTAAACCTAATCCTAGAATGATCGAGAATCCTTAAAACCTAATTCTAGTAGGATGTAAGATCCCTAAAATTAAGGAAAACAAAATCTAATAAAGTCAAGATTCCAACGAATCAAGGATAAGATCCCAACCAATTAGGGATAGGCTCCTAAAAAATTAGGGATCTTAAAAATAAGGAAATCCTAGATAATTAAGAACCTTGACAATTTAATAACCTAAAACAACAGTTAAAGAGTCCTAAACATATCAAAATTTCTAAAGAATCTCTATGATGCCCTTCAAGTTTGGGCTTCTTGGACCCATCAGATCATGTTGTGGCCTAAACATGTAACTGTTAAGACACTCAACATAGGGGTTGTGCCGTTAATGTGGGCTAGTATAGTTGCTCTGCATCAGTAGTAGAAGCATGTCAATGACAATGCGTTTGAGTGGGACATACTTGATAGGAAGGAAAGCTCTAGTTTAGTGTTTGTGTTAAGGGATTTCATTAATGGACAACAGAAAAAAAGAGTGGAACATGGTTGGATTGACATGATGAATCAAGCCTATCTGTATTTCATAGGGAAGCCTACGGTTGGAGGGAAGGAAAAGTATGACATGAAAAGATAGGATGAGTGATGGTGAAATGGGTGCAAGTGTGAAAGATGGAGTACCCATAATGATTAAGTGTGAGTTGGACGAAGCAGTTTGGTCACAAGATTGATTAGTTTGGTTGAAGGGGAAGCATAGGTTAGGATGAAAAGCCTCTACTTGTTCGATAAGAATGGATGGGCTAGAATGTGATTTTTGTTATTGATGGACTTGGAAATTTCCTAGTCTTAATCTCATGGATGTTTAGGGTTTTAGAATAAAAAAGTGTTCATACTAGGTTATGTAGTATTTAATAATCGTTTGGAGCTTGTATGAGTAGGTGATGGGTTTTTACTAAATGAAATAAGCAGTTGGAGATACTATCATAATTCAAGAAAAATATTACTTGTATACATTTTTCTACAAAAGCATGATCAAAATTATAATTTAGAACACTTTTAAAGTGCATGTAGAACCTAATCTCACCTTATAATGCAATCCATTATTAGAGTCAATAGTGAAAGAATGAATTCAAGAGTGAATGAGACCATCATAACATTGGCTATTCAAATTTCTAGTATCTATTTCGCCACCAACATTTTAAAACCACATGCTATTTTGAATATTCTTGTTCCATTTGTCATGACCTAATGAAAGTCGGTGTCATATTTGTAGTGTCATTTGAAAAAGATTAGTTACAACTATAGTTTCTTGAAATTATCAATGATGCACTGTACTACCCAACAAAAAATAAATATGGGATTTTAGAGGGCAACGTGATACTTATTATTGCAAAATATAAAATAAGAGGAAATGAAGATGAGATGGGTTTAGTTAAAAGTAGGTTTGGACTAAGGCTTACTGTTTTGGATAGAGAATGTGTTACCGTCCTACTCTCACTTGACAAAGCTTCACAAAATAAGTTGACATTGTGAGAATTCAAAGTCAGGATATGAGGTATGCTCTGATTCCATTTGTTACCGTTATACTAGCACTATACCAAAAGATCAGGTTTGATGGGTGTTACATAGGTTTCACTTTAGTCCTATATTATCCTTTGATATATTGGGGGACGCACGTAGCATGTTTCAATGAAGATATGATGCGAAGGAATGAAAAAAATCAAGGAAAGTGGTTAAATATTTAAAGACTATGCCGTGTTTTCCACGAAGATTATAGAAGAAGAAAAACGAGGCAAGAGTGGCTGGACCGAATGTAAGAGACTGATGTTCTATAGACTAGGTGGAGGATGATGATTTGTCGATATGTTGTTAGAATTATTTAAATGGCACAAAATTGGTGAGTAAATGGGTTTGGTGGAATATAAAGCAACCTAATTGTGTTTGACTAGGCTATTTACATAGTTTAAGATTATAAAGAATAGTTTAATGGGCACTATTGCTATTTCCTTGGTGATTTTAATAGGAGATTTGGAGTCTTCACCATTTCTTTTTTCGACTTTCGCCCTTAGAAATGGCTACACGCTTAGAGTGGGTGGAATTCTAAGACTTTGATCATTTTATTTGTTACAAAATTGTGTGATTGAGCAACTTGATGTTTTTGAATGTTGAGATTTTTCCTAAGGAGTGGAACGATTCATATGAAATCTATTAACTTACCTTTCATCATACTAGCACTGTTATGAGAAAAAGTAGGATTTTTTTTGTCAATAGTAGAAGTCTAATACATTCTTATATTTGAAATGGCTTTAGGTTGTAAATTGGTCTTTATATGTTGAATCTAAAGATGAATGTTTTTGAGGTAGTAACCTTTATTGTGATTTCGAGATATTTTATGTAGCCTTCTCCAAGGTTGGCTAAGAATTCTAGTAGCATCACCTTAAATCATAAATTATCAAGACAAGTTGCTAAGTATATCCAAAAAAGTATTATGAGATCAATTTATTGGCACTTTCTTTAGGGGGCTTAGGACGTTAGAAATAGAAAATTCCCTTTTTTTTTAGAATGTTAATTTAAGATTCTAACTTTTTAAAAGAAAAAAGGTAAATAAGTGGGATCCAATTCGTCCAAGATGACATCCATCATAAAGCCCTAGTTTGTAAAATATTTATAAATTAGTTTTTTATTAGGGAGTAACTTGTTAAAGTACTACATGAGTGTCAAATCTTATGTTAGTTTTGATTAAGTCAAATTAATATTGTAAATAAGTTTGGAAGAATAATTATAATAATATTTAGCTCTTTCGGAATGTTAGTGTAAATATAGTCTTTATTAATTATGACAAACAATATCAAAGCAATTATACATGGCATTGGGACAGTTGAGTGTCATGTGTGTTTGAATAAGGATATTAAGATCTTAAGTGATTGACGTTTTAGCACATAAAAAGGTTTGGTTAGTAAGTAATTAACTGGTTTAGTGGTATGAGTTTAAATGTGTGCATAAATAAATTAAAAAAAAGGTTTGGTTACAACATAAGTTAGTAAATTGCAAAGGTATTGAATGAGTGATAAATCTCACTTTTAAGTCCCTTAGTTATTAGACTAAATTTTAGAAACCAAAGAAAGTCTAACTTTGAGTAGAATCTAGATTGTAACTCACTAATTGCTTAAAATTGTTTGAGAGATTATTTTTCCAATAAATGATAATTTGGAAGAAATGGCTCATGCCTAAGTTTGGAAAATAGAGTAAAGAACACTTTTAAGATGGATTTTAGTGACAAATTAGTTCTTTTAGTTCAATCTATTCTGATTGTGAAGGATTTTCAAAAATCAAATGATTGGACTGCCCTAAGATGTCAATGGTATTATTTGTCATAATAATCTCAATGTTGTAGAGAAAAACAGTATCATGGAAGCATTCCATAGTTAAAGCTTGAAGCATAATATCTTAGTTTTCAAAGTTAGCTTTAATCCAAGGTACTAGAGGTCAGTAAAAGTACAATACTTGAGTTGTTGGAGGACTATCTGTAATTTTTAATCCATTATATTTGCAAGATTATGTCTAAAAAGACATTATTTCTTAAAATTGACTTATAAAAGAAGATAAAAGGGACTATTATGTTAATAAGGTAACTTACACATTAGATTTCAACACTTCCTTTGCCATAAATATGAGAAAGCACTTCTTACATGGATCCATCTTATTCACAATGAATGAATGACTCACTTAAAATCCAAGTTTCAAAATCATATTAAATGACTTTTTTTCCCTTAAAATTGATTTATAAGAGGAGAGAATTTCTCAATAGAATAGATAAATATCTTAGCATACTAATATATTAACAACATGAAATACACTCTCTATTTCAACATTAGGGCCATGTAGTTTTTTAAAGATAAGCACAAACGTTAAACTCAACATTCATCACTAAACAGATTAATGTAGCTTCATCCTAAGAAGTTAGATCTTCAAGTTCGTAGAGACTGAAAGCACCCATTAAACCAAAACTCAGGAACTACGGTCTCCAATGCAGACTCAAAAAACATTCCCATATAAAGAAATAGCAAGGTTTTTCAATCTTGCCGGATCCTAATTCAATTTATGCTTCTGTACGGTTTTAGATCTCGACTTCTCTCAGAATCTACGTGCTCCTGCTCTTACCAATGAACTGTAGTTATCATGAATTCAGAAATGTAGGAGACGAACAGTTTATATCAGGAAGACCTTTGTCTCATCCATCTCTTTCAGCCTTTCCTTATGATAACCATTCATGCTTTCTTCCGTAAAGACACCCTGTAAACAGTACGTAATCATTCAATAGCAGTTCGAGAGAGAGAGAGAGAGAGAGAGGAGACCTTTGGTTTCTTCTCTGCAACACTGTCAAGTTTTATGAAGGTGTAAGGGCGAAACGGTGGTTGGATGAGTGCAACGTTCCTTTTCTTTCTCGTCCTTTATTTTGTCTTTTATTGGTGCTGAGGCCATGGCAGGCAGGGTGCGTACTGGTTGTATTCCACCCTCTTATGGATACCCACATCTCTTCATACGTGCATTTTGGCCACACCTAGTTCCATCTACATATTTATAGTCACAGATGGAGAGAGAGAGCAGGGGGGTTGGATACTTATGCTACATATTTATAGTCGCAGAGAGAGAGAGAGAGATCAAAGGTCTGCATCTGGACCCATGGTGCTGCTCCTGTAGAACTGACATATGCCTTCACTCATTCACGCTGTGCTGACAGCTCTTCTGATACTAGATCGCCTTCTTTCTTTGTCTATAAAAGAGGACAGAAAAATTTAGTTTTCCCACGGAGGAGAATTAGGAAGAATCTCACTCTTTCTCTCTTACCGCTTTCACTCTTTGGGCACCGTAACAGGGAAGAATAAAACATCATTCGTCACGCCTCCCGTACTCAATCTCATCGCCCACTTCTTGTTTCTCTTTGTGGTCCAACGCACTGAGCGCTGCCTTGTCCATATAACAGAGACAAAGCTTGGGTGCATCTGAAGCAAGAGACAGACAGAGAAAAACGGAGGCCAATATGGACTGGAATGGGAGCTTAAGACCCTTTGCTTCTAGACCGGAATCTTCATTCAGCTTCCTCTGCAACTATAACTACGAACCATATTCAGGTAAACCCAGTCTCTCTCTCTCTCTCTCTCTCTCTCTCTCTCTCTCTCGCACAAACACACACACACACACACAATTGACTATTTCCAATCATGGGGTTCTGTTTCTTTTGACTTTGCCGTGCTTGGAATTCTCAGGGAAGTGCTCTACTTTTTAGTTTCTAGTTTCTTTATCAGTAGCCTACTTTTATCTCGACAAATTCTAAGTTGCTTAAGAGATCTCATGTTCTGCTCCTCGTCTTCTATTGTGCATCTGCTTTCCTCGAGAAGTCACTCATAGCAGCAACTGGGGTGAAACCCATGTTTAAACACGATAATTGAAAAAGGGAATGCAAGAAAACATGTTTTAACTCTCTTTTCTTTTCAGGAATGGAGGTGAAATATCCGGCAATGGTGGACTCAGAGCACGGCATGATGCCGGCCATGGACATGAACAGCAGCTATGGCCTCTGCCTGGACAAGAAGAAGCGGTTGACGCGCGATCAGCTGGATTCACTCGAAAGGAGCTTCCAGGAGGAGAAAAAACTGGACCCTGACAGGAAGACGAAGCTCTCCAAGGAGCTCGGGCTGCAGCCTCGCCAAATCGCCGTCTGGTTTCAAAACAGGCGCGCCAGGTGGAAAGCAAAGCAGCTCGAGCACCTATATGATGTGCTTAAGCAGGACTATGATGTCATCTCTAGGGAGAAGCACAGGCTTCAAGAGGAGGTACGTGTAAGATAACCTTGTTGCAGAGCTTACCTTTTTGTTCTTCTCCGTCCAAGTCATATGCATGCAATCTGCATAAGAATAATCCTAAGTCATTTCTTATACAAAAGATAAGAAAAAGTATGCTTCTGCATTTTTCTTTTCTTCTTTTTGTTTTTCGTTCTAACTCTTATACCTTATGTGTGACTACAACAAGAAACAAACACATACGAAAAAAAAAAAGCGTTTATGGAGAAAGAATTCTCTCTTTTTTTGGTGATAGTGACATGTCTAGAGGGTTAGAAAATATTTGTTTTTAATGATTTTCTTTGGATTCTACTAAACAATGTAGTAAAAGGTTTTTCAAATTTATTAACTGAAAAATAGTTTAGAATTTAGTTATTGGTTATTTAAGACTTATGTTGTGGGTTCGATATGCATATACTCAAATCTTCTCTTCGCTAGCAAAAAAGAGATTTTTTTTTAACTTCTTTATGAGCAACAAAAAACAACCTCTAATCCAAAGTTTATCATTTTATTCCTAACCCTAATCTTGATTCCATACTTAAAATTTAGATTGAGAATCTACAATTAAACTAGTCCTAAAATCACAACTGCTAGTGTCTATTTGAAGAATCTTTCACCATTCCACTCTTTTTTCTCAAATTATTGAAGATCACTTAGGAACATTGGTAAACAAATCCCTGGTATAGATAGGATCTGATACCTACTAGTTTTTTTTTCTTCTTTTTTTTTCAAGAAAATAAATTTTAAATATATCTATTATCAATGCAAAATAATATAGGTAACAAATACCGTATAATAAGTCTATTCATAGTATTATATCAAATCAAATATAATTTTCTCCAATTTTCGAACATACTGTATATACAAGCCTTATTTGCCTACATCTTGCACCATGTTCATCAATTCTTCGTTATCCATTTCTGGTATTTGACGGTTGCTTGCTTGGCATAAAGTTCAGAAACTTGTTAGGAGTGGGGTGTTCCCCATCTCCAATGCACACTACAATGGGCATGTTTAAGGTAAAACTGGTACATATTCGAGATACTATCAATTTTAAAGTCTATAAATCTTACATTCACGGGAAATCAAAACGTCATTGCTTTTTTGTTCGATGGGAGGGAAAAGCTGGCAAAGAAAATTACCGATCATTTTAGTACTTGTTGTACATCTCTTAAATACCGTCAAGAGAATTCAAGGATTTTCAGTTCTTTTATATTTGAAAAATTGTTTACCAAGTTGAGGGTTTCGGTCTTTCTGGTTTTTACTCTTTAAAAGAAAAGAAGAGATCGAGATCTGCAGTTTAGGGTTTCGCCATTTTTGGGCTTAGACAGGAAAAAACTCAATGAAATGAACAGTATACCGTAACCCATTATTGAAAGACATTAAATACGAACACCAGCATATGTTGGGAAAAGCAAAAGCCTGAAAAAACAAGAACCGATATGATATAAATGTTTTTCGTCCGACATACAAATGAAGTTGGTTGGTTCTGCAGGTGATGAGATTGAAAGCCATGCTGAGGGAGCAAGCGGCGAGGAACCAGGCCTCCACAGGCTACACAGAAATCTCTGGGGAAGAGACTGTGGAGAGTGCGTCAGTTGCCATAAATGGCTCTTACAAGCCACAAGGAGCGAGTCATCACCAGATTGCAGACTGCAACTATCCCTTCAACGTCGAGGAGTATAACCCAGTATCGCCACCTTACTGGGGTGGCCTCCCTTCTTATCCCCAATAACTGATAACTAGGCTGTTTAGCCATTCATAATCTATTAAAGCGTACGTTTAGTTTAGTAGTAAAGGAAGAAGTTTGCAGGCTAAGTGCAGAGATGGAGAATTCGTAGACAGTTCAATGTGCTTCTCACCACGATGAGCAGGAAAGACGCTGTCATCTCCTGAACTTTCATTAAGCCGTTTACTAGCATATGCTGCTCTGATGTTATGTTGCTATAATGATAATTAGTGTCTTAGATTCTCTATTCTTTTGGTGTGTGTTGTGATGAACAGAGTAAAAACTTAAAAGAGTAATCCTCCAGCTTAGTCTTGGTTTTATGTCCGGATATCAAGTAGATACTCAAGAATGTGACGTTGCTTGGCTGTTTGAGGTTAGAAAGCTCACCTACTCTTTAAAAATAACTTGCTAGAAACTTAGTAATTTGTTAAAAATAACAATTTCCCAATACATTATATAAATTATATACATTATAAAACACTTTAACATTAATCTTGGCAACTACCATGAAGTTTTCCTTTTTTTTCTTTATTTTTTGCCTCGGGTAAAGAGAATATAAAGCTATGTAGTGCCGAAGCTAGAACTTGGGTTCTGAGTAATTAGTAGTCAATTGTCCAAGGCTTGTGTTGATGACAATTGTAAAGTTATAGATTTCATAAATGATACTGTAGCAAAGTCTTATACTATGATGTTATTTATCTTAGATTTGATGTCGGGTTAAATTTGATATCGCTGGGGTAAGCTTTTCTCCCACATACCAGGAAGAATTAAACGGAAAAAGAAAAGGTTCAGCCCAAGTCCAGGGTCCTTTCTTTCTCTTGAACAATGCAATCACAGCTCAGACCAGACCACGGCAGCCCCGCTCTGCTGTTTCGAAAGTTGGTCCGCTTTCTATTACCTTTTTTATTGTCTTTTTATGGCTTAGGACTCGGATCTCCATGCTTTGCCTGGAGCAACTTTCTGAACATGTTCAATCTTCTCGGATTATGTGCTTAGAGCAATTATTCGACCCCTTCAGGTTTTAGTACCATAATCAAGGAATTATTGCAGCATATAATATCTACAATTGATGGACTGGCTGTAAAAGTTTGGCCCACCTAATTTTCTTTATTGTTGGGTCTTTTACTCGTACTCAATTGTTTCTTTTTATGTTGCTTTGTATTTAATTGTACTTGGATATAACTGCCATCTCTTATTGATTCTGACTGTGATGGATATTAACGTTTGAAATGTGTAACTAATATTATATTAAATACTTGAGAGAAAACAAACAAGAGAACTTCTTAATCTCATGTTCATTTTGAGCTAGAGCTAAGTGCCAAATGAATTTTCTTTAAGTTTGTTATACATCACCCTCTAAAAAATAGAGTGAAGGGCCATAATTTCTCTCTTTTTCTTGCAGTTCAATTTCTTCAGCGGTGGAAAGGAAAGCCCCCGCCATGGGCACCGTTGGCCGCCTTTTGGGGCCATTTCCAGTCTTGTTTGTGGCCCATTAGAGTCCAGTTTTTGGCTCAAGCCACTACAGACGAGGCCTTGTGGATTCTGTCTTGAAACGGAGGCATGGTTTAGAACTTTTAACAGCATTATTCCACATTATGAAAGTTGTCTTAGAACGAAGACATTGTTTGAGACTTGATCGTCATTCCACACTTTTGAGAGTTTCAACATGCTACGTTTTGTCACCTAGAACCAGAGCCTAAAACAAGAAAAAGCTAGCCAGTTCAAGAGTTATGCCACTCCGGTTGAAGATTGTGCACATCAAGATGAAATAAAACGACAATGAGGAAGCATATGCAACAGACAAGCATATGCAATGAAGCATTGCCCTTGGTTGACCAGAAAGGGCTTTAATGATAAGGCACCAGAGCTGCTGTTGAGATCACGTCCAAGAACAAAAGCTGTCCTCTCAACAAAAATGATAACTCGTCTGAAAGTGCTATCTCCTCATGAGGTGTTTAGATGACAGTAGGAATGGATATTGATATTCAACTCCTCGCAATTAAAGCCAGCACTTCTTCTTGATAAGACTATATGAACAATCTCAGTAGCTTAAGCTAAATTCGATACCAGAAAACACGCCATTACAGATTACTAGATTAAGGCATGTGAACCAAGGAACCAGTGCCACATTATTCAACGCAAAATCCCATCTAATCACATCCAGCTACCTCAGCCCGTCAGAAGAATTCTCAACCATTAAAAAATTCGCATGGTTCAAGAACAAGATATCACGGAATGACTAAGCCCGAGTTTTTACTTCAAACATGCAATTACCATTGAAGGTGATTTCTTAAAGATACCAAAGCGGCAGCACATTCAAGCAGTTAAGAAAAAAGGTAAATTATAGTAACTCCGGCAAACACCTAGCCTCAAATCCAGCAATATATCTAGATATCTTCCAGAACTAGGTAGCAACAACATGCGGTGAAAAACCAGTAAAAACAAAAAAGATTCGGCTCAACAAGGCCAGTCAATTCTTACACAACATTCAAAAATGAACGATTCTAGCAACGGTTAACTCAACTAGAAACAAATATTAAGGACAAACCCACTTCTCAACGCTTTCCACCACCACCTCCAAGTTTAGGACCCTTTGGAGCAGCTCCCTTTTGAACACCCTTAGGCTGTGACTTGGACTTTGACATTACTTCTGCCTTCTTGGCCTTCTTTTCGTCCTTTGTCTTTTTGATCCTTTCCTTAATTTCTCTGAAAAACATTCAACACGGCAAAGCACATTTAAGATGCATATAAGACATGACAAGAGCAAGAGCTAAGCAATAACCGACATCCATGTTCTGAAAGGCAATGAAGGGCTAACTAAGAAAGGAAAAAAGCTGCCCACAACACTCATAAAGATGAGAAAACACACCGGAGAGCAGCTTCCCGGGCTGCATCACGGACCTCTGGTTTCTCAGCTCTCCTTTTTTGAATAACCTCTAAGGTGGCACCAACAATGGACCTTGAGTATGGCTTCTTGGTAGCACGTCGCCTCTTCTTCACAGCCTCTTGGGCAATATCCTAAACACATGAAGATCACAGGTACATTCGATCACTTCAGCCCCAGATATCATAATACAATGCCTATGTTTCTTTAATCTTACTAGATACAAAAAAGGGAGAGAGAAACAGCTGTTGCATCCAAACAACAGATTCAAAAAAATCAAAACTCCCCAACAAACAAATCCCCATAACTCCACGGGCAAGAGTCACTAAGATCAATTTCAATGCCCATTTCATCTTCCTAACCCAAACTAAGTTATTAACAAATCCATACACAATCCGTAATACGTAAAGGCTTTCCGTTTGAATGCGGGTACCTATAGTTCAATGTTCAATCATTTCCTACAATGAGCTATAGATACACGAATAAATAAATACAATGCGCACACATATATGGATCTATGTATCAGCAATACTAAATGGTTCCTACCTTCTTATGCTGCTTCCTGTACATAGCAGTCCAGGTAAGCTTCGAGGGCTTCAATTTATTGTGGAAGTACCTCTTGCATTTCGAGTTGGCAAACAGGAAAACCTGATCGAATAACAGAGAAAAAGAATCCTTATTTTCCACCTTTAACCACATATGCATAACCCTGCTCTCAGAACTTAGGTTATAAAACTACCTGCGAATCGGAGCGAATAAATCTAATCCCTCTTCCAGGGTATATCTTAGCACCACTGAAACGGCAGAGTTCGGTCCTGGTATTCCAACATCACACATCAATTTACATATCAACCCACCATTACATCACAATCGACATTAACACTAGCAATCTTACACCCAACTCGATTGAAAATAAAGCTATACTGTTTTTCTTGCATTACAATAGACGAGAAATAAGGGGAGAGAGAGAGAAACAGAGAGACGTACTTGAGAACCATGGCTGCTGGTCGTTATGGGGCGAATGCTGAAACCCTAGGAGATGAAAGGGAGAAGATCTTATATATATATACGAGGAAGGAACAGAACTAAGCCCCTCTAATAGTAGAGAACCACGAAAGTGCCACTCTCGGCCCAAACGTTGCCCAGCCTAAAGTCATATACTCGGCCCACGTTTGGCTGACCACGATATGTCGTTTAGTGCTGACCCAAAAAGAACTTTATGCTTAATCTATGAAATATTAAAAAATAAGGATAATTTTTAATAAAAGAAAATGGGTATTTTATTATTTGAAAATAGTAAATAATCTTTAACTGGGAAAGCTTTTCAAACTCTATTTGGCTCTTAAAAAATAGAAAAATAGAAAGAAAAAAATAAAAAATAAAAAATAAAAAATAAAATAAATGGAGCAGTAGTTCTTGTGATGATGGTAATGACGATACATCACTGATTCCCACGGAAAGTCCCCGGACCGATCACTTCAGCCCAGACAAACCGAAGAGAAGTTTCCTTCACGCCTCTCCCTTTCTTCACGCTTTTGTCAACCCAAACCGAAGCCCCAAATCACGAGGCTACAGATTTCAGGATTTCGTTAAAGATCGCAGATTTTTCCAACGGTTTATGGAAATGGAGGAGAAGAAGAAGCAGCAGTGTCGTTCGTCCGAGGATGGGAGCTGCGACAGCAGCGACTACACGTCAGAGGACGAAGGGACCGAGGATTACAGGCGTGGAGGGTACCACGCCGTGCGAGTCGGTGATACGTTCAAGGCCGGTCGCTATGTCGTCCAGAGCAAGCTCGGCTGGGGCCACTTCTCCACCGTCTGGCTCGCCTGGGACACCCAGTTCTCTGTACCCCTCTTTCTCTCTCTCTTTTTTTTTTTTGTTGATCTTCGTGATTGTTCGATTGATTGGATGAATGTAGAATGTCAATGAAAAGCAGTGTACTATGGTAGTTGAATGCGACTAGATGTGGGATTTTAAGATTGTGATTTTCAGAATATTAGTTTTTAATTGATCTTGCTCGTTTCTGGGTTAGTGTTCTATTTGGTTGTCGAGAGAAGGAAATTTGTTTTAATTCTACAAACCGGCTTCAGTTTTTGAGACCTAAAGATGTTTTTGTTTTCTTAGCAACTGAATGAGTGGCATTTTTTCTTTTTGTCTGTCTTATGTTAATTTCCGGACCGGGGCAGCGATATGTAGCTCTGAAAGTGCAAAAGAGCGCCCAACATTACACTGAAGCGGCCATGGATGAGATAACCATCTTGCAACAGATTGCCGAGGGTGACCCAGAAGATAAAAAGTGTGTAGTGAAGCTGTTGGATCATTTCAAGCATTCAGGTCCCAATGGGCAGCATGTTTGTATGGTTTTTGAGTACTTGGGGGATAATCTTTTGACCCTTATCAAATATAGTGATTACCGAGGTTTGCCCATTCATAGGGTGAAGGAGATCTGTTTTCATATTTTGGTGGGGTTAGATTATCTGCATAGACAGCTCTCTATTATACACACTGATTTGAAACCAGAAAATATATTGCTAATGTCAATGATAGATCCTTCTAAGGATCCCAGAAAGTCGGGTGCTCCTCTCATTCTTCCAAGTAGTATGGATAGATCCACATTGGAGTCTGGGGTTGGGAAGGACGTCAAGACATTAAATGGGGATTTGACTAGGAACCAGAAGAAAAAGATTAAAAGAAAGGCTAAGCGGGCAGCGCAGGGTTGTGTGGAGAAGGAAGTTTCTGCAGAAGCAGAGGCAGATCCAGAATCATCTTCTGCTGTGGAATCTTCTCCTAGTGATAAGTTGAACGTGGGCTCTGTAGAAGACCAGCCAACGAGCTCTGCCAATTCGAATAGATTGTCAGATGCAGATGGAACAAAGGGCACCCAGGCTAGTAAGAGAGGAAACCGCTCCAATCGGCAGAAGCTGTTGGCATCAGCTGAGCTCAAGTGCAAGTTGGTCGATTTTGGTAATGCATGTTGGACATACAAACAGTTCACAAGCGACATTCAGACAAGACAGTATAGGTGTCCAGAGGTGATCCTTGGGTCTAAATA
Source organism: Casuarina cunninghamiana (assembly GCA_028551485.1). NCBI lineage: Eukaryota > Viridiplantae > Streptophyta > Magnoliopsida > Fagales > Casuarinaceae > Casuarina > Casuarina cunninghamiana. The sequence goes on from CM052364.1 coordinate 13,720,802, forward strand.
TTCCACTTCGGCTGATCTCTGGTCCCTTGCTTGCATTTGTTTTGAGCTTGCAACTGGTGATGTACTCTTTGATCCTCATAGTGGCGACAACTTTGATCGGGACGAGGTATGAATGTTACTCAGTTATTCAGTTGTTTAATTTTTTTCATTTTTTGCTACATTTTATATGCACAGCATCGCATCCCTGCCTTTTCTGCTTTTTTTTTTTTTTTCTTTTGTGCCATATGTATGTGCATTTCACTTCTGTGAACCCCCCCTTCTCCGCCTCCTCCTCTTCCTCGCTTCTCTTTCCCGCAGTTGATTTCAGTTGTTTTGATTTCAAATAGACTGTTTTTGATGAAACGTGTAGGAAGTCTGTTATGCAATTTGTGCAATCCTCAGTTGAGTTCCCATGTGAGAAATCCTAGCAAATATCTTCCTCACTAAAACAATAACGAAAATTGTTGTGCTGTGAAAAAAAAGTTAAAAAAATAAAAATAAAAACTTCAGCCAAGATTTTGAATCTATGCTGGTGGAAAGTAGAATAACTTAATATTGCATGAATTTATCATGTGGTCATGCTGGACAAGAATACTAGTGATATTGGGAGAACGCGTTTGCAACTTGGTTGCTAACTATAATAGCAGTTTGTCAATCCAAACAGAATCCCAAGCAATGAGTGTTAACTGTTCTGAAGTTGACTTTAGCCGAGCCATTTGTACATACTCCATCATGTTGCAACATTTCTTCCACGCTAGAAGCTAGAATTAATGATTTCTTGGGGAGCTTGTTTGTGTAACATTTTTAAGTTTAACTTATTATCCTATTCGTCTTATGTATACTACAGCCCACCATGCACTTGAGCATAAATATATAGCAGTTACACAACCAACTGCTATAACTGCTATGGAAGTTTAAGTATGTAATGGAAATAAAGAAAAAATCTCACTGACTCTTAGTAACATGGGAATATTGGTTTTGTTGCTCATAGCTATCCTCCCACCATTTTGAATCTTATAAAGGAGGATGAAAGTGAAGGGGGGTGAGGGAGGAGGGGGGAAGCCGGCAAGGAAAGGGAAATGGAGAGACCTCCTTCCCTTTGGGCTCATCATTTTGCTTCCTCCCAAACTGGGGGGACGTTGGAAGGAGATAGAGTATCTTGGTAGTTGATTTTTTTGTCTTTCTTAATGCTTCAAGGGAGGACTTTTCCCTTCCTTCCCTCTCTTTTACATTATAGTCCCCTCCTCTTTCAGTCAAATATGGTGTTAGTTTACGAGTCTATTTTATCCCCTGATAAGTTAAAACATGTTTTTGTAGTCAGATTTTCTCATGCAACAATTGCTCTGCAGCTGCCCTGGTCACATTGCAATTTTGCCTTTGGCCGCATGTTTGGCTATCATTTGCAATGCTTTTGTGCAACATCTCATAACCTTTGATGTTTCTGTCCATCAGCTTTCACATTGCCCAACCTTTCTTCACATTTAATTCAAATCCCTGCTTTAAATTTTCAAACCAATCTAGATTATTAAATTTTGGAGGACTTTTACCTTACGCTTGTGAACTAGCAAAATGATATTCTTCCCTGAGTACTGGTGATGCTTTTGCATGCAGGATTTCAGAGCAGATAGTTTTTTTCATAACATTGCCATGTAAGCGGCTTTCAAATCAGTTGCTTTTTTTAGCGATAGTGTAATTAGCACTTCATAGGGTTTAGTGCATGACTAAAATATGTCCCTCAAGTCCAGTGGATAATGAATTCTTGAAAAAATCTAGCAAAGCAGAAATTTTTGGTCAGTGAGCATGTAACCAGATGTGCCAATGACCTTCGATTCTTCTAAAGTAAGCTAAAAGCTACCCATATTCTGTTATCTTGAAATATATTTGCTCAATATAGTGCCCTCTGTTGGTACTTCAACCAACCTTTGAACAAGCTAATAGTCTCTGAACAAATGGCATCTCCTCTTCCTATTAAAAAGGGTGGAGTCTGAGGTCCTTGCTTCCGTCTAGTATGGGTTTCCGAGTTGTATCCTGTACTTATATTAAAAGCTTGATGAATATATTGTGAGTTTAATAATAATGGTGATCCCTTCTTTAGTATTTGTTATTGATGTCCTAATCTCTATGTATTATTTTAGCAGCAGTATAAATTGGGTCTGCAGAATAAAATGGAAGCTGCCAAAATATTGATCTTAAAATAAGAGGGGGGAACAGTAACTCATTTTATCGAGTACTGTTAAATTGTGTATGTAATGGGAGAACGTAAAAATTCTTTTTATGCACTTGTCCAGGATCATCTCAGCTTTCAGAAACCTGACAAAGACATGAACTATAATAATACTTTTTAGTTTATCCATTTTGTGCACTCCAGATACTTATTGTTTTTATTCCTTTTTTTTTTTTTTTTTGGTGGTGGGGGGGGTTTATATTCTGAAGCTGCAATTTAACATAAAATGTCATGTAATTTTGAGTTTCATTGTGAACTAAGCAGTACATTGGATTGCTAATATTAGCCGGCATGAGTTGAATAATGACAGAGCAGTTTATTTTCATGGTTAATACTTGACAGAAAAGGTGGTATTAGGAGCTGCATCCTTTCATTTATCCCAACATGCAGTCTCATTGCTGCCTTTTTGGATGTATGTATGAAGTGCTTTGAAATAATTTTACATGTTCATTGGATTAAAACTTGTGCATAACTTTAAGGCTTTACTTTTTTCTGTAAAGGTGTGCTGTAAATGTGGAAGATTTTTGCTGTGAATGAATGACTCAACATCATTAAAGTTGGTTGCGCTGCTGTATACTTTCCTTTCATATGGATTTCTCATTATTTCAATTTTTCTTTCTTCTTCTTTTTTGCTCTTTTTTGCATTCTTTGTATGAGGTTTAGATGCCTTAAAGCAGGATTGGTCATTGTGATTATATTTGCTGTTCTAACTGTTCTTTCTGCTGTACATACTGGTTTTCCTTAAGTGCTTTGGATAATTATTCATCTGTAATACAATTATGTTTTGGCTTTCCGCATACTGAAAAGTTATACTTGTATAAAATAATTATCTCAGGACCACTTGGCATTGATGATGGAGCTTCTTGGAATGATGCCGCGCAAGGTGAGATTAATTTTTCCCACCATTACGAAGTTCTTTTCATAAGACACTTTTGCTTAACTTCCCAATTGCCAAATATTCTCTCAGGTAGCCTTAGGTGGCCGGTATTCCCGGGATTTCTTCAATAGATATGGTGATTTAAGGCATATCCGTCGGTTACGTTTCTGGCCTCTAAACAAGGTTCTTGTAGAGAAGTATGAGTTCACCGAGCAAGATGCAAATGACATGACTGACTTCCTGATTCCAATCCTTGATTTTGTCCCTGAGAAACGACCCACTGCGGGTCAGTGCCTTGTTCATCCATGGATCAATGCAGGACCTCATCTTTTGGAGCCATCTATGCCTTCTACCCAAAACAAAACAGCAGAGTGTGTCATTTCTGAGACAAAGAAGAGGGAGAAGGACGAAAGGGAGGCAATGGAGGTTGGCATGGGTAATATTGCCATCAATTCAGATTCTAATCAAGTCAAAAAATCCCCCATCTAGTGGTGAAACATTCGAAATCACCACTAGTTTTTTTCATCTCAATTTGATTATGGGCACATATTTCAAATTCAACCTGCCTTGTCGTCATCAACCAACGGCCAACGGCATTAATGAGAGACATTGTCACTTCCATTGTTTGGTTTCAAGTATTGTTTTAAGATCGGCGTGGAGTGGATAGCATTTGCTTCTGTGATGGCTAAGAAGCATGGGCAAAGCTATAGCTGAAGCAAAGTAGGTTCTCTGATTTTGAGAAAATTCTCTCTGGTACATTCTCACATTCAATGGGACATGACATTTGTTACTACTGACTTGTTCGTGAACATTGGTAAGCTGAACAGTTTCTATTTTATTCATATACTCGATCCAAATACTCTTGAAAGTATTGATATATTACCAAATCTTGTAGATCTTCCTGACCATATTCGAGACTGTTTTTCAACTTCTTTGGATTCTTAGACTTCGCGATTGATCATCCACTAGGTATCCTAGTTGATTGGTGCGGAATTTGTAAATCTTTCATAATCTCGTACTTCGTACCCATGAGTTGAAGGCGAGTATCAACATGGCACATTCATGTTAAGAATTTGATTATGGATCAAAATGTCATGTTTCTGTTCTTTGTGACCTTATTTTTGTGGAGTGGAATCTCCAAGAAGCTGAGGGGAAAGGTTCGAAGTGACTAATGCTATTCCAGAAAACTTGACCCATATGTTTGAGTTTGAGAGCATACAGATTAGGTTTATTATATTCCAATCTAAGGTGATGCAGTCCCATTTGAAGCTTTACATGAGCGTGTGACGTTGTATAGATCTGCTTAGGTATTCTTTATATAAAAATTTGTCGCTTTCTTTGCAGATCCATTTTAAAAAGATAATGAACTTTTATATTATGATATTAAAATTTAAGTTCAAGTATGATTCCTTTTTACTTATGGATAAAAGAAATTATTGAAGTGCTTTTATACTCGAGCCATATACGTGCGTGAAAATGATTCATGTCTTATATTTCTTACATCTTATCTTCATATCTTCTATATATTAAAAAATTGTCATTATGTTTACAAGTTATTTTTAAGAAATAAATAAATAAATCTATTGTTTTTTAATCCTAGTGGGATTCATAGTTAAAATAAACACATAATCTCTCTCATTCACCAAATATATTGACCACCTGTTTGCTAATACTTTTTTAAGGAATAACAGAGGGAGAAACTAAACAAACTTGTGGTATTAGGATATGCCAATCTAGCAGGTCAAATTTCCCAAATCTTTCTTGTTCCTCCGCCATTTCTTAAATCTATCGAGATCTCTCTAGCAGCCCCATGTGGGTCTCAACTCCATCTAACCCCATGTGCAGCAGCAAACAAAAACATGGAAAAGGTAGCGGAAGAGAACAAGCACAGATGCCCACTTTTGCTGCATTATGACGAAAGCTCATCGTGGTGAGCCTCTCAAAGATTTTTACCTGACCAAATATTTGGAATACTCTGAATTCATGTGATAAACCAAGCTTCTTGTCGGCCATTTTGCACTTGTTAAAAAGTACTTTTCTTATCTGAAATCAACTTATAAGAAAGAATACAATTTTTACCATACATAAATAGCATCAAGATAATTTTTAACAATATGTGACATATGCTCTTTTTAACGTACTCCATTATCTTGTGTATAAAATTAGCTTACGAAAATATTACACTTGAACCTAAGTTCTAGTAGTAGGTTAGCTCATGTTTTACATTAAAACTCACTTGTTAGGTGAGAATGACATATACATAATATATATATATATATATATAATATCATAATAAGATTTAAGTAATATGAGTTTCGACTTAATAGCCCAACCTCTTTTTGTAAAGAAAGATTTTCAGAATATAGAATATCAAATCCAAGACTTAGGTCCCGAATGGTTAATGATCAATTACTAAACTATTAACTTGATAGACTTCTGCATACTTAAACTAAGAAACAGGGGGCAACTGAAAATCAATGCAGCAGTTGAAAAAACAGACGTCTGTGATAGTGGTGTCAGACGATAGCTAACATCCAACCCCACCTCCCTAATCCAAAGAGAGTTAACCAGCGCCACAAATTTTATTTTGCAGAGTTTAAGAAACATATTCCAATAAAGAATAGAGACATCATAGGAGGTGGTGTTAGCCAGAAGCTAACACTCAACTTAACCTGCCTACCCACTCATAATACAAAAGCAGACCTTTACTGCTTTCACAACATAAACTGATTATTTATTTTGGAGGGAGAGATGGTCAACTAGATATTGGCCATGATTCCCCAAGTTTTTCCTACTGCTTTCAATTCACTTCACTTGAAAGCTTCCGTTTCTGCTTCTTGATTTCTTGCTAGCTTCTCCAGTTGTTGATAGATATCACTGGCTACTGCAGAACCCCAAAAATCCCATGAACTCATGATTGCGGATCATCTCAATGCTGGTTACGATACCAATGACCCCTGAGAGATTTTTTACCGGGAAAACAGATCAGAAAAAACAATCAGAAAGAAAGTAGTATGAAACAACGAAAGAGAGATCTGGTTTACCCATTGTCAGAGCGCTGGCAAAGATGACAGCAGAGAGAACGAATACAATAATGGATGCCCTCTTAAGAATTGCTATTGCTTTTCTTATCAAGCACTGTCCCCAGAAGCCAGCCAAGATCGACACTGATGTGAGGTATATAGCTGCAGAAATTTTTACGCAGTAGATATTACTCGGACGGATTTATCTGATGGATATGTTTCGAAAAAGGATGCAATTATTTGAACTGCTGAAAACACTGGAAAAATTTACCATAGGGAATTGGGAACCTCTTCAGCAGGTAGAACTCTACCACGGATAAGGACGACGAGAACATCATGACAAATGTTGCTGTCGCACTTGCCACCTGCGAATGAGAACAAAAGAGTTGCTGCTGAATTGTCGTCCAATTTCATGGCTATCTTCTTCAAAGCATTCAATTGACAAGACTCAATTATTAGGATTTGGCTAAAACTTGAAACATTAAGCTGTATGTACATGGGGATCGTGAACGAAAGGCAATGCATGACCCTGGTCTTCTGTTAAGAATAATAAAATAAGCTTGCAAATTCTTGGCAAAAAGGTGAAACTGAAAAAAGTTCGCTCTTTGGGGTCGTCATTTTTCCATTTTCCCTGTTGGAAAAACTTCGGCAGCTTTTGCACTTTATAGGCTTCATGAAACGTTTCGGCACCTATGGTCCACTTTTGCTATTTCTTTAATGGGCAATCAATGAACAAAGCCAAGATCAATGGATCCTGCTGTTTGATTTTTGAACTGAAAGTAGATGCACTGAACCATGAAATTATCTAACCTGAGGGATGACACCGATCTCAAGGAGAAGAGGGCCTAGAATGAATCCACCGCCCGAACCAAGAAGACCCCCAACAGTGCCTCCAAGAATACCACAGAATGAACAGAACGCAATGTGTGTTGCAGTCCATCCTATGGTAGCCTCGCAGATTGATTCTCGATTGCCGTTGCTCATTCTCTTCTTGTGTTCTCTGTACAGCTTGACTGATTCATATCCAAACACTCCAAGTGCTACAGGAAACTGTCAAAGATTACAAGAGTTGTTGAGCCTGACTCCACAACAGGAAAAATCTGAACAATAATTTGGGCCAAAGTCATGTTTGTCTTACCTGCAAGCAGAAAAGCACCCAATACCACACACTGCAAACCTCTACATCATTCTGTAAGAACACACGCACACTCACTGAGTAGTTTGATTTTAAAGAAAATTTCCAAAACAAGATTTAAACAGTATAAAACAAAAACAATTTATGTCGTTCTTAGCATACTAATAACCTCAGAGTTATCATGGGCCATGGGAGAGAAAGAGAGAGGAGTGTACTTGCCTTGATGATCTGCAAGGCTAGGAAAGAAACCCATACAAGCAGCAGAACCAAAATTCTTTTCCACCTAAGGTTGAAACATAGTAGTTGCTGAAAGTAGCGGATTAGATAAGTCAGTTGCTTAACAAAGAGAATAGGAAACTAGAAAGATCATAAAGATGTAAACTTTTGCTCACCATTGGAGATTTCTCTTCCCTGGGTAACAATGGTTCATACTGGGTGTCAATCAGAACTGCAAATTACAGAGAGTGAACGACTGAATTTGACGTGAAGCAATTCGGGAAACTAGTCATGAAAAAGGAATAAGCAGTTTGCGTCTGTATGTGTATCTTACGTTCGCCACGAGAGTTTACCATTGTTTCTTGTTGTTGAGCCAATTCTTTCTGCAATTTTTTTCAAGAATCATTGCTTTGAAAAGAGCTACTTTACATAAAAGGTAACAACGACGTATCATCATTAATAGTACAATCTGACCTTCAGAACAGTCTCTTCCTTCCACATCTCGATTCCCTTAAAGAAAGACCTTGATGAGGTCCCTGATCATAAAAATATTAAAAACAAAATGAAAAAGCTGTTAAGAACCATTTTTAACAGGTGGGAAAGCAGCTGCAGAGAAAGGACGCTGGCCATTTTACAGACCCAAAAAAAGGATAATTATGAGGACTGTGATGAGCCAGTACGGGAAGACAACACTGAGGGCCACGCCAACAGTGATGCCAAGCATAAGCATGGGCTGGAAGAGAAGGGCCAGATCGTAGTCTAGGATTGGCACTTCCTTTGTTGGATGAGGAACTCTTATATTGTACCAAACTGATGATGTTGATGCCCCCATTATCATGCCTGCAACCATTCCACACGAAAGAATCTCACTGTTTTGTAAGTATGAATTGAAATATAATAAGATCTTTCAACAAATTTGGCAACTTTTTCGTCAGAAGAGGAAGAATAATCAATTCCTATGAATCCGAGGAAAAAGCGACAAGCATAGACCATGAACAGAAATCTGAAAAGTATGGAACGGACTGAAGAATGGAAAGGATGAACATACTCCAGAATCTAATCAGAAAACGAAAACAGAACTGAGTTTTGATCGGCTCTCTCCGTAAACGGAGTCTAGCTCTTCTGTTTACCATATTTGACTCAAGACGACCAGAGGTATTCGTCAAATTGGTCATTAAGCCATTGAAATACCAGAACGTAAAAAAATTTGGCAGAAATGAGAGGAAGAGATCACGTCAGAGCAAAAAATGGAAGGAACTTACATTTAGAAAGCGCAGCAGCAGACTTGGTGTCAAAACCAACAATCAAAGTAAGCATGGGAACGAAAATGCCTCCCCCTCCTACTCCGCCCACGGTTCCACAAGCGGATCCCAGGAATCCTATCAGCGTTGCCAAAACAAGCCGCCAATTGAACTCCAATTCCTGCATCCAAACATCAGCAATGCCACAAAAGTTCTTCCACAGACACGAGGAACGGAAAGAAACCAGGAGAGAGACATACCGGCCAAACTTTTTCGGTGCTGGAACCATACGAGGGGTGGAACACAGTGGAGTTCGCAGAAGATAACCGTCTATGGCGTGAGACGACGCCATTCAAATCGGAGACGAAGAGAACGGAGAGAACAGCCACTGAGAAACCGGATAGGAGATAAACCACCAATCCCCTTGTGCCCATCGTGTTGTCCGTTCGAACTCCCACAACTCTCCTCTCTTTCTTCAATCACAAAGACACGTCTTTTTCTCCTTCCACTGAGAAAACTCCCTGAAAACACATCGTCATCATCTGCAATATAAAGCCAGAAAGAGCGAGCGAGCGAGAGAGAGAGAGAGAGAGAGAGAGAGAGAGAGAGTACCAAGTTGTCGTTTCCAGAGTTTGCAGTACAACCTCAAGCAGCGCCAAACCAAGGAAAACAAAATAAAGATGCTAAAACCCGGAAATGCCACGTTCAGCCATGTCATTGGTTCCGACAAAAACCAAGATGTTTTCCGAGATTTAAAATTTAAAAATTTTTAAAATTTTCTTCCAGGTCAGTTTTCAGTAAAACATATTCCAATTACGGCATTGAATTAATTTCTTACCTACCCTTTTGCTAAAATAATCATTTTAAATAAGCCCTATGATCTCACTTTTTATACCCGAGCGATCAACATCAGACGGTCTGTAATTTTCTGGGAGAATAAATGTGTAAGGTGGCAAGCATCGCACCGCAGTGATGGAACCACGTTATGATAATGCTTCCAAGATGGACGAAGAAGAAGCCACAGATACCATTTAATGCATGTTACTGTCAATGGGACGAAATTGGATTTTTAGAAAAAAATTATGAAATTTATACAAAATTGGATGCTTGCTGTACTTGCCATTCAGAATAGAAGTTGGATTCGATTTGTATTTGGGCATTACATGCCCACTCTCATAATATTGTTAACATAGTTCATGAAAAATAATGTGCTCACATTTATTGGGTTTAGTAGTGATTCAAAATGTTAACGAGCTTAATGTAATGGTGGTATCTTAATTTAAAAAATTATCATGTTGTCATTGCATGTAAGATTATTACTTTGCTCAAGTTCTTAATTTTTAACTCTATAATTGGCAATTATTTACGAAAGGAAAGAATCAAAATTAATGAAAGTATTTCCGAAAGACTTTATGGAGCAAAGCCAAAAATAAATACAAGGGTTTCCTTGAAATGGATAGAATCCACTACCTTTAAGCGAAACCAATGGAAGCCAAGCGTGTCGTTTTTACATATGTGACTATCACTCCTTGTCTGTTTTTTTGAGTGTCCCACGCTTTCATTGATTGTGATCCTTTCCTTTTCTTTCGACCAAGAATGTCTGGGTTTTTCAACTTGGCACTGCACAAACAAAAGACGGTATCTAATCAAGGGCTTTCGTGTCCGGAGTTCCTACTTTGCTGTGACTGAATGTAGGGAACAGAAGGCGTCATGCTTATCAGAAAACTGCCCCCGATGAAAACTATGGCATCTTTAATCCCTTTCAATGATCAGGCCATTGACCACTTAAAATCAATTGACAAGAAGAAAGAATTGATGTGTTACTTTTTAAAGATGATTTTATAGTATATTGTTGGTTGTATAAAACATTTCAGTACTTTTTTCATGATACTTCATTATATGGACGGTGCAAGGACTCAACTAATGATAGTCTTTACAAGGATGTTAAGGTAAATCTTATATTTTGATATTGTATTAAAAGATCTATAATTAACATAAAATCTATTGTTATATAAATAAAAATTTTAATACATTCTTCAATAATGTAAATTTCATTTCCCATACTGTAATAGTAAATAATATCAAATGAACGATCATATATCTAAATAATGAGTTGCAACAAGTTTTGATAAAAAGTTCATTTATATAAAAAAGTGAGCATTTTTTTTTTTTGTGTGCATATTCGATTTTCAAATAAAACTTAAGCAATCATATTATTTTTAACACATTCTATCGTAACTAACATAGCTTGTAAAGTTTTACAAGATATGTAACTTCTTAAATTTACAGTATGATATTTTGTACAAAAATTATTTTTTAGAAAATAAATTTGAGAGTTAGAAAGTTTTTCTTGTGTATATAGAAAAGTTCCGTGCAAGATTTTTAGTCAACCGAATCACGAGATAATGTTAAAAACACATTTATTTATTAAAACCAAGAAGGGCAAGACAAAAACGAGTGTGACGGTTTCTTGAGGTACAAGATGACTCTAATCAAACACCTAAACTCATCTCCACCACTTCCGCAGACAACGTGGGTGCATAAAAGAGCATATGCGCAGAAGGTGCCACAGATAAAAGCTTTGTGGTTATGACTTCATCTGGTTGGTCCTTCGTGTGTACCACTGACTGGTGTAGTCCCCATCAGAAAATGGTGGTGCTCAATTGAATGCCCAATAATGATCCCCGAATATCTCTGCTGGGTCACATCTAATCAATCAACTTGATTGGGAAGATCCAAAACATGGAGTCCAAAATGTTTTGCAACTTTATCTCCATCACTTCAATGGGGACGACTGGGAATGGGGTGTTTTGCCTTGTTCACGTTGCCCCAAGGCCATTGGCAGACGACATGGATTTTCACCAGATATTTTTAGCTAGTATTCATCGTAAAAACAGCACTGTAACTCACAAACCTCCGTCGCCGGCGACTTGGTTTTACGGAAACACTATAGTAAAAGCACGGGCTAATGAGTCTACTACGGCAGATGGTGTAAACGACACGACAACTCTTGAAACTCTGGAAACTCTTGTACCAATCGTAATCAAACCTAATGCAATTATTGTCCTCCCTTACTTGATTACTACAATGATTCATATAAGAAAAATACGGCCAATGCATCCTACAACAACTATCGATTTTTCTAGAACATGGCTGTCACACTAAACCCCACTTAGGACGATGCAAAGGACATTAATCGAGATGATCTTGACTCGCTCTGCAATACTGTTTAGGTGGCTACAAACCTAAGACTACCAAGTTGTAGTAGTTCAACCTCGAGCAGCGCCAAAACAAGGAAGACGATAAATCAAGGTTACTTATTGCCGCACATGTATACATGTGATTGGTTCAAAACAATCCAAGGATCAGAAAAACAGGGAAGACAATAAAATAAGGTTACTCAAAAGCCACACATGGTAATACATGTGATTTGGTTCAATAAAATTATTAAATTTTCCTTAAGTCAGCTCTTGATGCTGCATATCCCCAGAATGACTAGAGCCAATTCTTCACCTACCCCTCAAGAAATCCAGCACAGCTTCATCTCTCTTTTTTTCTTTTTTCTTTTTTTATGCCAGATCAGAAAATTTTCTGGTTTGCAATGATCGACATCGAACGGTCTGTAATTTTTTGTTGGGAAAATACTTCCAAAACACCTTGCTGTAAAGGTGTAGGCGGCGGCCATCACGTCAGAAATGCAGCACCCACGTTGTAATAATTAATATTCTTAAGGTGTGTTGAATGAGCCATAGTAATTCTAGTGATGAAATTCAAAAGTTATGGATAAGAAGTATCAAATACTACACAATGCATGGGGTTTATTTCTTAAATCAATTATTAAAAAAAGAAGATGCTTTTATATATAACGAGAGCTTTAGATTAAAATTGATGCATAAAATATTAATTTATATTGAAAATGATCTTTAAAAAATCATTTATGCATCTCGTTCTCTAACTAAAACAAGCAAAAGAAGAAATTATTTAAGGGAAGTGTCAAAATTAGGCGGAAAAACTTCCAATGGAAATCTAGGGTTTTTTTTTAAAATTTTTTATTTATTTATCTTAGATTGTACTCAAAGGGAAAGTTGAAAGTGACCAAAAGGATTTACTTGAAGGGAATCACGTATGTGATAATCACTACACTGTTAAGCCAAACAAGTTCCTTTTTTCATGTCGCTATCACTCCTTGTATTATTCTCATCCTGTTCCTCCAGAAACGTGAATCATTTTTTCTTTCCTACTTCTTCTCTCTTTCTGCATGACCAAAGACGACGAAACAGCCTTCCAACTTGGCTCCAGGATACAGCCGTGTGTGCATGGTTATGGAATCTGATTAGTTGATCCTATAAAATTAAAAAAAAAAAAAAAAAAACTCAAATCTTACCTATTAGAAAATTTAATTTTTATTTATAAACTAACCTAAAAGTAAAATAATCCATTTTTTATATACAAAAATCTATTAAACATGATTTTAAGTAATGTCAAACAACCTTTACGATATTAACATATCTTTTATACTCAACTTAGGCTTTGTGTTCTTTAGGAGATAATACCTCATCTTGTAAATCATATGTATTAAGAGTTTCATATATGTGGGTACCATCTCTTGAACCCAATAGATTAAATAACTTTTCCCCCTTAAAACTTGTTTATCAAGAAGAGAAGATTTTATTTCATTCATAAAAAAAAAATCTTAAAAAATCTTTAAACAAATTAAAACAAGCCATATCATTTTACGTGAAGACATGTTTATGAGAAAATTCATTACTTTATACTACTATCCCTTTAACCTTCTTTCAATATTGGAGTCAATAAAATAAAAAATGTGAGACCCACAATATTTCAATATGTAAGATGGCTTACCTAAATAATATTTTTAAATAAGATTTTAAAATAATAATTCATATTCAACTGTCTTTATCTCCATCACTTTAGTTGGGACGTAAGCCATTTTTATACGGAAAGACAGATGGATGCAAGAACATTAAAGTGAAAACACGAGTTACAGCGACAAAACTGCTAGTGCGGACGCCCAATATCAGTCCAAATCAAACCTAACGCAATTATTGGAGTCTCTTACTTGAGTAGTGCATTGATTTATATAAGAAAAACATAACCCCACGTGTCCGACAACAACCTTATATTTTTGTATTATATTAGTTTAGTGATTTGCCGGCTCAATGAGTCCTTTCTTCCCTGATGAACTGTTGGCACCAGTTCTAGATTTGGTCTTTGTGGATCAAGAAGAAAGGGGGCTCTGAGCAGAGGATTGTAACATGAAAGAGATAATTTATCCATATATAAATAGTTTTATGGTGTTCTTCGTAAAGCAAAGGACTGGTATACTTCGCCGGTCGTCAACTGCGTCCTCTATCATCATTTTCTGAGGCAAACAATTGCTAATGGCCCACGAAATCTTTCGAGATTTCTTCATATTTAGTGAAATACCGACCAGTCGCATGAGCTAAATCTTTGTCTTGGTACGGATACTTGATGGATAAGCAACTCACAGGTTCTGTGGCACGTACTAATTCCGTAGGACACTTGGATGGGCAGCAAATATTTATCTAGGATAGGCTCAAGTTACTGTAAATCCACATTAACAATTAAAAACATTATATCAACTCGCTACTGGTAATAGTAAAATTACTGAAGGCTTGAAGTCTCATTTGCCTAAAAAATGCTTGGTTCGTCACGTTTTTCACCTACCCTCCACACCTTATTTTTCTAGCTGAAAAAATAAAAAAAGAACAACAATTATAAAACTAGACCGTGACATGCAGGGACAGAGCACTTAACTAAACTAATGATATTTTTTGCTTCATGTGGGTAAACTCAGGTTTACCATCTGTTCGTCAACTTCTTGAACAAGTGAGAACACTTTATTGTCTGTCGATCAGCATTCTATTACTATAAAGCCTCATTAACTATTAAAACATTATATCAATTAAAAATGTTAGGGTTGCCACATTTTTCACCTACCCTCCACACCTTATTGTCTAACCGGAAAGATAAAAACAACAACAATTATAAAACTCAGGGACCGAGCACTTAACTAAACTAATGATATTTTTTGCTTCGTGTGGGTAAACTCAGGTGTAGCATCTGTTCGTCAACTTTCTTGAACAAGTAGGAACAGTTTATTGTCTGTCGATCGGTATTCTATTAATAGTTTTGAGACATCGAGATTCTGAAAATAGTCTCGAGATTTCACATCATTGCTTTGCAGTTACATCAGGACCCCATTAAAATTTTGTACTTCTTTTCTAATCAAGTGGTCAAGTAGTAAATTAAACGATAATAATAGGCAAAGTACCTTTATCGAATTGGTATCCAAGGAACAAGTTTATCAGAGGTGTTTTGAGATTCTATCTATAAATGGTTAGACACCTAGCAGTACGGCGTATGTTCCAAGTTCATGGCTTTCTGTAATTAGCGATTACTCATGCTGCAGCTGTCCGGGGGGTACACCACTTTCAACCTTTTAAGAAACAATGACAACAACAACACAACAACAATCAGCAAAGTTCCACATAAACCAGGAAATAATTTTTTAAACAGGACAACCACATAATCCCACTCACTTCTGGATAAGAACATCTTTGCCTGTTGAAAAAGTAAAGACAGAAATTTCAAATGATAACTACTTTGTCAAAGCCTGCTTCATCGTTAAAAGATTCGCTACAAATTTATACCTGATAAAAGGGTTTTTTTTTTTTCTTTTTTTACATTTAGATTAAATTTCTAATAAAATCTTTGGTAATGTGCTAATTTACCATATCACATGAGTTTTAAAGGAATACAACCGTGTGTCTGTCAAATAAGTAAACCTTAAACCATACTTAGGCACAACCCTTAGGGGTGTTGAGGAAGAATTTGATAACTAATATTATGTTGTAAATTCATATTTATTTAAAAATCTTAAGGCAATGAGAAATAAAAAAATTTACATTTAAATTGAGTCCTAATGGACTTTTTAGTAATATAGGATAACAACCTTATTTCTCTTGAACCCAAGTCAATAACTTGGTGAAGTGCAATTAATTTTTGACCTTAAAATCCTTGACTCAATTCACTTCACTCTCGTTACTTAATAAAATGAAAAAGGAAACTCCGCCTCACTTAATTAATAGGGTTAGAATTCAATTCACAAGAGTCAAAAAACCTAACACTTAACCTAGAAGTTAATTAATAAGTTAGAGAATTTTCTTTTGTTTAAATTTTATTATATTAATTTTATCTTTTAATGTAAAATTCTCATCTTGTATATACAATAAGGACTAGGTAGACTTTGTCAATGCGATTTAGATGGCTAGTTGAGCTTTTAATTATTCATGGGCTAAGGCATGATACTTCCACACATTTGGGCGCTGTTCTTCTACCTTAATACCCTCGCTTCCAGATTGCTTGAATCAGTCTGAGATTCCTTTTCCTTTCACAATCATCCTTTTGTTCATCCATCACTGTCTGGTAAATGGTGTAATAATGCTTCTCGGTAAGCTAATTACCTCGTCTGTTAATGATATGTTGAGAGTCTGATGACATGAATGGCTGATATCAAAGCAAAGAGAATAACCGAATCAGTAGCTTGTTCCTCTTGGGTATATGCTTTAGGATTTCTCGATAAAACTAATGTAACAATGACGTATAGATGTAAGACTTGTACAAAAAACCTCATGGAATTATGTACGAGACTGTTTGGAAAAAACTCGTGCCATGATGTTTTCAAAGAGGCGAAAAAAAGGTTACATGACAAAGGAGGTGATAATTGTCTTTCCCTTATTGTAGTCCTGTTGTGTACATCTTTAAATAAATATTGAGAAAGCAAGAATAGAACAAAAAGAGGGAAAAGAGAAAAGAGAAAAAAAGATATAAAAAAAAAAAAAAAAGTTAAAGCTGATGTTGTTCTTATATGGCCTTTGGTCGTGGACACTTCAGGCCCAGACTCTTCCATTCGCACCTCCCTCCACCACACATTAGGCCTTTCCCAACCACCACAAACCCCCCACACCCATTCCAAACACTAGCCGTCTGTTTCTTATCTGTCGAGTTCTGCCACTGTACAGCTTCGTCGTGGATTCCTTCCGGTAGCAAATGGCATTTTTTTTTTTTATCAAACCAAGTGATAAGAGATGAGGTAATTTACTTGTTTGAGGAATAAGATCACAGAAGATGTCATATATTTAAACTACAAGTTACAACAAGATCTTATTTATTAAACCATGAGGTAAATCGGCTAGGTGTTAGGAAGCTAGTCCCTTGCAACTGAGATTGGCTAAGAAGAAGAAAAGCAGCCTCACATTGTCGCTCTCCCAACAAAGCCAACAAGCTGAAAGAAGCACATCACGTCACTCGGTACCGTTTACTAGAATGACCATCTTTGTGTTAAGAAATGGAAATTGTGGAGCAGAACATTAAAGAACGACTTGTTCTTTCCTTTACACAAAACAAATGAGCTTCTACTTTGTTAATCATCTAGAAGAGCTTCTAGTTTCATTGATTACTTCACAAATGTCTTATAGCCTTCCTCTGGCATCCGGAATGTATTATCGCCACAAACCTAAATTGATTTTCCTTTCTGAAAAAGAATTCTCAATTACCTTTAAAATACTCCTATAAATACACTGAGATTTAGACTATCAATAGAGTATGAAAAATAAGAATAATATTTTAATAAATATTTGCATCAAATTTCACCTTTGGGTCGATTGCTTATTCCATTAAATGTTTCATTTTTAGTTGAGGTTCAGTTAATTATTTTACGTCTAAGACACTACTTTAGCTAGGGATAAAGAACTTCAACCGGCATTATGAAATAAAACCATCAACTAAAACAGGCAGTCACGTTATTTGGAGAAATTGATTGAACGGAAGAAGGTTGAATTTTGTATGACTGTATGCAACGTCTTTATTCTGCCTTTTTCTTTTTCCAGAGGATCAAACATCATTTCGCATCGGAGATGACAAAAACTTCATCCTCATATCAACCATGCTCACCGGCAAGATGTCAGTTCAGACCAAAAGACAACATGAACAGAAACGGAACAAAGTACGTCTACAAGACAACTCTCGACAGCATCAAAACACCGAGGATATCACATCTTGCCCTGGCGATCCATACGTATGATCCCCTCGTCATCTATGCGTCCTGGATCGTTGAAATCCTGGCCACTCATCTGGTCGGCCTCTTTCAGCTTCGCAGCTATGTATCCCGGTCGGGTCTCTTCCACATCCACAACGATATCCTCCGCTTCCTTCCTCCCCGTGCCGCCGTGCTCCTGCGCCGCCCTTGTCTCTTCCACCACGTCAGACGGTAGAGTAACCTTTCCCCTGATGGTCGCCGTCACGCTGGGAATGGAGCTCAAAATGTTATACTTAGCAGCAATGCCCCTAATCAATCGAGCCAGAAAGGGAAGTTTCACCTTAACTGAAACACAGGGATGCTAAAACTCTATTACCGTACCTTTCGGCTTCTTCACGGTTCCTCCGGTCAGCATCGTGCTCGTGCTCCTCGCCTCGCACCTTCAGCTCTTCCATCTTCCGCCGTGCTTCCTCCTCCGCTTCGCTCAACTTTTCCTGCATGTTGTTTTGCATTTTAAGAACTGGCAGAAACGAAGAATTATAGAGGGGAACTCCATAAATCCTAGTAGATGACATAGTCTACCTTGGTTGCTTCTTTTGTTTCTTCCGTCTTCTGCTTGACTTCCTCTTTCTTTCCGGACAAGAAATCCATAGCTCTTCGAGCGGCATCGGCGGCCGAGTCCTTCAGGTCCCCAAGCTTGCCCAAGGTGGTATCCTTCCCCTCTTTTGCTTTCTCGGCGGTGTAATCTTTCGTCTCCTTCGCCTTCTCCGCAGTGTAGTCCGTGTACTCGCCCGCCTTCCCCATGGTCTTGTCCTTCGCCTCCTTCGCCTTCTCCGCAGTGTAGTCTTTGTACTCGCCCGTCTTCCCCATGGTCTTGTCCTTCGCCTCCTTCGCCTTCTCCGCAGTGTAGTCCGTGTACTCGGCCGCCTTCCCCATGGTCTCGTCCTTCGCCTCCTTCGCCTTCTCCGCAGTGTAGTCTTTGTACTCGCCCGCCTTCCCCATGGTCTTGTCCTTCGCCTCCCGTGCCTTCTCCGCTGTGTAGTCCTTGTACTCCTCCGCCTTCCCCAATGCCGAGTCCTTTGTCTCCTTGGCCTTCTCAGCCGCATAGTCCTTGTACTCTGCTGCCTTTTCCTTTGCCTCCTTCGCCTTCTCCGCTGCATAGTCCTTATACTCTTCTGCCTTTTCCTTCGTCTTCTCCTTCGCCTCGTTTGCCTTCTCAGCCGCATAATCCTTATACTCGCCCACCTTGCCCACCGCCGAGTCCTTCGTCTCCTTCGCCTTCTCCGCATACTCATTCATCTTCCCCTTCGCCGACTCCTTTGTCTCCCTCGCCTTCTCCGCAGCCGGTCCCGTATACTCGTCCATCTTCTCCCCCGCCCTCTCAGTTGTTTCCCTAGCCTTCTCGGTTGTAGAATCCTTGTACTCCTTAGCCTTCTCCGCCGCATTATCCTTAGCCTCCCTAGATTTGTCTGCAGCTTTCTCTGTACGTTCCCTTGTTGACTCCGCAGTTTCCTCGCTTTTCCCCACAACGGCTTCCTTCGCATGTTCGAACGAATCGTGAACCGCCCTCATTACGGACCCAACAACACCGGGCCTCTGTTCTTGCTGCCGGTCCTGCAACTCCTCTCTCTCCCCCCTTTTAGCCTCTTCTTCGTACCTTTTCTCCCTGTTAACATCACTGAGATCCGACGCCGCAAGTCTCGCAGCAGCCTCCGCTCTCTCTTCCTTGAACTCCTTCGACGACGCCATGGATGACTCTTCACACGCTCAAAAACTCACTGAAACTTTCAGATTTTGTACGAACACTCTAGGTTGCCTTACATCCACTGTACTACTCCTTATCCATATATATTTCTCACAGGTGATGCCTTCATTGATACAGAACAGACACGTCGTGCCGGAGATCGGGGGAGGGATCCACATGTCACCCACTACTTCTTCTCCTTGGACGCGTGGAAGCTTCTTACGTTTGATTAGGATTGTCACGTTGCCTTGCATGCACGGTATAGGTGTCTCCTGTGAACGCTTCAAGGGTCTCGTCGGTGGAACGAGGGTCCTCTTGTGGTTTTTGCCTCCCACGTGTCTCAAAACGTGGCCTATTGGGCTTAACCGCATCATATTTAATCATTGAAATTTCTCTCCAACTGTTCCCTTTTTTATTATTTTAATTTTAAAATAAAAAGCTCACGTCCATCAAGCTTATCAGGCCCAAAATGGTGCGCGTCTAGAAAAATCTTAACTAAATTTCTTTTTACGACATAGGTGGGAAAACTAATGTGGAAAGTACTAACTCAGATAGAAGATGTTTCAAATTAAAACATATTATTAGCATAGAAATAAGAAATTGAAAACTATGCTAACTTATAAATTAAAAAGATAATTTTAATATTAATTTTATCTTAAAATTTTATTTTTTAATGTAAGACTCTTACCTTACATACTTTTTCACACATCAAACATCTTAGTCTCAAGGTCATATGAAGTGGAATAAAATTAATGTAATTTTGATATTATGTTAGAAAGTTCATAAATCTAATTTTAAGTTTTGCTTTATAAATTTTGTTTAATGTAAAACTCGTGTCTTAGACACACTTTTAAAAAAAAAATCTAATAAAAATCTGGAATTAAAATAAATTTAAGGTGAAATGTCAATTCTATTAGATCAAAAGTTAAGAGACTATAAGATTAAAAAAAAAAAAAAGATTGAGACATGGTTTTTCTTAGAAACTGAAGGACCAAACTAAAACACAGAATTGTGCAATAATAAGTTGTTAGCGGAAGCTAATAAGGCCAAGCTCTCCCGTCGCCTTACCCGATGTGAGACTGGATATTTCAACACTCCTACAGTTTTCTCGTCAATAAAATTGATTGCTTCCTCCTTTTTTGATCAACTTTAAGGAGTGGATAATGCGTTCTGTTGTGACGATCCGACACCGCCTTTGATGAGCTAAGCCCTTTAGTCAGGTCGGCCTGACGGCGCAATAAAGTCGAAAACTATCCACCTTTATCAACATGACTTCTCTCCTCAATTATTGAATTATTTGTCTTTTTCGGGTCATTTTGAAGTGTTATGAATGAAAAGGGTAGCATCAATGACAAATTAGGCGGCTCCTGATATCTTGAAGGTGTTGCATTTCTATTAAAACAACAATGAAAATGACACCATTTGACATAAAAGAGATGGGCGTTTAATTACAGTTGTTGTTACGGGCTACTATGGGGCTGTCGGCCTTATGTGAAAAGCGGACTCTTGGCTACGATAAATGGATAAGTGGCAACCTCTTATGAAGTTGCAGATTTTGATATATCAATGGTGATAGCCTTCCATAAAAGCTGTATATCTATCTTAATATAATTTATAATTTATGCTTGAAACACTTGTCTGATGGTTTCTATTGCTAGAAGTCTTTTACATATGCAATTTATTTGTTCTTAAAGCCATCGGAACCCGTCGTAGTAGTTAGTATTTGTGACGAATGGCCTTTCCACCATGGTCGTCTTAACAAGAAGCAAAACGCATAGTTTTTTTTTTTTTATTATTTATTTTGTTAGATTTTGAGCAACCAATAATCAATTATCAAGTTACTGGTTTATTAGCCAAAACATCTGGTCCTGCCAAGACCTTGATTTTTGGGGCAGGAGGGGAACCTGATCAAAAAGCTTAGCTCCTTTCAGAATCAATTCCCTTTCGTATGAGTTTGGCATATTTTCAACAGACAGATCATGTTATTCTGGTGACAACTTGCGTCAAGGTAGACCATGGAATCAAATTTGACTGAAAAGATAAAGAAGGGTCTAGGGTGTTGTTAGCACGAATAGCAACCTTTCAGGTCTCAAGCAAACTGTGGAAGGAAGATTTAGTGAAAACGATGGAATCCTTAGCTCCTCTTGTATATATTCAGACAAAGTCAAAGTTGGGTAGCTTTCAACCTTTTGTGGAGTGAACGTGAATCCCCCATAAGAAGACCTTAATTTTACCTTTCGTACAAAAGACGTATTGGGGGATTTTTGTATTATTTATAACTTATAACAGAACATGATGCTCTTTTTATATATATAAATTTATTTAAATAAAGAGTTAGCACTCTAATTTAATATCAAAGTTTATGATGAAACTTGCAAATTCACCTTGATTGACAAATGAAGTATTAAAATGTTTCACTTTCTTTGTGATCGTGATGGCAAGTGTATGCAAATCCCGTGACAGAAAGAGAGAAGAATTATAAAAATGAACTTGCTTCCAAATCAAGTGACCGATAACGAATAATTGGATCACTAGCCCATACAAATAGAAAGCAAATCAGCAAACTTTCTTCTTATATGATTTCTGTTAAAGAACAAACCTATCTTATGAGATGAATATCAATTAAGAAAAGATACAAAAATTCTCCACTATAATGAGATGAATTACAATATACACTCTATCTTATGTAACCTCATGCTTAAGTTTTTCATAATGTTCCTTTTTATACTAGCACCAAATAAACTCTAATTGGATAGACTTGTAAACTACCAACAACATAAACATGATAATTTATATGTTTATCCTTATTAATTTACTTCAAATCTAACAATTTCTCGTAAGGATGATAAACAAATTCAAACTTTTCAATACAATTATCAAACTTGACTTGAAAATGGTAGAAAAAGCCCTGTCTAATTAAGACCCAGTGGCCTCTCTTCGCAATTGAGACAAGGAGAATGAATGAACTGAAGATTTACAGCACGGATTCTGATCATACACCTCTGAAATATACTAGGAATAATTCTAAATGGTTTGCCCGATTCTCACAAAGCATCGAGATCGTTCTGAACTCTAACATTCAATCTTCGGAGCCACAGAGAGTGAAGGATCATGTGAAAGACATCGAATCGTTTGGGTGGTGAATGAACCTCAAAGTGCCTCCTTACCCTTACCACCCTCCTGTGCAATCTTATATACTGCCTGGAAGAGATTTTCATCAGTATGTTCTTCAAGTTCGGAATGTCCTTCACCGGAACCTCGACCGAGAAGGACTTCCAGTTCAGGACATCGCTAAACGGTGGAACATAATGGTCTGAAATCAGCACGGGAACACAGCCGGCGTAGATGGCCTCGACCACTCTCGGGCTCGCAACTTCGTAGCCGCTTGGGCAAATGCAGAACCTGCTCTTTCTCATCATGTCAAAGTAGGATACGCCTTTCGGAAGGTACCGATGCACCTTTATATCGTCGTCTTTGTTCTCCCAGTGCTCGAGAAGAATAGGTCTGATGGGGCCATGGAGGCCTCCGGCGAAGAAAGCCAGGATCGGACGGCGGGATGGGGATGGCCCTCCGACGAATCCTTGTATTGAACCGGTTAGGAGATTGATCTCCGGAAAGGACACGTCCTTGCTGGGGTTGAATCCTTCAGAAGTGTTAGCATTGCAGAGAACTCTAACGGAGTTTTTGTACAGGTAAGGAGTGGAACGGGAAACGTCTGGCCCCTGAAAACAAAGGAAGAAACAGTTTCCATTGTAAAGACATGTTAAAGATAAGGAACTACTAATTTGTTTCAAATTTTATATGTAATAGTTAAGCAATGGAATTACCCAATCGTGGCAGGAAAGCATGAAATGATCAACCCCAAGACTTCGATTCCAATAGGGGTACTTTCTTGAGATGACGTCTATATAATCGATGACAGTCCTTGTAATGGGTTTAACATCATGGGAGTTACGAACATAGACAAATTGGACCATCATTACGACACTGAAGGGAAGGAAGTACAGATGAGCTTTCTCAGGATCCCTGGTTCTGAACTGCTTGTTCATCTCAATTCCATAGATGAAACCCCCTTCTGTAGAATAAATGCTCTTGCAGGGTCCATCATGAAATATTGGAGGCTCCCCTTCTTCATACACAAAGATCTTGAATTGCTTTTCCATCTCCAAATAGCTCCTGCAGCGGTTGCAGAGAATTGCTTCAGCGTTATCACACACTAACAATATTTGATGGAAAAAAAGTTTAAATTAAGAAAGCCCATTTATTCATTAAAATCGAGTAAGAGGGACCAATATTTCATTTTAAAGAAGATATGCAATAAGATCTATGTAATTTGGGACAGACAACATTTCAACATGTCCACTGTCTAAATGTGTGGAAACACTTCATATGTCACATTTGAACTTTAGCTTGATATTATAAAAAAGATAATTAACCCTTTGCGTTAAAAAATATATCAAAACAAGATATAATATACACTATTGTCAACAACATACGAGGTGGAATGTATATGATTATTTCTACGATCTGATTATATTCTCTGATAATTACTACCATTTTCTATTAAATTCCTTCAGCATATCAATGAATGATGAGTGGAACAATGTGAAATGCTAGACAACGACCGCTTGCCAATGAATTGTCAAAACGTCAGCAAATTGTTGTCAACAAGGAAACTAAAGCATTTAAAAGAACTTAAAACATATTTTATGCAAAATCTGCATCATCCCAGAATTCTTAATGGCGTGAAAAAAGATGATGTCAACAAGAAAAGAAAACCGTTTTCAGAACAAGCCACCGCAAAGGCTAAGAAAAGCTCCATAAACTTCGATTCAGTACCTGTGGAAAGAACCGGCATCCCTGTACATCGGACCTATCGGAACATAGTCTGGATCCTGTGTTTGGTTCCCCCGTTTTGCTTCTTTTATAGCCGCCCGAGCTCTTCTGAGACCAGCTTCGAGTCTGTCAAGGTTGCTGTAATGCCGTCTGGGTTTCAACAGTGGAACTTCAGTTTCATTCGAGGCAGGAACGGAGGTGTTTCCACTAGTGGAAATGTTATACCCATCTTCTTCCTTATTTCCGTTCTGTTGAAGTAAGCCACAATTAAACTCCGCAAAAAAGCAGGATTAACAGGGTATGAGCAAAAGTCTACAAACATTCTGTTTCTTGACCAAAAAAACAGAGCAATATAGCAGCAGGTGGAAGATGAAAACTCTGAGGGGATTTCAGAAAAGAATTGAATGCAAGAGCAGAATCCTCGAGGAGAGCTTACAGGTTGTACTTTTGCAGGCTCTATGGCGTGTGGAGGAGCCAAAGAGCGGTTCAGGACAGAATCATCGGTGATAGCTTCTTCCCTGTTGTGAACATCCACCACCACCAAATCCAAACGATTTTCACTCTCCTTCACTGCCGAGATCGGAAACTCTGCATAACTAACAGTTCCGGTCGAAGAAGAAGGAAGACTAGAGCTCCATAGCCAATTGGAGGACCCAGGACCCAACACAGAAACAAACCCAGCTACCACCACCAATGGAACCAGGAAGAACAGAACCTTAACAGACGCTGAAGATGAAGACGACCCAAACGCACACAACTTTCTGACACCAGAAACCATATCTACTGACTTCCTCAAGGTTTTCTATCCACAAAACATGCTTGCATCAAAGAATCTCCATAAACAGCAAGTGCAAGCTCTTTCAGCTCATTAAAGAAGAAAGGAGATAGGAAGAGTTGGGGCTTAGGATGGTGAACATTTGGTAATAAATGGTTGCATCCTCACGCCATGCGTCCTCTTGCCTTGGCCTCTATTTCCGAGTTCCCCATGCAATCTTTCCGTAATCCCTATTCTACCCTTCTCACCTATTCTTTGTCAATGTCCTCGAATTCTACTTGCAGAGAGTTATTCTTCCAATCCCACGAAAGCGATCTCCATAGCCGCACGTTTGGGCCTTTGCCTACCAAAGTTAATGCACGCATTAATGTCCATTACCAGTGATGCTTAGTAGTGATTAACCCTTTCTTTTCTTAACTTAGCTCCATTAGCTGGCTTGTCCATGTAGCCAAGGAATCGTTGAAAACAACGTGTCTCCTGTCTACGTCTTGTGTGTTGTTTTAAATTATTAGTCTCTTTTTATAATTACTTTTGACTAAATTAATGTGTTAGGTAAAGATAAATTTTTTATATCATGTTAAGAAATTTAGATAATTGTAATATCTCCTCCCTTAAACAAAGTTCCTTGTAAAAAATATTTCCTTGCATTCGAAAGAGGAAAACACATTAAAGATAGTGTGTTTCTCGCTTTATAGATCTTGGCATAAGATTTGTATTGAAATAAAACAAAAAAATAAAAATATGTTCATTTCTTTATAAATTGATCTCAAATGAAAAAAATTCTTATTAAATAATAATATAAGTTTTATATTATCTAAAATTACCTAAGTAATCTCTTTATAAAAAAGAAAGACATTTATTGTTGAGTCAATTTCTTAATATAAATAAACATTTAAATAATATTAAAAGCCAAATTTTAAGTGTAATACCTCATATATTAATCATTATCTTATCCTTTTATCACATCACTCTTAGCTCACAGGACAAGAAAGAGTTAAATACTATTAATTAGTAGCATAAGAAAGAAAACCAACCACACTCTCTCTAGGTAAAGGTTGAGCTTTCCAAACATTTCTTACAGCAAACGGAAGTGTCACAAGAAACGTGCATATATTTACCGGACGGAAAGGTTGAGTGGGGATCTAACCCTAAGGCTATATTCGTCTTTATGGGTATTGATTGCTTCCTTGGCTTATAAATCGTCTGTCGGCCGCCGGGGCATGCCACCTCTCATTTGCTTCAGCGACGGTTGCCAAAAGTCAAGGCCCTCCCGTATTTTCCTCTTGTTTTATCGTGCTTTCCCTTTCTCTCTCTCTCTCTTCCCTTAAGCTTTGATGTCATGAAACCACGTGAGATTCCACTGTGTTCTATGTTTCTTGTAACCGCAAGTGTTGGGGAAACCTAACATAAACAACGTTATAAATTTCACCATCTTCCGCTTGGAACTTCCTTTATGATCGGTGACATCACATGCAAAATAGAGAGTCCAACAGCCTGCAAAATGGTGAATGCTGAGTGGGTTGTCTACCCAAGAACACGAGGCCCTTTACATCCTTCGTTTCTGCAAGTGTGGTGCCGGGGATGGTCCCTATGCTTGTGGCTATGGAGTTTCTGAGTTCTACACGTTTTTCGACATCCCCAATGCCCTTTAATTCCGAGCTTTTTCACCCCATTTGCATCATTTTATACACCCTTCTGCAGACCCAAGAAGTACATCCCATTTCCCCGCATATGAGGAAGAATTGAATCTGATATCATGTGAGATTTTCCAAATTTCTAAGACATTACAAATCCTTAGGACCCTATTCTCTATTATCAAGGATAAAAATAATTTTTAATGATTTTTAAATATGAAAAATATATCATTAATTCATGAGTTAATTATAAATATTTTTTTAACATTATATTAAAATTGAATTTATTAGATATGTTGATTAATAATTTTTAGAAAATATTTAAGTACTAGATAATTTTGTATTGGACTTTTAATTCTTTATCACGTTAGCATTTATCTTATTCTCTTGAGATGGACAACGAAACTCGATCCCGTTACTGCTGTAACAAGTGGATGGCACGAGTTTTGAGGGTGGTAATTGACGATCAACGCATCGACCGTGCCGAAGGTGAATCTCGAGATCTAAAACTACATTTCATTTAAAGCCGTCAACGCACCGGCGTTTACCCGAAATGGATGGATTCCAGCACTGCAAATCATCATCGTTCCCAAACCCCAATAACAAAATAACTTGGAGGCTGTGGTTGACATGCCCTCTTTATTCCTCCTCTATACGGGTCAACCACAATAATGAGAGATTATTTATGCGATTATATAATCTGTTAAGCATCATTATTTTGTGAAGGAATAACCTCCTCAACAATTTCCACGGCACGCTCTCCTTTGATGATCTCAAGCCTTCTTAATAGAAACCAATGTTCAAACAAAGAATTTGTCAAATCTTGTGTTTTTTATTAGTTAAATCTATTAAAAATATGTATCATCTCACATTAAAAATGTGAGGAGCCTTTAAGTTTATAAGTAATGAAGTTTTTTTATCTAATGCCTTAAGATTTTAAAGATCAATTTCTCATATTCTAAAATTGGGCTTTAGTCCATACAATTTTTATGTCAATATACACGTGAATACGAGTATTAAAAATAAGTATTATCTTATATTAAAAGTGTTTAGGGATAGGCCTTTCATGCTCTAGTAAAATCTTCTTTTAATCTTGCTTCAAATTGAAAAATATATTTTTATTTTCACAATTCAGTTTTAAGATGTATTGACTTTTGAACATAATAATAAAACTCAAGTTAAGCAACACACCCATTTGCTTATGGATAAAAATCGTTTTATGAAATACTTTTCATACTCAAATGAGAAAATATTGAAAATAGCTCATAGCTCTTTTAAAAAATAAAATATCGACTTTCAAACAAGATTTTGATATAAAATTGAGTAGAATCAGCAAATAATTTTTAGATATTTATTCAAAAAAGTCAAAGATCATTATAGATCCAGCATACCTATCACGTTTGTTGGAATACACAAACAGGGGTTCCCTCTCAATCCTAAAATTAAAACAAACATTAATACCTAATCCAAATACTAAATGCTCCCTCAAACTATTAAGTTTTTGGTTCCTAAAATTGACCCAAACATTAAATTTTTATTATGACTTAGTTCGAAGGAGTTGTTTATTTGAATTTAAAAAATACGGTTCATTTGTGATATTAATAAGATAGTTTGTGTACGGGGAAGATTTTACATAAAGCAAAAAATGTTTACTCTTTATTTTTTTTCAATTCCTTCAAAAAAAATTTAGTTGTTTTAATTTTACACCAGCGATTCTAACTTAAAAAAAAAGCAAATGAAGGTACCATGGACCAATCGAGGTTCGTGGTGAAACGGAAAGTGTAAGTCTCCGTAGCCTAGACGGTGGTTCACAGCTTCAGACTCCTCTTTTTAATCGAAGTTGCAG
Organism: Casuarina cunninghamiana; assembly: GCA_028551485.1. Lineage (NCBI taxonomy): Eukaryota > Viridiplantae > Streptophyta > Magnoliopsida > Fagales > Casuarinaceae > Casuarina > Casuarina cunninghamiana. The sequence goes on from CM052364.1 coordinate 13,749,414, forward strand.
ACAAAAACAGACAAGTCCCTGAATTTTCCATGTGTTGTCCTCATATTCCTTGAGATAACCTCTGCAAGTGTGCTTTGCTTCTAGCCACTTGCTTTAAACAACTATGTGGAACGAATTCATTAAAAATGAGAATACCAACAAAAGCCAGTTGGAACTGTCACCGTATCACCTTCCATGGCGTCGATGATTGCTGAGAGCTTATCACTTCTTTTTTTTAATCATGTGTGGAACGAAATCTCCCAAATTAAGAAAATAAATGAAGTTTTTCAACAAATGATTAACCAAACATCGTAAGGTTAGAGTTTGCTTTTTTCAATTTCGAGATGGATATCAATCTAACAGATAATAGATTTTATCCAAGAACAACGTAAGACATTGCATTTAGACTTCCACGAGTTATTAGATTACCATAATTGCTTAATCGTTATCCATTTCATTTACTTCTGCTCTACTATAAATAAAGTTACATTATTCCATTTCCATGAAGTAATTTATCTAAAACGATGGGGCTCTCTTGCTTTTTCTTGATCTTTGTGTTCTTATCATTCATTTTTTCTTCGTTTTCTATCGATGTTTCACACGATGGAAGGGCAATCACTATTGATGGAGAAAGAAAAGTCATTGTTTCTGGTTCAATTCATTATCCACGTAGTACCTCTGAAGTAAGTTCTAATCACATTTACATGTTATTTTCACGTAGTACATAATGTCTTGATTTTCTGAAAATATTACCTCTTTTGCTTATAGATGTGGCCTTCCTTGATCAAAAAAGCAAAAGATGGTGGGCTAAACGCAATTGAGACTTACGTTTTCTGGAATGCTCATGAACCCCAACGTCGTCAGGTTTGATATGTTTCCTCCATTTATTTTTTTCTTTTTTAAGTCTAAGTACTTGGGTTCTGACATTTAATTTTCCATCTTTTAGTATGATTTTTCAGGAAATCTCGACCTTGTAAGGTTTCTCAAAACCATAAAAGATGAAGGACTCTATGCTGTTCTTAGGATAGGACCATATGTATGTGCAGAATGGAATTATGGGTAATTATCTTGGGAATTAAATGTGTTAATTTTTGTTACCTTTTAAGAAAAAGAAAGAAGTTGCCTAACTTAATAGTTTAGTGATGAATTCGTGAGAGTTTCAACTACAAGGTTTGGGATTTAATAATTTGTGTGAATTGTAATATTTTTTTTTTAAAGAAAAAAAAATATTTTTCTTACTTTTATATCCTATTCTTCCCAGGGGATTTCCAGTGTGGTTGCACAACATGCCAGGCATCAAGCTCAGGACCAAAAATCCCGTTTTTATGGTAATTTTTTAAAAATATTGTATTCATTAAATAAATTGCTCTTACAATTAGAATAATATTAACCTTCCCTGATGATTAGAACGAGATGGAAAATTTTACGACGTTAATTGTGGACATGATGAAGCATGAGAATCTCTTTGCTTCACAAGGTGGACCTATAATTATTGCTCAGGTTTGTCAATTTTAATTGAATTTTTATTTATTTTTTATATACCTACTCTTAGTTTAATATTTTAATTTTCTTCGGATGCTTAATAGATTGAAAACGAATATGGGAATATCATGGACTCCTACGGAGAGGAAGGAAAAGAATATGTTAAGTGGTGTGCTAATTTGGCCGAATCTTACCAAATTGGTGTTCCTTGGGTTATGTGTCAACAGTCGGATGCTCCATATCCAATGGTATATATTAGACAGTTTTTCCTTTAAATTTATTTCTGTGAAAAAAATTAATTATTTATTTTTTTTACACAGATTAATACTTGCAATGGCTGGTATTGTGATAATTTCACCCCCAACAATGGCAGTAGTCCTAAAATGTGGACTGAGAACTGGACTGGCTGGTATATATTCGTTTTTTTTTTTTTGTTGGTTTTTTTTAGTAATTAATTATGTTTAGCATTTTCATAGTAAAGTTGCGTGAAATTAGGTTCAAAGGTTGGGGTTTGCAAGATCCACACAGAGCAGCCGAAGACCTTGCTTTTGCTGTTGCACGGTTTTTCCAAACTGGTGGCACTTTTCAGAACTATTACATGGTATATGCACAGACATTCTTTCATCTTTTTCAACTTTCAAGGGTCTAGCGTACCTTTTTGGCCACTTCAATTCTGACGTGGGTTTTTCATTTTTGTAGTATCATGGTGGTACAAATTTTGGCCGTTCAACCGGGGGTCCGTACATCACCACATCGTATGATTATGATGCACCATTAGATGAATATGGTACGAGAACAAGAAAGAAAAATATGGTTATTTATTTTTGGATCGAACTTTTTTTTTTGAAGGTGATTATGTTTCTTCAACCTTTTGAAATGTTCAGGCAATTTGAACCAACCGAAGTGGGGGCATCTAAAGCAGCTTCATCTCCTCCTAAGATCAATGGAGAAGGTTCTAACTTATGGTTCAGTGAAAACAGTTGCTTATGGGGATACAGTAACGGTGGGGATCTCTTCTTTGCATTTGTTTTCTAGTGTATTTTAGAGAAATTACTGAACTTTGTTCTGGGATTCTAGGCCACCATTTACAGTTATGAAGGAAAATCAAGCTGTTTCTTTGGAAATGCAAACCCAGAATACAATGCAACAATTAAATTCAACAACACCATGTATAATATTCCAGCTTGGTCTGTTTCCATCCTTCCCGACTGCTTCACCGAAGTGTACAACACGGCTAGGGTAAATGATTCTCCGATCCTTCAAATCTTCATTATTTCTATACCCTTTTTGTACAAATGGTAATATTTGTGTTAAAGAGATTATTTTTTCTCAAACATTGATTTAAATTTATGTACAGGAGGATGAGTGTTTCATCCTCAATTTTTAACAATTTTTTTCTACGATATTTGGCAAGGTTAACAGTCAAAGATCGATAATGGTGAAGAAGGAAGACGAAGCCGATGATTCTGAAGAGCCCTACAGGTTGCAATGGCAATGGAGAAGCGAGGGCATTGTGCACGAAACCAAGGACGGCATTGTCGAAGGTAGTGTGATGAGTATCGAACGACTCTTAGAGCAAAAGGCTGTCACAAACGATACCAGTGATTATCTGTGGTATATCACCAGGTAAAGTATAGTTTTTCATTCTTTGCTTCGTCTACCTTTAGCTTCGGACTTCTTTTGATGTTTTTGTGCTTCAGTTTCAACGTCGGAGAGAACGACCCAATTCTGGATAAGGCGACAACGCTGAGAGTGAATACCACGGGACATGTAATCCATGCATTCGTGAATGAAGACATGCTGGTAATTGCTGTGTAAATTTGACCAAATAATATGAAGAATATACGTTTTTCTTTCATCCAGCTTCACTGATTTTGCATCTCAGGATCCCAATATGCACAAAATGGAGCATACGTCTTCACTTTTGAGAGTAAAATCAAACTGAAGGTTGGGAAGAACCAAATAGCTTTGCTTAGTGTCACTGTTGGATTGACCGTAAGTGCTAATTTCACGCAAATTATAGTAATAGTTGAAATGCAATATGTGTCTTATATTGTAAATTGTATTACAGTGTTTTTCACATTCAAGGTAAAGGACGTGTTGAAACCTGTTATGTATCTCATATTACTAATAAATTGACTTGTTATGTTCTTTATAGGTAAAATGTTTGTTTTTCACTTATAAACCAGTTTAAAATATAAAAAAAAGTGAACTTTTTAATGATAATAATGATTGAGTAAAATATTTTATAATGTGTCTTATAAATTTGGATGACTTTTTCTTTTAATGATACATTTTAAGAAAGGTGTAGGCCTGAGTTTTCCACAATAGCAACCTTCTTATTTCGTTGTTCATCTGCAATCTTTGAGAAGTTAACCTTTTATCGTTTGATTCTGCCAGAACTATGGAGGAAACTTTGATCTAGTGCCGACTGGTATTTCCGGCCCTGTAACTGTGGTCGGAAGAGCGAGAGTTCCCGGAAAATTAGGTGACGAGAAGTATATCACTGAGGAAGTAACCATGGAACTGGATCACAATAAATGGACGTATAAGGTTGGATTGCGTGGTGAAAAACAGCAATTACATGACACCACCCTCTCACGTCGATGGAAGTGGTTTGAACGTGATCTTCCGACAAATAAGATGCTTGTCTGGTACAAGGTACTTTATGTTAACATATTATACTCTTCATATGTTAGATCATTTTCTTTTTTTTTTTAATCTTTTATAAACCGGTTTTAAGAGAGAATTGAGCCTTTTAACTGTAAGACAACCTCGTCATTACATTGTTTGTATGATCTAACGTGTTTGGCTGTGGGGAAAAACTACTTCAGACGACGTTTAAGGCCCGAGAGGAGTGATCCGGTTGTGGTGGACTTGATGGGTTTGGGCAAGGGACATGCTTGGGTGAATGGCCATAGCATTGGGAGGTACTGGCCGAGTTTCCTCGCGACTGAGAATGGGTGTTCTTCAACCTGCGACTATCGTGGGGCATATACTAACAGCAAATGCTTGACAAATTGTGGGAAGCCTTCTCAACGATGGTAACCAGTTTTTTTCTCGTCATTTTAGGGTTTGGTTATGCTTGTGGTTTAATGTTTTTGCTGAATTCCTTCTTGAAAAAACAATTTCATATCCACATTATTAATAACCTTGTCTAGTGTTCCTGCCACTGGGACTATTATTTATCTTATCATAGGTATTAATTTTTTAGGTACAAATTAATTTTTTAATATAATATCAAAACCTAAGTTTTAGCATTACATCTTATTTCTTGTAAACCTAATTTTTAATATTTTGGTTTGATGTGCTCTTTATCTATGCGGTTTCTTGCCTTCTTATCAAGTTTTTATTATATTTGTGGATGTAAGAGTCTTTACTGAATTCCTTTATGAAGTGCATCTCATATTATCAATAGCATAATATAGTATGCTTCTCATATACAAGGGTTGTTTGACTATTATGATGAACAATTTTAAAAAATGAATTAAATCTCATAATATAATATTGAAACCCAAATTTTAGTATTGTACTCTATTACTTATAGACTGTATTATTACAAGTGTTTTCACATTTGGGACATGAGGAAGTGTTGCAAAATCTTGATCTAGTGTGTTTCTATGTGTGAGATTGTTTAACTTTTTAGTTTTGAGCAAAATAAACCTTATAATATTCTTCGTTTACGAAAAATCTTAGGTACCATGTGCCGCGGTCTTTTCTGAGAGATGGTGACAACAACACCTTGGTTCTATTCGAAGAGTTTGGAGGAAACCCCGGAAATGTGAAATTCCAGACCGTCACTGTTGGTAGAGCTTGTGCCAATGCTTATGAAGGGAACACCCTGGAATTATCATGCCAAGAAGGACATGTTCTATCAGCAATCAAGTTCGCTAGCTTTGGTTCACCGAAGGGTGACTGCGGATCTTTCAGTGCCGGCGACTGCGAGTCTCCTAAGGCCTTGTCAATCATCCGGAAGGTAATCAATTTCTTTATTCGAACTTTTATTACTGTGTTTAAAGATTCAATTGAAAAGTTAAATTAAAATTTTGAGTTTTACTTCAAAGATTTTGTCTTTGAATATAAGGCTCTTGTACTTTCCATAGTCTTCCTCTTCCAGTTGCAGGCTCTATGGGTTAACTAATTTTTTTCATGAATAACAGGCGTGTCTTGGCAGAGAAAGTTGCTCCATTGACGTCTCGGAAAGGACCCTTGGACCTACTGGCTGCAAAGCCACGAATAGACTGGCTGTTGAGGCTGTCTGTTAGGATTTTTTTTTTTTTTTTTGGGTTTTGTTTGGTTTATGCTAATGGTTCTAGGCAGAGTTAATAGATTTTGATATTAACAAATGAATAAAGTGTTTCTTCTGTTAATTTTAATATGTAATTATCGTAAATGAGTCCTATTGGAGAATCTCATTTCAGGATAAATGTAAAGTAATAAATTCTCAAGTTTATGTTTATCTCAAATTACTATGAACACGAGGATTTAATAAATTTTATACATGATAAAGCCAAATGAAATTCTCTAACAATTCTTTAATCTGAAAAAAAAAAACTCTAGAATAAAAGTTCAATATATAAAAATTGTTTGTACTAAACCATGTAAAATCTTCAGTATTCTCTTTCATGTGTTGTGTATATGTTTGCGATATTATTTTCCATAGCTGCCATTTTTATCCAACTTCCATTGGCCTCCATTATCCAGAAAGTTTGGCAAGGAAGGTCTATTCCACCGGAGATAGCTGTTTATTTTTGTGGTAATAAATAAATAAGTAAATAAGAAAGAATTAAAACATAGGCTGAAGGAAGTGGAACTAACCCCTGGTTCTTGATAGGTGCTTAAAAGAAGAAACCCTATTATTCTTAAACAAACTTTTATATTAAACCCTTGGACCTCACGACAAAGGCAATCAAACCAGATCCAGAATCTAAAAACATGGGATCCAACTTTTGTCTGTTTGATCTTACAAACAATTCTCTACTTCTAGGTCATGTAGAATCGCACAAATTTCTTTCACTTTGATGTAAATTATAAGGATATATGGATCAACAGTGATTGAAAGATATTTACTCAAATATCTGTCTCAATTTCCTCTATGCTAAATTACACATCTCTATACCATTATGTTACAGTGGCCTGGACTTTTCAACAGTAAGAGTGGAAGTTAATAGATTAGAAGATACAAGATGAGGGAGGTCACCAGTAATCTTTGCATGAGCAATGGCCACTAGAAAAGCAATGGAACCCTGTAGAATCTCTTAAAAGAATTTCCCTCTGGGTAACAATGGAAACATACTTCAAAAATGCGTGGCAGTCCCCACAAAGAGTGATGTTCTTCACTATCCGAATAGGTTTTCCCGGCCTGGTCATCAGAAGCCCGTAAGTAGCTGCCAGTTTTGCACTGTGATAGAACAAGAAATCCTTCTTCTGATGCTCCTCCACCTCATGAAGAACAAAGCTAGTGTCTGGCACATATCCAGCTTTTAGACATTCTAAGATTAGTATTTCTAATCCACTATAGATGTCTTTCTTTTGGGGATGGGACTTATCTCTTGCATAGAAAGAATGAATCTTGTTCTGATAAACAAACCAACTTCGAGCTGGATGTTTCTGGAAACCTCTCTCTCTCATATCCTCCCTAACCATTTCACAGCTATGCCATCTCCCAGATGCAGAATATAGATTCGATACAAGTATGTAGGTCGATGGATCTTTCGGCTCCATAGCAAGTATGCGCTTTGCAACCCGCTTTCCTATAGTTGTATTCAAATGGATTCTGCAACTGTCAAGCAGAGCTCGCCAAACAGAGGCTTTGGGCTCGAAAGGCATCTTACAGATCAGTTCCTCTGCTTCTTCCAGGAGACCCCAATAACCTAGAACACCAACAAAGGATGCATAATGCTCTGAAGAGGGCTCGATTTCGTAAATTTTTTTCATTGAGAGAAACAAACTTCGACAATCATGAACTAGATTGGAGCTAGTGTTTCTGTAGGCTGAAATAATCAAAACAAAGGTAACTGAATCTGGTTTTATGCCTATCTTCTTCATCTTTGACCAGACGGCCAAGGCCTCATCACCCTGTCTGTGTAGAAGATAGCCAGCAATCAAACCGTTCCAAGAAACTGTATCATGTGTAGGCATAACGTTGAATATGTTAATTGCATCATCCATATTCCAACACTTAAAATACATGCTAACCAATGCATTTCCTACTCCCAAATCAGATAAAAAGCCAGATTTTAGAGCATGGCAGTGTATTTGCTTCCCCATGTCTTGATCTCCCACAATCCCACAGACACCCAGTACGGAAGTTGAAGCAACTTCATCCACAATCAGTGTTCCTTCTGATTGGCTGATCTTGAAGAGAGCAATTGCCTCATCTGGCTGCCCATTTCGAGCATAACCACACATCATCGATGTCCGAATCATTGAGCCATCCTGGTCAAATGGCCACCTATTGAACATCTTTTTGGCATCTGCCATCCTCCCACACCTTGTACACATATCAAGCAGCGCCGCTTCAATACAAGCATTTGACCCAAAATCAGTCTTGAGAACGAACCCATGAATCTGTTCACTAGTTTTACAATCCGCGAGCAATCCACAACCATTAAGAACACTCGTCAAAGTGAATTCTGTCAACTCTACCCCGTCCTCTACCATATTTACAAAGAATTCCAGTGCCCTAGTGCCTTTGTCATTTCGACATAATCCTGCCAAAAGTGCATTATAAGAAAAGGAATTTCTCTCTGGCATCTTATCAAATACCTCTACAGCCAACTCCACCAAGCCAGAATCCATATACGCGGTAATCATTTCCGTCCAAGTAATAGTATCTCTTATGGCCATCTCCAAAATAGCCGTCACATCCTTCATACTGCCATATGCTGCGTAGAACCCAATTAGAGCATTGCTAACACTCAAATTGGTCTCCAAACCCATCTTGATCGCATGGGCATGACTTCTTGGCCTTTCATGAAAGAAGCACTGCCAGTACAAGCTGTCAAAAGGATCGAGAGAGTAAACTCATCAACTCTGAACCCATCATTTCTCCTCATGTCACCAAAGAATCTGAATGCTTTGTCATACAAACACTCATTTACCACGCTCGATATAATAGTATTACACGACGTCGTATCCCTATGCGGCATTTCAGCAAACACCTTAACCACATAATCCGAATACCCAGACTTACCATACAACGCCATCAGCGCATTCGCAACAAAGACTGAATCCATGTATCCAACTTTGATCGCCATAGCATGAACTTGTAAACCCAAGTTTAACTCTGACATCCGAATACAAGCAGTCAAAATTGCAACAAAGCTATACTCATTGGGCTTAATACCTGACTCTCTCATCCGAAAGAAAAGCTCCACCGCCTCTTCTTCTCGACTCGACTTCGAAAACCCCGATATCAACGCCGTAAAGGACACCACATTGGGGCACGAAAGACCCAAGAAAACACCGTAAGCGTCAGAGACCAGACCCAACTTGAGGTAAGCCGCAATGAGAGCATTCCCCAAAGATGTATGTTCCTCAATCTTCAGAATGCGCGAGTGCACAGCCTTGACCAGCTGGGCATCGCCGTAGCGAACCGAAAGCTGAAGCAAATAGAATAGCCTGTCAATAGAAGACTTTTCTCCACCGTCCGGTGAAGAAGAAGAGTGAGTGCAAGACTCTGAAGCGAAAAGGGACTGAGGGGACGAGAGGGATTGGGTAGAGTAAGCAGAGAAGTGGGGCTGGTAGCAAGGCCTGCGTTTGAAGAGAGAAAGCGAAGGGAATGGTAGCGGAGACGTTGTTGGTGAAAGCGTTTTGGGCATGGGCGGGAAGTGGAAGAAGGGATGGTAGGGCGGAGAGGATGAGAGAACAGCGGCCATAATCTCCACCGGAAGACCCTGAAACCGAGACGCCGGTATCAAAGAAGCGGGTATGTTTGAGGAACTGCCTCGGTCGGATGTCCTCTGTATGCCACGTCAAAATTATAGTCCTCCTTTTTTTCTTTTTCTTTTTTATAAACTTTTTTAAAATTAGTTTACGAGAAAAATGAATAAAATCTATGTATAATAAAAAATATATGAATTAATATATTACCAATAAACATTCATCTATTCAACACGTTACTTGTTCTAAAGCAATACAAAAGCTTTGAAAACTAAATGGTTTGAGAAATCTCAGCAAATTGCCTCCAATGTTTTGTCTAACTTTGATTAAATCTTGAAAAAGAAATCTAACTATTACATCAATATTTGTCAAAAGACAACTCATCAAGATGGTCCATTATCTTCTTTTAACAACCCTAAATAATTTTATTATGGAGGTAGATTGCATAGTTGTGATAAAAATTAACTTTCACTAATTTAGTAAAAAATATTTATTCTAAAAAGAAGAAATTATATATTTTTAATAAAAATTTCATATTATCGATATACTGAATACACTTTCACTTATAATTTAGATTCTCGTAGAAAAATATATTTTTTCATGCCTAAAATGATGATACACGTTATAGCCTATATAAAATTGTTAGAAACACAAATACTATTATTAAGCCACAAGCTTAACAATTGATATCTAATTAAAAATTTGAAATTTACTGTTAGCAATTTATTAGAAGAAATTATTGGTGCATATAATTGAGGAGAAAGACCTAAGGTAATAAGCTTGATGTGCAGAGGGCTCAGGTTCTAAACTCAAATAATTAAAGTGAGACACGTACTAACATGTCTTCTGATGGACATGGTTAAAGGAGTGAATAGTGTGATCTTGGGATAAACCTTGATTAAAGATGAGGAAAATTGTTGGAAATACGACCGGTCGTTGAAACTCGCCACACGTGCGGGAACGGAAGTAACAGGGATTGTTATTATTATGCGAAACATAATCATAAAATGGTTTTGGAATGTGTCTCGGATAGCGTAAAACATTTGGGAATTACTCTGTCTTTGACGAGAAAGCCCAATGCGATCGAAGCCTTCGTGCGGCCGATACTGCGAGTTCCATGGATGATCCTCGCAAGCACCAGGTACCCTCCATTTCTCTCCTTAGCTCTTTTTCTCTCTCTCAAATAACGACCATTGACTCAAAACTCATCATTATTGATTGCGTAACATTGTTGTCTCCTTCGGAAACTGTAGAAACAGAGTTGAGAGTCACAAAATTTGGATCGCATATTGGATTATTTGGGATGTAAATCATTGTATAAGCTTTCTCGATATTAATTAATTAATGGGTGCTGATCAGGTATCATTAAGAGGGTCAAGCGCGAAGGAAATTACGAGGGATGCTCTTCTTGAGAAGGTTGCTCATGAAAGAGAGCTCCGGAACTATGCTAGGCGAGCTAGCGCAGCTGCTCTCTTTATCCAGGTGCATTTCTTGTTTAGGAAGGAAGTTGAGTGTCCAACAAGTTGCTGTCCTGTTAATAGCTGTAGAAAGTTGGTTAGGCAGCTACTGTTACGTTTATTTGGTTGCACTTTTTCGTTATTGAATGGACAACTCCGTCATCTCTACTTGGTCTGTAGAAAAATTGCAGCCTTCCTGTAAGGGGCGGGATAGCTTGTTTCTACGATTCTTAAACCCTGTTTAGTGTTTCTATTATGTTGGTTTGATTCTTGTCGATCCCATGAATTGTGCATACAGGAAGTTTGGATTGTTCATTAGGAATTATGATAAATGCAAATGAACCATCAAAAGGATTTGCGGGGGCAGCTAAAAAGACCTTAGTTTTGTTCTTGAGGTCCCATTTGTGGCTAATTTTGCTGTGCCAAATATTTAGCATCTTCTCTTCATGTGGCAAGTTCTAATGATCCGGTTTCTTTTCTTAATAGAGAGTCTGGAGGCGCTACAAGGTTGAAAAAAAGGTTGCTTTGAAGCTTCAAGAAGAATGGGAGACGTTGGTGAATCATAAAGCTGGTGGGACTTCAGGAATATGGATTGCAAATTCTTTGTTGAGACCTTTTCTTTTCTTTACTGCATGTTTGTCAGTGCGGCATCAGAAGATCCAGATCAGAGATATAGGCTGTATGCAAAAATGCTTTGGAATTCTATTGGAAAGCTTGAATTCAACAGGTAAGAGAGTCTCCAAGTTTTCTGTGTTCTTTTTATCATCTATGTTTGAGATACTTTACTTCATTTCTCATTGCTTCCTCCACACCATTTTGTTGAGTTGGAAATACCAATTTCTGCATTAAGGCTTTTGTGTGTTCTTTGGTTCTTTTTGTGGTCTGGATAGAAAATAGGTCCATGATTTCAAATGTTTAATGGGTAAATATTAGAAGTTGGATGCTTTTGTGTCTTGGCTACCAACATGGTAACTTATAATTTAAAAATCAATCTTTTTATATTGTGCCTTTCTTGGAGGGTGCAGATCTGAATGGAATAGAATTATGGTATTTTTCCAAGTCCAAAACGTGGAATGAAGATCTAAAGTTAATTGAGCTATTCAGTTAATTGCCATGAAAGGGTTTCCCTGTTCTTGGCATGACTGCAATTATCACTATGCTTGAGAACCTTTACTTCACTGTCCTACTGGAGGTCACTACACTTGAAAACCTCTAAGCTTTGTCTGAGAAAAATTAGTGCTTCATGGATTAAACCCCTTCTTTTTCTTGTTGACCTTTGTTTTTTCTGCAACTATTGGAGCAAGAGTGTCTTCTTCCTTTGTTTTCTTTTCCTTGTTATTTTGAGTTATAAATTTTACCCTACTTGTGCTTAAATAGACAATTCTAACAGGCCTTTCTTTGAAGAATTTATTTCTATGGGAGAAGCTGTTTCTTATTTAAGATGGAACTGTATTACTGGGTATCAAGCTGGGCCCTATTTATCTAACTTTACCATGAAAAGAAAATCTACATTGAAAAGTGATTAAGGTTTTGGTTTTTCTTTTCCCTGGTTGAGTAATTTTGGTGCATCTTAGTTCTCCAAGCCTTGTCAGTTAGTTTGTTATTTTGTCAAGTATTACCATTTGATGTCAAAGGTAAGTACTAATTCTATGTTTCTATGGTTCAGATTCAAATAAGAACTTTTGCTTTCTCGCAACCGGCACATTTGAAGAGAGAAGAATATGGTTTTTTCAAGCAAGAAAGCTTATTTCTCTCTGCCTTTTTATTCTTGGAGAGTTCAATAAACCCCATGCTGGGGGTCGAGATATTGCTGTTCTTACCTCCTTAGGGATGCGGCTTGTTGTTTTCCTTACTGATGTGAAAGGATGGAAATGCATTACAGATGCTAATCGTCAGGATGCAGATATAGCAGTGAGGAATTTAGTTTGGTTTATGGGAACTGGTAAAAGTAGTATTTACATGTCTATTAGAAGATACATTAATACGTTGGATTTTTCTTTTTCACAAATCAACATTGTCCAGACTGATGACAAATTTTTAATCGCCGCCAGTGCGATAACTTTAGCTTTACGCCCTTTTCATATGACAAACTTTGATGTAATTGGCCCTGACAAGTTGGACGTGCATAATGCTGCTGAGAAGTTCTGTGTGTTTCTGCTTACAATTCCATGGCTTGTTCAACATCTGCCCGCTGTTCTTATACCTGCTCTAAAGCACAAGCATATTTTGTCACCATGCTTTCAAACTGTACTGGTAAGGTTTGCTAGATTTTGAAAAAAAGATTTCTCTGATGATTTCTATGTGATGCATTCCCTAAATGTGTTGTACTATTTTCAAGTGTACTTACGTATATTATTCAAAATCATTGCTGCCAGGAACTCTGTAGCTGAGTGAATGTTCCGGTTATAATGCTGAGGTTTCTTGTAACGTTAGAAATTGAGTTAGGTTCTAGCACACTGATCAAAATTGATACTAGTTTAAAACGGAACTTTTTATTCTTAAAGGAAGCTATTTGATAATTTGGTTATCTATGAAAAAAAAGGTTCTGTAGAAGATGAACCAACATTTGTGAATGAAATTCCTAAATTCTTCTAGAAAAGAGTTGCCTTAAAAACTACCCTTTTTATTTGTCTGCCTTAAGATTTTGGTAAATATTGTAGAACATGGCATTTTGAGATGAAACCTTTGCCATGGCCAGGGACTTTCGTGGCTGCTTAGTGTGACATAATGATATTTAGAGAAGTTACTAGCCCACTGCTGTCCAAGCACCTCATTTAAATGTGCATAAAGTACGTTCTATATATTAAGTTGGTTCAATCAAAATAACTCCAACTATAATTTGGGATCCAAGAGTTCTATCTCTCCTTGGGTGATTAAAATCCCTATTTTCTGTTTGATATAGCCTCTTGGATTGTAGTATGATTCAAACATCTGGGGACTGATCAAACTATGGCAGGCGATGGCAGATCTTGAAAGAGAAAGTCCTAACAGAGATGTCAATGATTGACCTGTCAGAGATTCATTACTCTTCCAAGGTCATTCCTTCTGTTGGTTGGGCTCTTGCAAACATTATAACCCTAGCAACTGGGGGCGGGAAAGACTCTTTGGATCGCTTGTTTAATCATGGTCTAGACTATGCATCGTATGTCCATGTTCTTACCACTCTAGCGGAAAACTTACTTGGTAGGATTGAGAATTTGGGATGGGCGAGGAAGGAGAAGCAAGATGCCCAAAGCAATGTCTCTGCAGAGCCCATCGATGGACTTTTGTGTGAGATGGAGACTATGTATGGGTCCTCAAAGATGTCATACGTAGACTTGCTAAGGCCTGTTTGTCAGCAGTGGCATCTCACTAATCTTTTAGCGATTACGAAAACTGATTCATATGCTCATGGTGCTGGGCACTTGGGGAAGCTTGAACTGCTTGATATTGTATATTTTTATTCTGTCATGCTAAGAATATTTTCGGTCTTGAATCCCTCGCTTGGTGCATTACCCATTCTCAACATGCTATCTTTTACTCCTGGCTTTGTTCTCAATTTATGGGGAGCATTGGAACGTATCCTGTTTCCTGGAAATGGAAATACTTCTGAAAATAACTCTCTTTCCATTAGTAAGAACGCAAAAAAAGAGAAAGATCAAGATTTTGAGAGAAAACAGAAAGGAGTCAGCAAAGACGGTGTTAGTAAGTGGGTCAATGTACTAAATAAAGTTACTGGAAAGTCACAAGCTGGCACTGATTTAACTGGTGGTCATCCTGGGACTAGCCAGGTTGATGAGGACTCTGGTGAAGTATGGGATATAGAACCTTTAAGGCATGGTCCACAAGGTATTTCAAAAGATTTGACCTGTCTACTTCACCTTTTCTGTTCCACTTATTCTCACCTGCTGCTAGTTCTTGATGACATCGAGTTCTATGAAAAACAGGTAAAATGTTTCTACTTCTTCTTCTTCATTTTTTTTTTTAATTTTAATCTTTTGTAATTTGGATCTCTTGGAGTTTACATATTAAGTTTATCGTTTTGTGACATGAGCTAGGTTCCATTCACGCTTGAGCAGCAACGAAGAATTGCATCAATGCTCAATACACTTGTGTACAATGGCTTGTCTCATAGTAGTGGCCACCAGAATAGACCTCTTATGGATTCTGCAATCAGATGCTTGCACTTAATGTATGAAAGGGATTGCAGGCACCAGTTTTGTCCCCCTGTTTTGTGGCTTTCACCTGCTCGAAAAAGCCGGCCCCCAATTCAAGTAGCTGCCAGGACTCATGAAGTTTTGTCCTCTAATCTAAGAACAGATGATGCTTTGACTTTAGCAAGTGGGGATTCTGTTATCACTACGACTCCACATGTATTTCCTTTTGAAGAGAGGTAGGAACATAACTAGACGTATTCTCATAGTTGCTAGTGGGCTATCCTTTTTATTTCCAGCACTTAGAATGCAAGTGACCCTCAAACATGTTGGCTTGAAGGTTGCTGTGAATTATGCATTCCTTTTTAGTTCTCTCCATTATTGAAAAGACACACTGGGTCTATCAGAATCAGCAATTGGTGTTACTAGATATGGTGTCGCCAATTGATGCAACAAAAGTAAATGCAACTAGTAGTGTGGTGTGATATCTCTGAGGACCACTAGAAGGCATTTTTAGAGTTTTGCTTCATCCAACAATGCCTCATTGTCACACCATTTTCCTCCTTAGATGGCTTGAAAAGTATAGCATCTTAATTTGAAATTCAGCTTTTGCAACAATATATAATTGGTTCCCAAAGTTGGTGTTGGATATTACAACAAAGAATTTTCTGTTAGGCACATAAGGGCAATTTTTTTATGTATGAATTTGTGTAGGTCTATATACCTGAGAAGGAATCATTTTCTTCTAATCTCATGATGTGTGTTTGGTAGCATGAATGACATGGATGTAGCTATATGTGAGTGTCTGGGGTGTATAAGCATGGGTGGACTTTTGGCGAGCATGCAATGCAAGCTTCCAACAGCATGATTATGGATGTGGGCATGATTGGCAGGTCTATTGGTGTGCATGAGAGCACAGACATGTAGGCACATGCCTATACATGTATGAATGTGAATATGTATGTTTATGTATTCAGATTAGTTAGCTACCCACTTTATCACCTAGCTGTCATGCCTAACCTTCAAGATCTGCTTATGCACCCTCCATCCCGAAGAAAATATCATCATGTTTGTTTATGGCTGTCTATGAGCAGTAGTTAGCTAACTGTTTGATCCACTATTAATAACTTTAGATTTAAAAGTTTTGTGCTTTCCTTTTCCATCGATAATGCATACAACACATTTATTTTTAATTATAAGTATGTTTAGATTTAGAAGTAACTCATATTTTTCTTTAACAGGAAAATAACCTTTGAAACCTCAAGCACAAAACATAAGTACTCTTTTTTTTAAAAACAAAAAAACAAAAGATGTTAGATGACATGGTTTTGATCTTGGCAGGGTTGAAATGTTTAGAGAGTTCATCAAGATGGATAAAGCCTCCCGAAAAATGGCTGGTGAAGTTGCAGGACCGGGTTCCAGATCAATCGAGATAGTAGTTCGTCGGGGTCATATAGTTGAAGATGGATTTCAGCAATTAAATTCCCTTGGCTCAAGATTGAAGTCATCAATTCATGTATCATTTGTTAGTGAATGTGGCCTTCCAGAGGCTGGTCTGGACTATGGTGGGTTATCTAAGGAGTTCTTAACTGATATATCAAGAGCAGCCTTTGCCCCTGAGTAAGTTGGCTTTCCAATGTAGCTATATGATTTTCCACAAGGTAGCCTTAATGCTTACCTTTTCCTTTGTCTTAGGTATGGTCTATTCTCCCAAACCTCAACTTCAGACAGACTTCTAATTCCTAATGCATCTGCGAGATATATAGAGAATGGTATCCAAATGATTGAGTTCCTTGGGAGAGTTGTTGGCAAAGCTCTTTATGAAGGAATTTTACTAGATTACTCTTTTTCACATGTTTTTGTACAAAAGCTGTTGGGCCGTTACAGCTTTCTTGATGAATTATCAACCCTTGACCCAGAGCTCTATAGGAACCTCATGTACGTGAAGGTAATATCCCTTTGATTGTCTATTTTATCTATAAAACGTATTCATATGGCTGTTCTGTACCCTTCTTTGTATGCTTGCAGAAACATTAATAAAAATTTGCATAAGCATGCCACTCCAATAATTTGGTGATTGTCGGCTAAGGAAAGGATATTGGATTTTTCAAGTTTTAGGACAACCCATTGAGGGAGCGCTATTCATGGCTTAATGACAGTTTATGACATGGATCAGTGAATTTGTGTTTTTAGCTGCGCTCGAAGAGGTGGAGGAAGTGTTTGTTACATAGCAAATTATAAAAACTTTAACTTCACCAGGATATGCAGTTTATCAAACTAAACTCAAAAAATAATGAGCTAAGAAAACCTCAGCACAAATGAATCCCTCTTAAAATCAGAATGGATGCTTCCTGAAGTTAAATTATTGACTCAGGAATTATTTGTTCATATTTATCTTTTGTATGCTTCAGCATGATATATCTGATTTAGTTAGCTCTATCCCAAGCTATATGAAAATTATTTAAGCATATATTATACGAACTTTAGGAGCAGATATTGGGAACCCTGTAAATATATATTTTAGTTCTTATGTGGTGAAAAAGAATGAGAGGAAATGAAAGGAATGGGAGAATAAATATAAAAGTTTTCAATACTAGAATGAAGGGGTAAGGGAGAAAAGAGAAGTAACGGGAAGAGAAAAGTCAAAAGAGAGGAGAACTTTGACAATGATGGAAAGGGTGGAGAAGTATCATAAATTTCCAGTTTTAGAAGTGCCATATTTTTCACATGTGGGTTGCATATCAAGTATTATGATTCTCTTGAATCGTGACCTGGACCTGTTTGCAGTGAGACATTATTTGATTGCTCGGTTGGGCCCACTTTGAAGTATGGGCAGCATCTCATCTTCCATTCATTTAGATGTAAAATTTCTTGCATGTTTTAAGCTGTGTATTTTGAGTACACATTTCCTCAGTTAAGTGTTATGTGTCTTATAACTGCAGCACTATGATGATGACATCAAGGAACTCTCCCTAGATTTTACTGTCACTGAAGAATCATTTGGCAAACGGCATGTTATTGAGCTTAAACCTGGTGGCAAGGATGTGTCTGTGACAAATGAGAACAAGATGCAGTATGTCCATGAAATTGCAGATTATAAACTTAACCGCCAAGTATGTAACTATTAGAACACTATGAGATGGAAAATTATCTTCTCGAATATGTATTTACATTTTTTTTATGTTGTTCTGCAGATATTGCCTTTTTCAAATGCATTCTATAGAGGGTTAACTGATCTTATATCACCATCTTGGTTGAAGTTATTTAATGCAAGTGAATTCAATCAGGTATTTCCCACTATATGTCCTTTCAATATTGTCTTCCAGATAATTTTTGGCTGCTGGGATACCACTTGCTTCAGTAGTCGTTCCATGTGCACAGATGTTCTGTCTACATCATCCCAAACACTCAATTTTACTGAACTTTTTTTTTAGAAGTTCATTCTGTTAGTCAAGTCCTGATCCTGCATAATTACTCTATGCAGTTGCTTTCAGGTGGAAACCACGATATTGATGTTGATGATTTAAAAATTAACACACGATACACTGGTGGTTTCTCTGAGGGCAGCCGAACAATTAAAATCTTTTGGGAGGTACTGAATACAGAATTGAATTTGTGTGAGTTGATTTTGTCGTATTTGGGTTTTCAAGCCTGCTGTCAGGATTTCAACAATTTCTTGTGTTTCTATTGGGTTTCTCCTGATCATTGTGTCACAGGTTGTGAGAGAATTTGAACCAAAGGAACGTTGCTTGCTTCTTAAATTTGTGACTAGTTGTTCTCGAGCTCCATTACTTGGGTTCAAACACTTGCAGCCGGCCTTTACTATCCATAAGGTATGCTATCTATCATACCTTCTACTTTTAATGTTTTAAACATGCTTCTAGATGAACAACTCATCCTATTATGTTTTATATCTGCAATGAATGTCTTTGGGAATCTGTTATCTTTCCTTGTCAATATCTAAGTAGTTAAAGATCACATTTGGTTGCCTTTGCTCATCATTTTTTCTCACTGCTTTTTGTAAATATGCATCTTTGTGACTGATTACATAAGAGGCAAGAATAAGAATAGTTGTTATTTTTATGGATGTCCGGAGAATAAGAATAGTTTCTGAGAATACTAGAACTATTTACTGTGTAGAAGGATCCTGCAGCGTAGGGTAAATCTTCAGTTTGGTATCCACCGAAACCATAAGAAATTAATCGTGCCATTCATATTGACTGCAATATATAGGTGCAGTTTGTTTTCTTTTGACTTACGAGAGGTGAATTGGTTTCACGAAGGAATACAACAAGTGGCACTTTCTGTAGAATAATAAATAGCCTTACTCTTTTGTCCCATGGTTCTTCATTTTCTCATCCTATTTCTCCTCTCTCGTCATATTGCATTCAACATCTACTCCAATTTTCACTTGTAGTTCTTGCTTGACTGATATGTTGCAGTAGGGTGATAGGCACTCTGTAGTGTATTTTGGGCAGATTGAAGGTTGTACTTATAAATATCATATATTTGAGAAAAATTATAAGTGGTATGGACAACATAAGAAGCTTTACCTTGTTGAGGTTGGATATGAAAAGTTTTCTTGCGTTTATGCATATCCTGTGAAACTTCTTAAGATAACATTCCAGAAGATGCATAATTTGCTTTAGGCAGAGTTTGGACTTTGATAACAGATCAGACATTTAACTGGGGATTAGGGCATATGACATATTTGGCGAGAGTACATCACAGTATTTAATTGTAGAAAAGCTCACTGATGCATGAAAAAATGAAATTGAAACTGGAAGGAATAAGAAGGTTTGGCATACGTAACAAATCTATTTCTATTTCCCTCTATTTAATATAAACGGAAAAGCTACCAGATAGATTCAACCTTGCAACAGCGGGTGGGTTGCATTCTGATCCCAATTTTCTCTAGATTGGGCAACTTAGAGAGTTTGTGTCATGAAATTTACCATAGTTGATCAATGTTCTTTTCGGCTTTTCTTTGTGGACAAAATGTTTTAGGGAAATTGTTGGTTTTACATTCTAATATACTAATTTTGTCTCTTCGTTCCGATTCCCTTACTTTTTAACTCACCATTTGAACTATTTTTTGACAAGGTTGACATATAAGAACCCCTTTTTCTAGAAAGGGATAACTGGATAACTAAAATTGAACCCTAAAGAACAACCAAAATCATCACAAAAGGAAGCTATCTTGATCTAACTGATAAGCAACCAAGTCTGAGATTTAATCTATTATAGGTTGCATGCGATGTCCCTCTCTGGGCAACAATTGGAGGCCAGGACGTGGACCGGCTCCCTTCAGCTTCAACCTGCTACAATACTCTCAAGGTAATTAAGCTACTCCCTTCAGTCCAATGCTGTAAATTTCGATTTATTAAGATACACTGCAAAAGCACCCGAGCAACACGAATGTTTTGGCTTTCACTTTTATTCCTTATTCAGCCACTACATCTTGTGCATTATTTCTTCTCTCTTTGATGCTTACAGCTTCCAACATACAAACGAGCAAGCACTTTGAGAGCAAAACTTCTCTATGCAATCAACTCGAACGCAGGATTTGAACTTTCATAGGGATCTGCTTCAGGTGATCTTTGTTTGCCTCCGATTGTATAATGAAATAGATGAAATTTGATCACGTTGAAACTAAACTAGGTTTGATTGCTATCAATCTATTGAAAAACTCGTTATTTTGTTAGTGTGGGGGAATCAAGTATAAAGTTTAAGCAACTGTGTGCATAAATAAAGATCTCTTTATATATATATATTTTCCCAGAGTGCTTATATGTTGCAACTTGGATTAAGTAGAATCAGTGCTTTCCATGGTCTGTTCTTTTTAACTAACTAGGCTTTCTTAATGGAGATTACACATTCAACATCCAACCATTGTCATCTTATTCATACGAGGATTAACACATAAAATTCTCCACTTGAGGATGAAACGTCAAGTGAACCCTGCTGCGTCAACAGCATGAAGAGTTTTGCCATGTCTCACACATCTAGGAAGCCAACTTTCCTACTGAAACCCCAAGAACCCCTACATTTTGTCTCAAGACAACTACATATAATTCATGAAAGATACAAGATACAGTACTCGTGTACTCCTCTAACTGCGATAGGAATCGCTTCATGAGATGAGGGGAATTCCCTGTGAAAGAAGATTGCCAGCCAAGATCTGATTAGCGGCTTCAGAGGGATGAAATCCATCCCAAAACACATATCCTGTAGCATTGTTGCAAGTCCCTGGAGACCTGTCATTGCAGAGTAGGGAGGTTTCTAGTGTCCCTGTTCCGCAGCAAGCTCTTCTTGTTTCATAAAATCCTGTGACCCAACCAGAAAAGTCAGTTCCAGAGAATTAAGAGGTTTATGATTTGAAATTCTAAACCACATGAAATCTGCGGAGTAGAACTTAAGGAACGTTGGGTATATTTTTTATGATTAATTTAGTACCATTGTCAGCAGGTTTTGTGACGATGTCCAGCAGAGGCTGGTAAATATCAAAGACCACGAGCTTGAGACCAGGAAGTTTCTTCTGCAGACTTTTAGATGTGCTGTTGAGCTTTTTGTTGAACAAAATGGCGTCTTGGTTCAATCTTGTTACGCACTGATTGCTTCCAGAGCCGAAGAGTGTGATGGCTGCCGGCAAACACCCAGTTGGCGGCAGACCTGTCACCCCAATCCTTCTTGCTCCAAGTCCATACAGATTCTGTCAAAATGCTGCTTTTATTCAATACAGGAATTTGTCTTGTAGGAAACTAAGAAGAAAGATACAGGTTCTCTCTTCCACGTCAAATTTGTTGAAGCTTCTCTGTAAATTCAAGATTTATCATGTAGGATCTAGTTCTGTAAATTAAAGAACTTATTTTTTTAATGTTATCGAGTACTCCGCAGCCATCAGTATATGAATCCCTGGAATGACAGCCCCTGGATTCATATGTAAGCTGGTTCAAATCCTAAAAGAACTCTTTTCTTCTCCTACAAGTGTTTCTTCTTCTACATGTACAACTGTATATGAATAAATTATAGTGCAGAGAATGAAGGAACCTGAATGAAATTAGAGTATGATCTAATGAGGATGTCTGAGAACTGATCGGCAGAGTAGGTTCCACTGAGGACGGGATTGATGTAGTAGTTCTGAATGAAATCACTGGCGCCTGCGCTCAGGAGATGGATTCCACCTGAGAAAATGGCGTTGGCTTTGTTTTTCCCAACCTGATTAACAACTTTTGCCTGGTACTGCTTGTAATAATTCAACTGCTGCGTCAATGAAATTGCATTCTAAAACACCAAACAGAAAAGGCATTAGTCTTCGGAGAGAGAGAAAGGGGTAGAAAGAGAGAGAAATCTCAGTTTTTACATATAACTGCGCCGTCCCGTCATAAAAGCCAGAGGCAGCCGAGGCAAAGTTGGCTCCAGTCAAGAGGTTCTTTCCTTGGGATTCTTGGCTGAGGTACGCCGGCGGATATGAAGTGAAACCAAGGTTCTCAGCTGGCATATAACAAGTCATGGAATCATGTAAGTTCATCAGGAAAGAAGCTTTTCAGAAGAAGAAGAAGAGGCTTTTAAGAAATCTGACCAGTGAAATCCGTAGCAAGCTTTCCATTACAGAACCTTCCGGTAGGTCTGTGACTGACAAAGTCCCTGCCGTAAGGAGGAAAATTGGACTTGACAAGTGTCTGAAGGTTGTTGTTGTTTCCAGCATCAACCACAGAGTCCCCAAAAATGCATAATGCAGGGACCAAAGGATCCCCATGAACCACCGAGAAAAGCAGCAGAAGAAGAATCAAATCCAGAAGCCCCATTTCTGTCCCTTCTCCCAACAATGACAATCACTGATCAGAGAGAAAGAGAGATAAAGAAAGAGTGCGTAAATGTGAGGAAGAGGCAGGTGGAGGAGAATTAACTCTCCGAAAGAGCGAGGTCCCAAAAAAGTAACTCTCTTCCAGTTAAGGAGAGACGTTTGTCTTCTCTGTAAAGTATTTGTTCATCAAAGTGTCATCATTCTGTAATGTTATCGTGTTTGTTAGGAGGTGACGAATGATTTAAACACTGAACAGAGCTTAAGGAAAAGGTAAGTGCTTTCAGTTGCAACCCCACAAGGCTGTTCTTGAAGCCCACTTTCGTTTCTCAAAGATAATACAATACTGCATTAGTGCGAATCTTTCTATAAAAGGTACAAAATGGCAATCAACAAGCTATACCAACTATCTGATTGTGGATGTTCTGCGTGGCCAACATAGAATGTTTTGTTATGTGATAGAATCATGCGTGACAATCTTTCTATCTCTTCAAAACAGCAAGCAAGAATCCTTAAAAACTGCATCTCTCCCATCGCTTAAATCTTGTACTGATATTTTCTTAATACAAAAAAAAAAAAAAAAATGGTCATCCGAAATAAAAAAGAAAAAATCCATTTTAATATTCTTATACTCAAGACAAAATAGGCATTAAAGACAACCTGTATACCACGATTACTTAAATCTTGTCAACCATAAATTCTATGAAAATCATTTATGACAAGCCAACTACTTCATCAGACAAGTACTGCAGCAGTACCTGTAGCAAGCAACACTATTTATGTAGAACAAAAGTCTGTCATGGAGCAAAGGGGCCTTCTTGATTATTGTCTATGGTGCCATTGCATCCCCTGATACAGGGGACCCTCAACTTATGAACTCAAACATACATAGAC
Organism: Casuarina cunninghamiana; assembly: GCA_028551485.1. Taxonomy (NCBI): domain Eukaryota; kingdom Viridiplantae; phylum Streptophyta; class Magnoliopsida; order Fagales; family Casuarinaceae; genus Casuarina; species Casuarina cunninghamiana. The sequence goes on from CM052364.1 coordinate 13,773,047, forward strand.
CAATTTGTCCATTGCTCTCTTCACTCCTCTTGTCAGTGGCGTTGAAGAGTCAGTTGGGTTGTCATGGAGATTGAAGAGGGTGCTCAGGAGCTTGCTGTCATTCCAGAGATAATGCTTCTGGGACAGGGGAGCACTCGGCGCTATGGCACACAACTTAGGCTAGCTTTTGTCGAGTGGCACTTCTTTATTCTCAGTTTCATAATTATGGCACCCAACAACCTCTGCAGGATTGTTTATGGCTTGTCATAAGGCCAAGTAGCCTTTTGATTATAAGCCTTTCCTCCTCTGTTTTTGTAAAAGCTTATTTACCTTTCAAAACAACCTGAAGAGGAGTCTCTTTTTATACAAAAAAAAGTACACAAATAAGACTTAAGTAAAAAAAAAAAAAACACATCATTTTCAATATGCTTTTTAATCCCAAATGCGAAGACTACTAAGAAATTAACTTCTTTTCTTAAAAACCATTTATAAAAGAAATGCATCTCTCACAAGGAATACAATATGTTAATATATTGATAATATAAAATACATATAAGCTCAACATACCTTTTTTTATCTCAAGCATGCAAAGGATTATTTCTTATTGAAACTACACCAAGGAGAATATGTTTATTTCACGTGAAATCTACTATTTGATATTGAAAAGATTAATTCTTAGACTTAACTTGTAAAGAAAATAAATATATTTCCATAAATATACCAATATATTGATAATATGTCATATATCATATTTTAAAAATATTAACATAATTTTTTTTACTAACACATGAACATATGATATTAAATTAAAAGGATTTTAAAAAAAATTAATGTATAAAGAGGCCGGTAATGTTCTTATATATAAATAGTATAAAACAACAGTAAAGTTTCAACATTTTGACTTTGCAGCATGCAGACAATAATGATGTCGGTAAGGAATTTATGACAGGGTCGTCATGTACATCTCTTTGAAAATCTTTTAAGTTACGGGGAATGGTAGTGGACACTTTATTGCATTCCACTTCAACTTCTGAATCTGGATTGCATTATACCAAAAATCTGAACTCCTCGCGCACAGAGATGGGACTTTTGATAATGAATTCCATAGCACGGAGATGGAAGGGAGCTTCATGCTTTCTTCTACGGCTTTACCTTCTGACAGCACCAGGACCAAGTAACAGAGTGGATGCTCTGGAACATGGTACTAAAAGCCATAACTTCCCTTTAGATCCCCATGCAATCGACCAGACAGTGCAAGAAAGTCCAGTCGGAGCTTTACTCTCACAGAATCTCAGCACAGTTCTTGGGCTGTCCAAGTCCATGCCAGGAAGAACAGAAATTTTGGTTATAATACAATCTGTTCATAGGAATTGATATTAGAACTGCTGCAGTCGGTGATGTTGTGTCAGGATCACACCGAGGGATCTCTTCATTGCACTCAGACGTTTATTGTTACAAAGGAAAGACCCCATATACTCCAAATACATTATTCCTAAATACGAAAGAAAAACGTGGGAGAGCGGCTTTGAAACATGAATCACTCTTCTCAACCACTAGAACAGGCTTTGAACTTCTGCTTTCCAACCCACAGCCCATCTCTAGAAAACTGGCAACGAGTGCATCAAAAGCTGGAAGTCTTTGTCATCGTTCACCACTACATACTCGTATCCAAGGCTGGCCGCACGCTCATTAAATTCAACCATCTCATTCGTTGAGATCTGCATCCCAACCAGAACGTTTGCGCCAGTTTCACCCTGTTTGGGAGATTAGGAAAGAAAGAAGATTAGAATGATTTCAATGAAACCCCAGCTGTAATACAGAACATTACATATTCGAGAATAAGGTTTTTGATACAAACCTGTCCACGGTAGTGGAACAAACTTATATTCCAACGTGGGCTAAAAGAATCCAGAAACTTCATCAGAGCACCAGGCCTCTCGGGGAAGACAAACCGACAAAGAATCTCATTTTGAACATTTGATCTACCTCCCATCTGAAAGAGATCAAGAATGAAGTGAGCTAGGAACCATAACGCAACCATATAGGCATACATATAAAGGGCAAAGTAAACCCATTTGGTCCAATTATGGGAAGAGGCAATTCCATTTGGTCCAAAATGGCCCAAAGATAATTAACCAGAAACAGAGGTAACATGGTTCCAAATTCCAAATAAGCCAATCAGAGCTGCCTTCCTTTTCAATTGTTTTTCAGTGATATTTGAGAGAGAGAGAGAGAGATTAAAAGGGAAGGTTTAATTGTGAAGAGAGACTAAAAGAGAACTAGCTTTGAGTACAGGCATCTTCGTCACAAGAAACCTATAGTTTGGAAAGACATTTTATAAGCCTTCAATGAAACATTGCCTTCACTCTTAAGTAATGCAGAATAAATTTAAAAACTATAAAATTATTCACAGTGTAATTACCAAATAGCGCAAGTGATCTTTAACCAAGTCACTTTTTGTGAGATTGTAAGTTTTAAGTTGAGAAGATTTCATCCGGTCTTGCATTTCTTCGAGTTCAGAAACTGTGTGAACGCCAACACTGCAAAAAACATCAAAAAGTATAATAAGACTTTCCCACTTCCCGAGGTATTAGTGACTACCAAATCATCCTTCATCAATATCCTAAATAAGAAAAATTTGCAAATTAGTGATGGCATCCAAACCATACAGATGACATATTCCTAACTCTGAAAGATGAATTTAAATTTAAATCATGTCAACAGGAAGATTTAGCGTTTTTTTGTAGTTAATATAGATGGACAAATTACCTGTAAAGAACGATAGCCTCCTTGTCAGAGCTACATCTGTATTTGAATTCAGTGATATTCATTGGTCCCACCTATGGATTCATATGTTAATTACATGCTATAAAGAAGAAAGTTATTCTGCAACAAAAGTTGACTAAAGCTATTTCGATATACCAGTTCACAAAATTGTTTGAAACTTCCAGGCTCCTCAGGCAAAACAGTTGCAAGCACGGCCTCCTGTTGCCGACCAACATTAGCCAGTTCAGTTACCACCCTCAGTTTATCGAAATTCATGTTGGCTCCACTAGTTATTGCTACAATGTTTTCCCCCTTGAGACCATAATACTTGCAGTATGCTTCAGCTCCAGCAAGAGCGAGAGCACCTGCAGGTTCTAAGATGTTCCTTTTCTCCTCAAACATATCCTGCAACACAAGCAACGAGACTCCAGATCTTAAAAGTTTTAACTGCTATAGATTATAGTTAGGATTAAAGCTCTGCAACAAAATATGGTCGAATCAGACAGACAGTTTCATTTACTACACCATCTTACACAGTTATAACCATTTCTGCATAATCATGAGAAAGAAACAAAGAATCTTGCACACAAATTTCAAGAGAAAAAGGAGGCCTCACCTTTATTGAGGCACATATAGCATCACGGCTTACAAGGACCACACCATCTACCAATTCCTTGCATATGCGGAAAGTTTCTTCCCCAACTTCTTTGACGGCCACACCATCTGCAAAACCTCCAACCTTGTCCAGTATCACTCTTTCACCATGATGTAAAGACAGTGCCATTGCATTTGCATCAGAGGGCTCCACACCAATAATCTTTACCTGTATAAACATGTATCAGAAACGTGTCCTTGATATAATATATCATGTATTAAGAAACAATTTGAGTAAATGAAATATATATAAAATAAAAAAATTACATGTCAAGCTAGACCAGTCCTGACAAATCTATCAAAAATAAAATTCCAGATCAGGTTGGACAACATATGGTACACAACGATGTTGAACAAAAAAGTATGAAATAAGTTTGAAAATAGCACGCTCTCCCAGGCCTTCACCGTAGTCCAGTATACTTCTGATCGTGAGAGCATATTATACAATAACTTGCATAAAGCAATTTATTCTCCAGAATCTCCAAAGGCATCGCGCTATCAAATCTCAGTTGGCCCCAGAAGTCTAGTACTCTTCCACATTCAGGTGGGTACCACTGCATCTGGAAACGACAAAATAAAATTCTACTAATTTTATCCTAGTAACCTTAGGGATGAGATTTGTCACTATTTTCTCTCCCTGATGAAATTTTCAAAGAGCGTCCAAAATGACGAGCTAAGTTGAGAGGAAGTATACAAAAGCCCTCCCCAATGAAAAAGGAAAGCCATGAACAGTTCTTCACTATGAAATTTTCCCCGCACCAAATTATGCTTCCAAGCATAATAACAGGTGACATAATTGATTGGTAAGTCTTCAAGAAGTCTTTCAGATATATCAAACGAAAATCAAAACTAACATTGCACAAGAATTCTTAAGCAACAATCAACATACCTCTGGAGAAACCCTCTTTACATAAGCAGCAATACCAGCTATTAACCCACCACCCCCCACAGGCACAAAGATTGCATGTAATGGGTCATTCATTTGACGCACAATTTCCATCCCAACAGTCCCCTGCCCTGTGATGACATCAGGGATGATCAAATGGAGGTATAAATGTCCGACCCTCTTCTATGGCCCCTTTTTTTGCATAAGTTTGTGCCTCATCATAGGAATCCCCCACAAGAACAACTGTTGCACCCAGCCTCTCGACAGATTTCCACTGTAAATAAAGAAGTTAAACTCCAGTTAACAACCCCACTTTCCTATGGATTGAAAATTTACTCATGCACCTAGTGATTTTAGATCCACAATGTCACCCTCTGGCTTGCGTCTTCAAGGGAAAAAAACTCCACTTATGCCAGAGGTAGATCTCTTTTCCCCTGTCAGAACACCAAAAGTTATATCATGAAAAATGTACCTTGATTTCTGGTGTAGTAACAGGCATAGCAATCACCGCACTGCAACCAAGTCTCTTTGCAGCCAATGCAACCCCTTGGGCATGATTTCCGGCCGATGAGCAGATAACCCCCATATCCAACTGTTCTTTTGGAAGTTTTGCCATCATATTATAAGCTCCACGCAGCTTGAACGAAAAAACCTACAAATCCAGATAGAAAAACCCATATACAAACCCAGTTATTCAGCATTTTTCAGTGAAAGACCCAAAAAAAGAAAAAAAAAAAAAAAAAAGAGCTCTCAAAGAATAACCGGAAAGCAAAGGCATTGTAATTGCTTAATTCATAAGCCTTCAACTTCTTTCTTGCATTTCAAACAAACCACTTTGTGCTATAAGAGAATGGAGCTTTTCTAGAAAAAGAAAAACAAAAGAATGATCCACACAAGATGCTTTGAGAATAGATGTTATAGGCACTTATAATCAGTACCCACATGAATATAATGCAAATTAAGAAAAACGGTTAAATGAGTCAATAAAGTTTTCACGTTGAATGTACTTCCATGGCAATCTCGGTTCTTTATAAAAAATAAAATATAAGTAAAATGATCCCCTGAAAATCTAGCCCAATTCAAAAAAGACCCCAAAAAACACAGAACAAGTTAGGGTGAATAACGAAAGAGATCCAACTCGTTTTCGACCGTTGTATAAACATTACGTCCCTGACCAACCATGAAAGCCAACATATTCCAGACCAACTTCTTCATAGTCTCTATAACAGAAATGAAACAAAGAAAAAGCCTTACAGGCTGCAAATCCTCCCTCTTGAGCCAAAGCGAGACACCGAGGCGCTCGGAGAGCTTGGTCGCGAGTTGTAACGGCGACTCGATGGCAACATCATAGACCTTCGACGACAGTATGTTTGTCAGGTACTCCATGGCACCGGTAATGTTGTCGTCACCGTCATCGCAAATGGCACGCTCTGGCACGGTGGCCCCGAGGAACCCGGGCGGGTACTGCAGCGAATCAGGCGACACTTTCACAGGTGTAGGAGTCGACTGCAGCGGAGACACCTGTGCCACGTTTTCAAAGGAGGTAACAGCGGCCTGGGTGCTCGCGGTCGTCTGTTTGGACAACGTGGCGGCGATTAACGTCTTGACTGTACGATCCCTCCTTTGGGTGGCGTTAACGAACCCATTGAAGATGGAAGGAGCCGACTGGAGATGCTTCCGGCAGAGGAGCGGGGAATGGCACTGCGACAGCCCGACGGCCTCCATTTCCGCAGAGCAAATCGGAGACGTCTTGAGTTTGGTTTTCGTCAGCAACAGCGAGGGATAGGGTTTTATTTGGCGGGCATGGGACTACAAACAGCGTTGGTGGGGATCCACTTAAAAACTCCCACGTTTTTTTATTCCTTTTCTTTTTGCAAAAAGGACTATGATACCCCTGGTCGTAGTGCCCATTTAACTTGATGCCATTTCGAGTAGTTTAAAATTAACAATAATCATAATAAACGGTTAATAATATTAATATTTTCGAATCACATCATTTTTAGTGAAAAGATAACACGTATAAAAAATTAAAATTTGAAATCAAGTTAATTAATTAATAAGATTAATAAATAGTGTCCCATATAAAAATTAAAGAAAGATGTCAATTTATTAATAATTTGCTCACAAAATTTCTATATATTTTTTTCTCGTACCCTTTTGTCTAAATTAAGAATATCTATGACGTCAGTATATGAATATTGGTAAATATATTTATGAAAATTAATAAATTCTCAATTAGCTTGTTAATTTTTTATTTCAAACTATCTCCGAATGTCAATTCACAATTGTTGCCGTGGGCGTCCGTGGGCCCTGAAATGTCAATTTCTGGGCATTAGGCCGACGTGTTTGACTCAAGTGGGCCATTGGTCGGTGAGTCTCCGCGTTTTACAGGTGGCGATTTCCGATTACTATTTAATAGAAAAAATAACTGATAAGACATTAATTCCAGGGCAAGTGTAACTCTCTAGGTGAATAAGAAACCAAGAAGTCTTAAATCTTACATTAAATTAAATGAAAAAAAAACTCGTATCTTTCTTTAATTATAATCACTGAATTTCCTACGCTCATAAAATTGCCTAAGTTACGTATAATTGAATTGATATTTAATCGCCTAAACTGCAAACATTAATGGCTAACTTAATTACAAAAAAATATCAAGCTTCTCATCTCTCTTTAATTTCCCTCAAACAACCTAAAATGATCCAGAATAATCACTAAACGAGACTTACTTGTTTGAGCTAATCTGTCCAAAATGAATTATTTTTTATTGTGACAAATATAATAAATGTTATTCTATTAAGCACGAGCAGTCTAGCACTTAATGTAAGTTAATGGGACAGCTCCAAGTCTTTTAATATTGAAATTCCAAGTCTTTTTAATGCATTGAAAGGGCGTTGGGAGACAAGGCCACATTCATGAAAGGGAAGCAAATATTGCTCCCTATGGTGATAGGATGAGAAACACATCCAGCTGAGGGCAGCTAATTTATCCAGCAACACGAGTATCATTACATTAAGCCTAGAGGTTAAGCTTTTGTTTACAGTTGCATAAGAAATACAGTCATTTTGTTTATATGCATGACGCAAGTTGACAAAGAAAAGGGAAGATGATAAAAAGGGAAGATTATTCAAACAACTTGCTTCAAACCTGAGAAGAAAGTGCCCTTGATTAGACTGGATACTCTTATATTGGACTTCAATTATAATAATTGAAGTAAATAAATTTATATTTGTCAACATGCCAGTTGTATAGTGATTGTTATTGCCCACTTGGGACCTAGGTCATGAGCTTGACATCCTATACTCCAAATCTCCTTTGCCTTACCGAAAAAACAAAAAGAACATATATTAGTTCTCCAAGCACTAATCAATCAAATCAAATTTTACTCATTCTGATCTCCCTAATACCTTATCTTCAATAGCATTTTATACTTAAGTATATAGTTAAGATTGATCATATGTTTATTTTTAATAAAAACAAGCTTTTTAGTCACATGCAATGTAAAATTTGTAGGCTTTTATTATGTTCTTGTTATCTAGCAGAAATGGTGCTTACTTAAATACCATATGTATTAGAAATAGGCTAGGGGTCCAATTTAAAAGCTACTTTAAAAGTTAATAAGAAATTTTATTTTATTTTTATATTTCAACACTATTAAAGGATTGTAATTTTGTAATATGGGACTTTCTTCTATAATACTCTTATGTACATTAAACATATTTAGGATTTAAGGTTTAATGGGGTGAAATGAATGCTTCTCACACACTAAACATAATTTAAAGGTTCAAGATTGAATAAAATTACAAAGGATCAAATTGGACTCTAATACCATATAAAAAATAAACTTATTTTCTAATCCAAAAGTTAAGTGCTTAAGAATTGAAGAGACATTTTTTATATTTAAGCAATATACATGGGTATTTTAAAAATGTAATGCATCATCAAAATTGTCCATAGACCAAAATAATAAGGAATACTTTTTCACATTGTGAGCTTATTTATATCAACTAAGTAATTTGAGTTACATCATAACATAATGATTTGGTTTGGACAAAATCATAAAAAAGAAAAAAAATGACAGGTAATTAAAAAGTTATTAAATACACAAATTAGATAGTAGTTCCAAAGTAAGAGTAACTTTCTAGTTGAGTTAGATGTAACTAAATAGTTATACAAAAATATTAGATATAACATTTATTTGTTAGAAAACTAATAAATATCAAATTTTAGATATGATATTAAATATAATGAAGAAATATATAGTCCAATTTTAATTGTAATTATTGTATTTGTACATGTCATAAAATTGCCTAAACCACATATAATTTGATTATGATTATTCAAAATCTTTATCTTTGAACAACCACTTAAACTGCAAACATTTCTTACTTAACGTAGTTACAAAAGAAAGAAAAGAATATCAAGCTCTTCGGCAATATCATGTGCTATGGATGAGAATGACATGGAGGACAATGAGAAGGTCCAAGAGAAAGAGGAAGTGAGAGCACGAGCAGCTAATACTGCAGAAGAAGAAAAAAGATTGTCCAAAATGGATTATTTTTATCAGGGCCAAATAAAATAAACTGCTCCGTCGTATTAAATATTCTTCTATTAAGGACAAGCAGCCTTGCACCTAAAACACGATACTCTGATTTTTTGAAGATAATATTTAAAACAATTTCTGTCTAAATGTCTGATTTCTTTGTCCAGATATCAATCTCTTTGCTTGAATTGTTTATGATTATAGTCACATGAAGACAAATAAGGGGCACTTTCTTCCCGATGAGGTTGTCTTAAGTGTTGGATTTCTCCCCTCTTAATTATAAAGATGGATAAATCTAACACTAAAGACAACCTCTTGCATCAGAAGAAAGTGCCCTTAATTTGTCTTCATGTGACTTTAATCATAAACAAGTCAAGCAAAGACATAGATATTTGGGTTTCCCAAGCACTATTTAAACAAACCAAATCAATAAAAAAATCCAATCAATGTGATCTCTTTGATACCCTATCTTTTTAATATTTTATATTTAAAGTGGATTGTTAAGATCGATCGTACATTTTGTTTTAATTGAAACAAGCTTTTAGTCGCATTCAGTGTAAATTTGTAGGCTTTTATTACGTTTTTCTTTTGCAATAGCAATGGTGCTTGCTTAAATTTCACATTAATCAATAATATCACATGCATGTGTAGTTAAAAAAGGCAATCCATCATTAAAATTGTCCACAGATCCAAAATAATAAGAAATATTTGTTACTAGTAGCTTTCACATCGTGGGTTTATATATCAAAGGGGTAATTTGAGCTACATCATAACAAAATGATTTTGTTTGAACAGTATGAAGAAAAAGAAAAAAGAAAATAAAAATTCTTGATTGCAGGATAGGTGAACAAATTCTAAAGACCCTATGTTCTTATTTGTTGCTTTCTTGATACGTAGATGAAATGATTAGGCCCCCGTTGCAAGCTTAATAGAGTTTCTCAAACAGGATCTTTTGAAAAGTATGAATTGAATCCATTGGAGGGTTGTGTTGAGCACAATTAAAGATACATGCATGACGAAAAGGAGCTTTCGATAAAAGGAGATGAAAGGATTATGACAATAATATTTTAATTTCAAGATTTTGAATGTTGAATTATTTTAAGCTTTTGTATTATAGTTAAGTTTTGAATTAGAAAATAATTTTTACATTTAAATATTACTTAAAGATCATTTCTTTCCTATGCTAATTTTGGCACCTAACACTTGTAAAGAAGAAAAGCATATATTAAATTTATGATGTTCCATCTTTTTCCTTAGCTTGATGCTAATAATCACATAACGATGCAGCAAGGAATTAGATTCCTAAAAGTTTCGGGAAAGCAAGAGGGAAGCTTGCATGAGAGCTTTGGAAGAGTCGAAAAGCAAGAGATCGCTATGCCTCTAGACAAAGCAAAACCATGGAAGCACGAAGGTAAAGAATGCAAGTAAGCTTGCTAATGATATGACAAAACGAGTAAAAATCTTCTTCAATCTGTTGTGTTTTTGGCATAGATTTCTGGGTTATCATCAAACAGCCTAAGCGAATTGAAGAAGCATTGTTTTTCTCTAAGATGGAGACAGCCTCAAGAAAGGACGCCATGCAGCGAGCGCTGAAAATTGGCATTCCTGCAGCTGTTATATCTGTGGCTGGTTTTATCTGTGCTAGGATCATGGCAAGAAAAAGTGTTCTTAGAGACCGTTCATTAAGTACTCAGGTAAGTTCCCTTAACACCAATCCTTTGGAGGCGTTTACAGATGAAGATAGCTTTCGTAGCCTTCCTTCCACATGTATCTTTTCCATGGAAGATGGAGAACCAGTGGTCGCCAACGCTAGTCTGGTGAATATGGTAGAAGATTTAGATACTGGAGAGATTTTACGCCTAAGAAGCCAGATAGAAGAACTTGAAGAGAAGGAATGGGAGATAGAGAGGCAGTTTCTTCGTTACTGCGATCTGAAAGAGCAAGAATCCATGATTATGGAGCTTAAGAACGTGTTGTTGTTAGAGAAAGCTCATGTTGAGTTCCTGGATAGGGAAATTTCGTGGCTGAAGACTCAGAATGAAATACTTGACAATCTAGTTCTGCAATATACGGGAGTTTTAGAGCAGTTGGAGCATTGGAAATCAGAAAACGAGCGGTTCAAAAGGTCAGTGAAGAGACTTTTGAGAAGAATAAGGCAACAATCGCGTGTTATCAGGGAGCAAAATGTGAAGATTGAAGCCAGAGAAGCAACAATTTCGAGAAATTGTGCTGCGCTAGAAACAAGGGATGAGGTAATCAAGAACCTGGAGGAGGAAATCAGAGAGCTGCGCATGTTTACGGACCAAATGCAGGAGGAAAAGATTGAACTTACGAAGAAGCTTGAGATGGCAGAAAAATCAGCGGCATCTATCGAGGTTTGACCATCTTCTTTCTGCATTTAGAATTTGTTTGTTAGTTTTGTACACGTAAAAACCAATTTATATATGTCGTACACCTTCTACTTGAGATGATAGCACTATGATTTGGACCTTGTCTAAGGACAAAATGATGAAGAGAAAAGGTAATAAAAGACACTGAGAAATTACCTGAAGTTTTATAGGGCTGGTGTTGTCCAAATCACCCTAAATTCTTAACTTGTATGTGTTCCTTTTGTGTATTTACTCATATTTTGGCTCTCAAAAAGTGTCATCAATAATTTTTCTCTTTTCCTTTTTTAGTTAGATAAAAGAAGTTCAAAAAATGAGATGTAAAATTTTAAAACCTTAGTTCTGGACACAATAATCAACTACTGAACTATTGACTTATTAATTAAAATGTCAACAATATTTCGGCTCTCAAAAGTGTCAGCAATTGTTATATACCTAATAAATATCTCTAGGCATTTCATAATGACACATTTTATTTCACAAGGGAGTCTAACAATTTGCGGTTCTCCCTTTGCAGATTGAAGAAGAAGGTCTAACAAAGGAAGCTTACAATCAGCTTGAGAACGAACTGCAACAGCTCCAGAAGGAACGAGCAGCAGAGGTAAAGGAACTGATCTTCCTGCGCTGGAGCAATGCATGCTTAAGGCATGAGTTGATGAGAAGCCATGATGAGAAAAGGAATCACTCTGACTTACTTCTTGAAGGCTGCCGAGAAACTGGAGATTCTGGGATAGAGCATGAAGATAAGGCTGGTTTTCTTGTTGAAAGCAGTGACCATGGCTGTTCTAAAAGAGGAAATCTACTTGAAAGGCTTAGAAGATGGGTGGAAGGCAGTGAGAAGGCAAGAGGGAGACTAAACGAGAAAAGAAGACATGAAAGTAAGTGTTTTGGAAGGCACAGTGAATCGGATGCGGCAGAGGAGGATCTTGCTAGAAGCTCCTGCGCTATTGCTGACGGTGAGTTATAATGTCTCGTCCATGTTGAACTCTGTACAGAACATTATCTACTTGGAGGAAAGAAGTATCTTTTCACAAGGCTGTATATATGCACAAATATTTGCACAGAGTTTTTTATTTTTCTTTCTCTCGTAATATGATAGAAAAAAAAACTATATTAGATGACAACAAAATTATCACAAGATTCACATTTTTTTTCTTCTTAAAATTGGCTTATAAGAGAGAAATATTTTTATATATGAAGAACATAATGGTGTAGTATATTAGTAATGTATGATACACTCCAAATTTTAACTTGTATTTTTATTCCAAGCGTAAAAAGTACTTTCTATATGAATGTAATCTATAAATAAATAGATGTCTTATTTAAAACTTTTAAATGTTCACTTCCTCCTTTTTAAAATTGACTTTTAAGATAAAAAAAATTTAATACATTGAAGCATATGTTACATTATAATATAAGATATATACTGAATTTCAACAGCACAGAACTTTATAACCTTTATAATTTATAAAATTTTTATCATGTGACCCAACATTTTAATTTCCACAATCTACTTCTCATCCACTTCACATCATTGCTATTCTCTTTCTCACACGCTAGCGTCTACGATGGATCTGTTTGGGTGCTGGTACACTTTGATGCTATGAAACCGGCATGATTTCTAATGGTAAAATTGTACATCATATATAGTATTGACAGTTTTAAATAGTTTTATGTACATACATACATATATATATATGTACGTACGTACGTACATACGTATGTATATAAGAGTGTCTTTTTTTTCTGACATGATGTTAAACTTATATTACAAGTTTGATATCGCATAACTAGTAGATTGATTTTTTATTTTATGTACTTAAGACAACGAAATGTATTCAAAGTAGTTTAAATATATATCTTATATTGTTATTACTTTAATATATTTTTATCTTAATAACTAGTATTGAAAAAAAAAATTAAAATTTTCTAGCAACGCATTAACTCCTCTACTAGTCCATCCACAGTTTTGATAACCATTATATATGATGCATCTTTGCCTTTAATGGCATATCTTTCTTTACTTGGCTGATTTAACTTATATCAACAGTCTTCTGCGGGAAAAGAGCCCTAAGTTATGCTGAGGTGATTGTTGATGCAAATAGAGAAGATAAGAAGTTCTTTTTATACTACTGTAATATTAATGGCCTATGAACGGCCTGATGTCTTTCTTACTGTCCTTTTGCTTGTTCTCTTATGCTTCGGATCTGCTTTCTTCTTTCATAATGCCTTCACTCTCCATTAAGTTACAAGGAATCCCATTTTGCCGCGTGGATGTTTATACCCCAAAAGAGCATTATTGACATAATCCTGTTATGAATTTACACAAATGAAGTATTATATATACTTAAACTCAGTGACATTACATGCTTCTGCAAGTGAAGTTTATACAGCTATATTGGCATAACATCTTATTAGATAGTTCGAAGCTTCCAGCTTGCTCAACGAGAATAGTTGCAAAGCACAGCCTCCTTCTACCTCATACCAACTTCAGTTAAACTCAGTCAGCATCCTCAGTTTCTCGAAATTCATGTTTGCTCCGGTAGTTATTGCCACCACAATTAGTAGTCAATTACTAGGTTGCTAACCTTGGCGAAGAAATATATTGATTATTATTAATTGAATTCAATACTAAGTTAAAAGATTAAAATCCAACCCAAAAATTAGTTCAAGATTAGATGAATATTTCTCTTATTTAAACTTCACCTCAAGATTTCTTTCCTGACATGAGATTTTCGTCTTCCATACAAATGAGACTATTTTTTAGCATCAATATATGGTGGGAAACTAACCTTTTTTTTACTATGTTATTTATTATGAGTAGATTGCTACATCCACACAAGTTAAATTCTTAATAAAAGTTTATATGGTTTTAAGCCATTTAAGTAAGAATGGGACTATTGTGTGAGAAACAATTCTCTTTAAGAGTTCAATTAATTCCTATATCTTTTATTATGTTATACTCTAAAAATTAACCAATCTGTTAACAAAATTATACTATAGTATGATTATCAATTTTTTATAAGAGTTTATGTAGTAGTTCGTAGTAAGAATTCAACTAATGTTTTTGTCTTTTACCAAGTTATATTCTAAAAGATTAGCTGATGTCTCATTGGAAACTATATTGTAATATGATTATCAATCTTGATAAAAGCTTATGTGAATTTTTAAGCCACTTTAGTCTGAATGAAACTATTAGCCAAGTACCAATTCATTAGGATTCAATTGCTTTCAGTGTCTTTTACTATGTTATAATCTAAAGATATCAATTAAGGTTTTTATTAGTATGTAATATATTTGTGATTGCCTTATTCTTGATGGGAACTTGCTTTATTCCTCGGTGACTTAATTGCATTATGTTCTGGAAGTAGTTGGTATCTATCACTTCCTATAAAAGATTGTTATTAACCAAAACAAAAGAAAAGGTTAATATTAAACAAAAAGATCAATTACTATCTCTTATATTGTATCTTGTACTAATCATACTTAAAGTGATACTTTAACTTGGACATTATTTTAGATGATCAAAATTTATATCAAATTTAGATTGTCTTATAATACTATACTCTAGAAGATTATCATTAGCCAAAGCAAAATAAAAAGTTGATATCAAATAGAAATATCAATTACTAGTGTCCTTTTTAGATATTGTATCTTCTAAAATGATCTTTAAAATTGGGACATTATTTCAAATAAACTTGACTTTGTATTAGATAACTTGAAAATTATGAGTTACTAGTCATTGATATATAAATCAGGAATAAGTGTTTGTTGATAAACTAGATCCTTATTGTTAGAAACTTTAGATACTACTATTAAACTAAAAGTTATAAATGATAGTTAGAATGCATACTTAACAACACAATTTGCATACTTATTAGTACACTTAGCATGGACGCACAAATAACCAAGCCCAATAAAAGTAGCATTTATGACTTGTTCTGATACCAATTAATATGACTGTTAGGTCTATTGAAGTTATAGTTAATAATTAAAGCATAAATTAGCGGTTTAAGTTTAACATAAACGAGCTTGCTTTAATACACATGAACATAACTTCATTCTACAGTTATCATCAATTGCATAGGTTTATCGCATCTCGTGCATCTCGTGCATGAATGCAAAGATAAAACCTACGCGGAAAAGGAATTAGATTCCCATCAGTTTCAGAAGGCAAAAAGGAGTTGGGTTTTGGCAGGCAGGGTCAAAAAGCTACAGAGCACTATGCCTCTAAACAAAGCAAAACCAAGCAAATACAAAGGTAAAGAATCTAAAGTCAGGTTCCTCATGATACACCAAACGATTTGATCGCCATTGTTAACCACACAAACGACCAAAAATCTTCGCAAATCTTTTGCGCTTTTATCATCAAACAGCCTAACCAAATTGCTGAAGCAATGGTATTCTGTAATATGGAGACAGCTTCAAGGGCGGAGGTCATGGAGGCAGCGCTGCTAAAAGTTGGGATTCCCGTAGCTGTTATATCTGTGGCAGGTTTCATCTATGCTAGAATCGCAAGAAAAAGTGGTCTGAAAGACAACTCCATGAATACCCAGGTGAGTTCTCCGAAAACCAATCCTCAAGATGCGTTTACAGAGGAAGATGGCTTTCAGAGCCTTTCCCCTTCATGTATATATTCTGTGGAAGATGAAGAAACTGTGGCCAAGGCCGAATTCGAAGAGATTTTAGGCCTAAGAAACCAGATAGAAGAGCTTGAAAACAGGGGATGGGAGTTAGAGAAGAAATTTATCCGTTACTGTGATTTGAAAGAGCAAGAATCCGAGCTTATGGATCATAAGAACACGTTGTTGTTGGAGAAGGCCCGGATTGCGTTCTTGGATAGGGAAATTTCATGGGTGGAAACCGAGAACGACATACTCAACAATCTGCTGTCTCAATATTTCGGAATCATTAAGCTGTTAGAACATGAGAAATCAGAACATGAGCAGCTTCAGAGAAAGGTAAAGAGACTTTTGAGAAGAATAAAAGCACAATCACGTGTTGTAAGAGAGCAAAAGATGAAGATTGAAGCTGGAGAAGCAGAGATTTTGTGTAATCATAAAGCGCTGGAGACAAAGAATGATGTGATCAAGCACTTGGAGGATGAAGTTAGAGAGCTGCACAAGAATATGGACCAAACGCAGGAGGAAAAGATTAGACTTCTGAAGAAGCTTGAGATGGCAGAAAAATCAGCTCCATCTATCTCCGAGGTTTGGTTATCCTTTCTGCATTTAGCATGCATGTCAACATAATTTTAACATCCTCCGATCGTAAGACCTTTGACATGAACCTTGTCGTTTTTGGTAACTTCGGAGTCAAGATTGGGAGCGAGGCAAAATGATCATTTCCCTTGTTAGGGGTAAAATAGTCTTTTTAAATAGCCTATAAATATAATGTTTAGGAAGCCTAAGTGATTAATAGATAAATAAATAAAAAGAGAAATACAAAAATATCTTTCAGCCATTTATGAGAACTCGAGAGTATGAGTGTTGGAGAAAAGTAGAAAAATTCTTAAGTTGGAAGTAATTGAATTATTGTTCTTTAGATGTAAGAAATATTTGCTCAAGTCACATAAATTTTTTTGTATTCTTTACTAAGTTTTTACATTCTATCCTTAGCTCATGAATAATTTTTTTTTGAAAAAAGTATTATTTCACATAAAAAATATAAAAGCCTAAAAATTATTTATAAAAAGATAAATTATTTCTCAACTTAATATGTTATGATTTTAAGTTAGATATAACTATTCTTTATAAGTTATAACATATGTGTGTAATTGTTGCATCAGTCTTGGCTATCGACTTTGGTTTGAAATTTGGCAACAAAGTTGGGAGCTTTCGCCTTTTGTCTTACGATTGATGGTCTAGTAATGTTGAGGTTCTCATCTTGCAGATTGAAGAAGGTGTAACAAAGGAAGCTTATGATCAGCTTCTGAATGAACTGGAGCAGCTCCAAAAGGATCGAGCAGCTGAGGTGAAGGAAGTGATTTTCCTGCGATGGATCAACGCATGCTTGAGGCATGAATTGATGAGGAGCCGTGATGAGAAGAAGAATCACGCAGACTCAGGTGTGGAAGCTTGCCATGAACCTGCAAATTCCAGGTTAGAGCATGAATCAGATGGTCCGGTTTCAGAGCAGAATGAGCCTTTTTTTGTTGTTGAAAGCAGTGGACATGGTTGTTCGAGAAAGGGAAAGCTACTCCAGAGGATTAGAAGATGGGTGGAAGGCGGGGAGAAGACCAGGGAGAAACCAAACGAGAAAAGAAGCCATGAAAGGAAAAGGAAAGGTGCTCTGGAAGCGACAGAGGAACATCTTCATGCTAGAAGCCCCTGCTCCAGTGCAGATCATGAAGTATAATGTCTTTCTTTCATGTTCAAACTTTGTAACCGTTGCAAAATTTTCTTGGAGGAAAGAGAACTTTCTTTCAAGGCTGCATTTGAAGCCAGAAAGTGCAGAAAGAGCACATGGCTTTGTTCCATTATACCGCTGCAACATCGGAATAAACTGGTTTTCCTACAGTGAATTCATTGGAGCTCATGTCAATTCATGCAGGCTACAATGCAAATGTAGTAGGCTTGTAATTGTAGAAAATGAGAGCAGGGTGTCAAAAATCATCATGTTATCAATGTTTTGATACAAAAAATTTGTATAAGAGAATATCATATCATATCATATTGTTGTCCATCTTAGGGCTAAGCTCACAATGTGGTTGGATGATTGATTTCTAATTCAATATACAGTAGAATAAGACAAAACTTAATTCTAATATAAACTAGGCAAGACAAGGAAGAGATCTGGGCAAGAAACACAAAATTTTATTATAACATAAAAAATAGCTATGTTTTCAGTTTATGCAGAAACTGAATTCTCTCTAGGAATTGCTTTCTTTTGTTTTCTAATATGAAACTCTAATTTATAGACAAACATTAAATACTAAAGACATAATACTTCATCTTCAAGAGATTTTCAGGTTGTTTTACAGTTGTTTTTATATAGATAGGATGATTACAAGACAGTACACAACTTGTTGTCAAATTCTACATGTTCAAACTTGGCTGCTAACTTTTATTTTCTTAGCTGTTTGATAAGGATGAACTACCAACATTGGTATGATAGTTTTTTGTATGCAATAATATTATTTTTTCTTAATTTCAACTTTAAAAGAAGTGTTTTTTAAACAAATATTAAACAATATATCCTAAAAAGTGCAAAGTATGATTTACTAAAATTAATATATCTTGATCACATATTACTTTCTTTTAACATTTGGTTTTGTGAGAGAGTGAAACTGAACAACATATTCTAACTGAAAAATGTAAAAATAGATGAAATGAAATCATTATATGGAAAAGGTTCTTTTTCTTATTATATCCTGCAATAAGATTAAGATATTACAACGCTTGTTGTTTGGCCATAAAACGACGGTCGTTTCAGTCGTGTGGACGAAATCAATGGTGTTATCCTCCCTCAAACAAAAAGCCAGGACTTTTGATTTCACAATTTCTCTTATCAACGGTCACTTCAACCAACTCCAATGGCGCTCTCCCTCTTTCCTTCCCATCAGCACTCTCTACTTCTTATTCGTCCGCCTTTCACCCACTTTCCCGTTGTTGGTACTGTTTCTCTATCTTTCTCATGCTCAAACACTCGCGCACTTTCCCATTTGTGTTGTGGGTTGTGTCTAGATTGTGCTTAACCGATTGGTTGGTGTTCCACAGGGACAGGGAAGAGGCCGTCTGACAGAAACCCAATTGGGTTGCCATGTAGGTGCTCATACTCTTCCTCTAATGATGCTGCCGAGCCAACCACGCTGTCTTTACAGTATGAAGGAAAAAGGGCATTGCTTGGTTCTCTCCTCACAACCGGTTCGTCCTTGGGTTTTTAAGCTGTTTTGTTTCTGCATATTGCAGTTCTCGTCATGACTTTAACGCGAGAATTCCCTCTGGAATTTGAATTTTATAGCTTTGATCATTTGGGCCTTTGAAAATCTACTTTTCTTTTTTTAAAAACGCTGGTAATTAAAATTTTGGTGATATGGCTCGGGCAATCATTATTTATGATGCATCTTTGCTTTTGATGAATAATCGGTTTCTCTACTTTGTTGGTTGATTGACTTAAAATATGAATCAGCTGCCGGGTTCTGTATCTCTAATGTGGCTGAGGCTGTTAGCACAAGTAGAAGAGCAGTAAGTTTCCTTTTCTTTTCTTTTGTTTTCACCGTAAGATTCCGTGCTTTGTTCTGAGGTGATTGTTGCGGCTGATGGATTAAAGAAAGGAGGATTTTTTTGGCAGTTGTAATGTTGTATTTTCACTTGCTGCAGCTAAGAGGAGCGAAAGTACCTGAAAGTGAATTTAAAACCCTGCCCAGTGGTCTGAAGTGAGTAATTCACTCATCACTTATATAGAAATGCCTGCTTCCTAGAATTCTTTTGATTGTTTGCTTACGCTTTTGTTCTTCTTTGATGCCTCTGGTTTCTTAAAACTCCACTAAATTACGTAGAGATGTATTTCCCACGCGATAAGATGCTATATCTAAATGATTGTACCTCAAATGGCATAACCATGATACATTTGTATGAAAAATCCTTCTTTCGATTAGTTTCCTCTTTCATGCAAGGTATTATGTCAGGATGTTTTCTAGATAACATAGCCAGAATTGTTTTAAGTTTCAGCTTGTAAACCCCAAGTTTAGTACTGTTTTGTTGGGTCATTTCATTCCTAAAAGTATTATTCAGTTCTCAGGTTCAAGTTTATTCTGAAAAATTTCAGGTACTATGATCTGAAGGTTGGGGATGGAGCTGAGGCTGTGAAGGGATCCCGGGTTGCAGTATGGTTGTAACCTGCTTAAATTTCAATGTTCAACTTAATTGTTACTCTGCTTTGTGATTATAGAATTGAACCTCAAATTTCATAGAGGTATCTGTGGTGGGCATGCATCCATGTGGTCAGAATTATGAATATATGTAATATATATTGACAATCACATGTTAACAAGTGCAATTCAGATATCATCGATTTACATGTGTATATTCATGTTGTAGATTCACTATGTTGCTAAATGGAAGGGTATCACTTTTATGACTAGCAGACAAGGACTCGGTGTTGTTGGAGGAACGGTAAGATGAGAATGGCTCACTTTTTGCAAATCTTCCATGTAGTTAATTATTTGTAGATATTCCTAATGCATGGAGAAAGAAGCACTTTTGGTTTTACAGTGATTTTACAATTATCAACAGACTCCAAGAGCTTTTGGTCGTTATAAACAGTGCTATTTCAAAGCTCTTAGTGGCCGGTAGCAGCAGCCAAATTTAACTCTTATCCTCCAAGCAGTTGCTTTAGTTGAGTTTCTTTCTCGGTCTATTTAGGCTGAGGGAGTGACAATAGATTGAGAAAGAACCTCACCTAGATTGGAAGGATTATAAGTACTATAAGTCAATAAATGTTTTCCATCTCTAACTATAATGCACAGTGCCAATGAAATCTGATGTCCTCACTGCAGCCAGAAACCATCTATTTCAAAATCGCATTTGATTATGTGAGAGTATGCAGGCAAAAATCTTCTAGACTTATTTTCAGACTGGAAAGTAAACTTCAATCACTCTTTGATGTATATGTATGAAAAGCTATTTCTATTCACTTGATGTGCTAACAAACGCCAATTCTCCGTTGGCTAGGTCTGACCAATGTTAACTATCCAATTCCCACTTAATTTTTTGCCAAAAAATTAAGCAAAGATTCCTTTCTCATTTTGATCCTTATGGTGGTCTTGTACCTCAATAACCCCCTTTTCTAGGTAAATATATGGAAAACAAGAAGTTTTATTGCAAAAACATCTCTGCAATCTGCACAAATATCTGCTACGCTGTCATCCTTCTGTCTGTTTGCATGTTTCTGTTTCTTGAAGATTATTTCAAATATTCATATCTTGCGGAGTGGTCTCCAAAGGTAGCTCGGTGTTTAATCTCCCATGTCTTTACCTGTTTTAGTCATCTTAAGCATGGAAAGCTATTGCATTTTCTTAATGTCGTATTACTTAAATTGCTGCAGCCATATGGGTTTGATGTTGGCCAGTCTGAGAGGGGAACAGTCCTTAAAGGATTAGATCTAGGAGTACAAGGCATGCGGGTTGGCGGTCAGGTGAGACCTATTTGGTTCTTTTATGCAGCTGTTTTATGCATCAAGCGGGTAACTGGACTTCTATTGGACTCAGGATCTCTCCTTTCCACTCCCTTTTTCAAATCCTGTGTGATTGACTAAAAACAATATAAGTAGGGTTACCTACATATATAATTCTTGGCCTTTATACTTCTCAAGGAGTTGAAATGCTTTATGAGAATGGGGAAATGGGTGGAATTTTTTTGCGATTATTTCATTAAATCTGAACTACTTCAACAAGGAGAAATTTTTTAATAGGGTGGGGATAGTTTTTAGCTAGTCGGATCTAGCCTTTGTCAAGTGTTTAATTAATCAGTTTTGTGCAGCGATTGCTAATTGTACCTCCTGAGCTAGCATATGGGAGCAAAGGAGTCCAGGAAATTCCCCCTAATGCGACGATAGAGGTAACAGGTTTTTATCTCTTGCCAAAGATTTCCTGTGTGAAGATTAAGAGCAGAGTTAAAGTGATTAGTTTGGTATCTATGATACACTCCTAATCTTGAATTGGGCCTACAACAGACCGTTGTTATACGTAAGGTGTCATTTTTACTAGCAAGGTTGGATGAATCATTAGTCAAGAGATCACGTCACTTTTTTTTCTTCTCAAAATTAGACCCCAACTTTCGCTATGTCCAAGTTAGATGTGTTAGAGGTGCAGAGTCAGGAGACACAGTAGCGACAATATATACATGTAGTATGCCTATAGGTCAGAGGTGCATTAACTTATTAGTCACATCAAGCGGTGAAGTTGATTTTAGATCTTGAACATATTTTAGTTCTTTGTTCCGGTTTTGGCTATAAAATACATATTCTTTTTGATCTTTATGCAACATCTACTAAGATTAGTAGGATTTAAAAGATGCAATTTGGTTTTCTATGCTTCAGGTATGGCATAATTCAATTGTTATGATTAGTAGGATTTAATAGTATTTTTTTCCTTATTATTGATACTAAGTTACCCCTTTTTATTAGATTAGTCGTATTGTTAGAAAATACTTGTTTTCTAATTTCTACTCTAGAATTATATCTGGCCTTACTGGCTCTTTTCCAGCTAACTTATCTTCTTTCCAAGTTCTTTTTCTGGTTTTCTCTCTGGATGTGGGCTGATAAACCTGGTAAAGTAGTTCACTTTAAAACAGCCTTGGTCTGATAAATTTCTCATGCCCCATTACTGTAAAACTAAAAATCAATAGCGAAACAGTACAACTGGTGAGAGTTTGTCAGTTTTCCCATGGAAGCAAGTCTCTTGCTCGATTAGGCTTTAAGTTCATAAAATTATTGAAGAAAATTCCTTAACCCTCCCCATCATGGCAAAATAGACTTACATTAAGAAATGAAACAGTCACCCTAGAAAGTAGATTTTCTTGGATTTTTTGGTTTTCATCTTCTAAACAAAGTGACTTCATGCTCATCGTGCTCCATTAATAGTCCTCGATCTTGAAAGTTTCCCATTTGTATTTCATTGGTACTCTCCTTCCCCTCAGAAAAAATGATTAGAAAAGAAGTAGGAGTCCATAAAAATAATACATCATCTATCTGTTGGAATTAATCTATCACTATCGTTGGTATTTAACAAGTTCTATTTATACTCTTTTCGTCTTTTTCTTCACCTTCCATTGTGGCTTCCATAGTTACCATGCATTTTTACTGTTTTGCGTTTTGTCTGGACTGCAGTTGGATGTTGAACTTCTGACTATCAAACAAAGCCCATTTGGGTAAGTAATGGGTTCTGAGAAGAATTAAGTTCAGCCTTCAGGTGTTTAATATCCAAATTCCCTGGTGGTTAATGTCAGCTATTACTTTGTTGTGCAGGTCTCCTGTGAAAATTGTTGAAGGTTAATGAAATATACCCCTGCCACTCTCATGTTGGTGTATTGATGTGGATATCTGAAAACAGACAAGTAATTGCAGAAGAGGATCTCTTACATTTGTTCCTGGACAAGAACGATGTTTACATGAATTGATACTGTATATCACTTATTTTTGTAAGTTTTGTCTGTGACCATTAGTAAGATATTTTCAAAGTTCTCCTTCGATTTCATCCTATCTTCTATCAATTTCTTGTAAACTTTGGATTCATTCATTAAATTAGAAAAGTCTAAAACTGATCATGAAAAGAAGTCACCTAAACTATGAGGAAAATATCATGCCTAACTATGGGCGTATGAGACAACTGTTGATTTGAACAGGTGTGATAATATAATCATAGAAGAGAAAATGCAGAAACAGTGAGAGAATTATAAAGTAAATTCCAAAATACTAGAAAGCATGTCAAATTTGGAGCTGTGATCGGTATAGTATCTTAGTGGGGAAAAATTACAAGTTCGAGGGCCATTGTGCTTGGAAATTCCTCCTTTTTTTTAATCAATAGTTTACTCATTTTCATCATCTGTTGCTCAACTACATTAAAGAAGTGCAATTATGGAAAACCA
Organism: Casuarina cunninghamiana; assembly: GCA_028551485.1. NCBI lineage: Eukaryota > Viridiplantae > Streptophyta > Magnoliopsida > Fagales > Casuarinaceae > Casuarina > Casuarina cunninghamiana. The sequence goes on from CM052364.1 coordinate 13,796,849, forward strand.
AATGAGCATTCAAGTCTTTTTCTGGCAAAATTCTTGCTTTACTAAAGCTTGAAATGCGTTCTTCTGGACACCATACAAGAGGAATCCGCCACTCCAATAAAAGCCAAAAGTTCTTTGTTTTTTAGGCAGATTCTTGCACCATCTTTATTCTCCCGCTGAAGCCTTAAATTTTGCTCCTGCTTTCTTTCCTGTCATCAGAGAGAGTTCTTCACCTCTTTGCACATGCAAAATGAGCAACAAGCGAAGCCCAATACCAGGATTCCTTTGTTGTATCTTGTATCTTCTTCTCCTTAGTCTTCCATCTTCTTCTCAGAGGACCTGCCCGAACTGTGGATCCAATGAAGTTCCTTATCCTCTGAGCACAAACCCCAACTGTGGTGACCCTGACTACTCTCTCCGGTGTGATTCCCGGTCCCATAAAATTTACTTTGATTCCCTCAACGGAAGTTCTTATCTGGTGCTTAGAATCACAGCTGCAACTCAGCGTATGGTGGTGCAACCATCGGCGTGGCTGCCGGAGACATGTGTTACTGAAGACATGGTGGTCAGCGAAGGCCTCTGGTTGAACCAGTCCCTCCCTTTCAACGTCACTTCTTCCAACACCATTTTCCTATTCAACTGTTCGCCCCGGCTGTTCGTTTCTCCTCTCAATTGCACTACCTCTAGTCTGTGTCACCGTTACCTGGAGAGCTCCGGACAAGTTGATAAAAAGCGGGCAGTTCAATGTGCAACTAGTTCTAACCCTTGTTGCACTTTCGTCGCGGGTGGGATGCCTTCAGCATACAAGATTCGGCTTCATGATTCTGGTTGTAAAGCATTCAGAAGCATCCTTCATTTGGATCCGGCGAAGCCTGCTGATCAGTGGGAAGAAGGCTTGGAAATTCAATGGGCTCCCCCGCCGGAGCCAGGGTGTAAATCACAACTTGATTGCTCCGGGCCTTCCAAGTGCTTACCTTCTGCTATAGATGGCGGCCTCCGATGTCTCTGCAACAAGGGATACCTTTGGGACCACGGTCTCGGAACTTGCTTGAGAAACAAGAAGAACATGAGACTTGGCCTCAGCCTAAAGGTCTCCGTAGGCGTAATCTCCTTCTTCTCTCTAGCAGTAGTAATGACCGCAATCAAAGTAAGAAGATCCTGCAGAATCTCCAACACAGAAAAGGTGGCCAGGGCAAGAGAGGACATGTTGAAGTCAACCAACGGTGGGAAATCTGCAAAGATGTTTCATCTGAAAGAGATGAAGAAAGCAACGAACAATTTCTCCAGAGACAAGGTTTTAGGGAGTGGTGGTTTCGGGGAAGTCTACAGAGGCGAGCTTCAAGATGGGACTATCGTGGCCGTCAAGTCAGCTAGAGTCGGCAACGTTAAAAGCACCGAGCAAGTTCTCAACGAAGTCAGGATACTTTCTCAAGTCAATCACAGAAACCTTGTTAGACTCCTTGGTTGCTGCGTGGAAGGGGAGCAGCCGTTGATGATCTACGAGTACATCTCAAACGGGACCCTTTATGATCATTTACATGGTAAGTTTTCCTCTTTCCTGGATTGGAAAACGAGGCTGCGAATCGCCCTACAAACTGCAGAAGCATTAGCTTATTTACATACTGCAGCATACACTCCCATCTTCCATCGAGATGTGAAGTCCACAAACATACTGTTGGATGACGAATTCAATGCAAAAGTTGCAGACTTTGGGCTGTCAAGATTGGCTCACCCGGGACTGAGCCATGTTTCAACCTGTGCTCAGGGAACATTGGGCTACTTGGATCCTGAATACTATCGGAATTATCAATTAACAGATAAGAGTGATGTCTATAGCTATGGGGTTGTGTTGCTTGAGCTTCTGACCTCCCAGAAGGCCATCGACTTCTCTCGTGATCAAGACGCTGTGAATCTAGCCACCTACGTGAGCCAACGGGTCCTCGATAGCGCAATCATGGAAGTTGTGGATCAGCGGCTGCTTGGGAAGGAGCCCTCGGGAGAGACAGTGACGAGCGTGAAGCTCTTCTCGGAGCTTGCACTTTCATGCCTGAGAGAGAAGAAGGGGGACAGGCCTGGAATGAAGGATGTTGTTCAAGAACTGCAATGCATAACCCAAATCCTTGTTCAAGAAGTGGCTATTGATCAGGTTAGTAACAAGACTATATGAATGTTAAGAATCAGTTAGATGTTAATTTATTTGAGAATCTTCTGCATGTAAAGATATGTCTTCTTGCTCTTAAATCATCTTTTGAAAAAAATTATGTATGAGTTTCATATAAGTTGTATGACATTGTGTAAATCATGTTGAGAGTCTTTTATAAATAAAGAAAGGTTTTCTTACTCTTTAAACAAAAATTAAATTTTTTAAAATGATATAAGAGTTCATATTTGGGAGGTGGTACCCTCATATAAGTTGTACCACATTATGTAAATCTTATGTAAAAATCTCATGTATGTAAAAATATGTCTTCCTACTTTGAATTTACTTTTTAGTAAAAACTAAGCTTTTTAACATGCTATAAGAGTTTATACTTAGAAGACAATACTCCACATACTAAGCCTACAACCTATACTTGATTGTTTCTCTTGAGTCTTTTAAAGAAAAAAAAATCAACACTAATTATAAAAGAAAGTGTTAAAAATGATATAAATTATCTTATATTATTTAAATTCTTCTTGAAAATATTTTTCTTACTCTTGAATGAATTTTGCGATAGGGAACGGACTCTATTACAATTAACATATTGAATAACATCCTGCTTAGTTTTTCTTCTAGTTTTAATATTTTAGTGTAAAATTTGTCTTACGGATTTACACGATCTTTGAATATTCATGTTGGAAAGTTGTAGGTGGTGGAAATGATTCCCAGAGGACGCTGACTGTGACGAGCCTAAAGAAGCCAAACAAAGTGCTTCCGGTAGGGATTGAAGTGCAGGAAAAGATAGGGATCAGATGCTTACTTTCCACAGAAAGTTTGAATTCTTCCAGAATGTATGGACCTGCAGTTAAGGGGTAATGGGAATCACTTGGGTTTACCATGATTGTTGGAAAGGGGAAATAGCAAACCACTTTTGGAAATGGCGAGGCAATTATTATTATAGTTCTAGTAGGGATTTGGAAATGTCAAAAAAAGGAAAGCATTACTGATTGATGAGTGCTTTATGTATGTGTGAATCACGATGCAAATAAAATAACATTGTATAATGTTTAGTGTATCATATTCTCACTCCACAAACTTAAGTGGAATGCTAGTTTGTAAATTTTTTATTGCATTGATGTTATCCAAAAACAAAAAAAAAAAAAAAATGGAAGGAAGATATATTATTGACTTTATTTTAAGGGTTTTTTATATACACCAAACAATTCTTGTGACACTAAAATTACTTATAGACGAGGTATATCAAAATTATCCTCACTATTTATATAGTAATGAAAGGTGTTGGTGATCCATTGAGGTGATAGTAATGAAAACTGTTTATCAAGGTTCATTGAACGGTATGCATTAGTGATACATAGAGGAAGACCATATTCTTAATGACATGTCTAATCTAAGAACAAAAAGTAAAAATAAGATAATAAGAAAGACAGTGACTTCCATAACATGGCAGTCCATACCCTTTTATTTGTGAAAGGCGGCAATAGGACAAATTAATAAAGGGCAGCTGCACCTCATGCGGGAGAACAGTTATCTATTGAAGTGTGTGATTTAATTAGATGATGAAGTTGGTTAAGCCATAGATTGCATGATTATGTCCTTTGACATCACGATTTAGAAGCTTTCATCCACTATGAGAATAACCTAGGTTTATTTGTTAAAAATTTTGTCAATTTTCGATAGCTGAAGTGGGGTTGTTGAGAGTTTCATACTATTGGGTCTTGGACTCAAGATATAATATTCCCTTCCATTTACGGAACAAAACTTCAATTATTTTGGTACTTCAAAATCATGTTTGGTACAAGTACAAACCCTCAATAATATATGCAAATCACACTAGCCAAAAAGCCATAAAATTTTAATATTGTTACAATTTATTGATCACTGATATGCGTTCATGCTTTTAGTTTCATATGAACTCCTTTTTGTAGTCGAACCCATATATTCTCTTCTGTACTTCTCAGCAGATTTTTCAGGGGATTGATGGGAGCAAGAAATAATGAATTCTGACACTGTTGTAAAGATTGCCAAACGGCAAGCGACCTGAGAGACTAAAGTTGTAAAGATTAGTATGAAAAAGAGGCATCTTTCTTGATAGGGCCAGCAGGAATAAAAGGAAAAAACAATGCTAATGGAATGCCTTGACCAAGAAGAAGACAGTCTAGGTGTATCTGTTTAAGGATATTGCATTGGAGAATCTATGCCTTGTAATTCTTTCTCGGTGGTGCCCTTCAAGGGACTCAGAGGGCATGCGAATCAACATGAGAAGTTACTTTAAATAGTGCAAATAGTCAAAAGCATTGTGATCACTTCCAGTAGCGTTCATTGCAATCATCATGATTTTGGGTATCATGGAAAGAACATGTTTTGCAGAAAAAGATTACTTTCTAACAGTATCAACCCATCTTTATGGCCAATCCATCTAACTTTTCTTTTCCAACCGGAAAAGAAGATACGGGAATTGACTGGCAGGAAGTAGGTGACTAAAGGAAAGAAACCTGTCCCCAGTTAAGATCATGTGTTACAGATTTAGATTGTAGTGCGCTTCAACTTCTAAGGGTTTAAGTTGGTGGTGGTATTTCAACTTAAATCTTCTGACACATTAGTTGAGGCACAAAATAATATATTAACAGAATGCATATGAATAAGGTCTTAACATCAATAGAAGAACGCAATACCTTAAAGCCTGGGTCCTCAAAAAAGCCATTGAACAAGTGGGGAACTTTGAAACCTTGTTTTCAAAGAAATCTCCAATAACAAAGCCTTGTGGCAAACATTTTTACCTAGGTAGGTAAAAGGTAGGTTTTTGGAAAGGTCTTGTCACCTTTCCAATTGAAACATATTCCACAAGATATTCGATATTGGATTATGGATTTTTACCTAAGCATGACAAGTCTTGATCTCTGCATGGTGTTAATAATAACTTTTTGTTGTTAACTCCTACGAATCTTCATCAGTTTCTTTTCCAAATCAAAGGGCTCCTCTAAAATCTTACTTTCTTTCGTCAAATAATGAAAATGTCAATTCTTCCTTAACATGACCTCTATAGAATGTTATGTTCATTGTCACAAAGCTTATTGCATCCCTAAAACCAGTTTGTAAAAAATATAACATTTTAACATCCTTTAAGTTTTAATCACCATAAAAAAAAGTTATTAATTTCGTAAATAATATTAGAGTAAAGGCCTCAAATAATGAGAAAGTTTATTTTATCTTTAAAACTAACTTGTAAGGAAATGATAATTTTTTCATGTATAAAATATTTCATGACATGTTAAAAGTAATATAAGACATTAACAATGCTCATCAGGCATACCTATGTTTAGCTGGTCTGCAATGGCCACACCATAATCTAGCTAGAAAACCTAGGACGTGTCCAAATTCGAGCCAGCCACTCTACCTTATGCAAGCTCATGGTGCACTAATTCTTGGACTTGAGCATATGCCCCCTGTGGCCGAGAAAAAAAAAATGCAAAAGAATGGGGAATATGTGGTCCTAGCCGTAGTGTCGAAACTGATATATCAGGAGGATAGTATTATTAGTTACTGAAAAATTCAAAGCCAGAAGAAAACACACTCATTGAGAAACCATTGTCGTTGCTATGAAGGTCGAAACATTTAAGCAAATCTTAATATCATTGTCATGTTTTATTGTCGACCTCGTTGCTGTGATGACGTTGCTATCATTAGGATAATGCTCTGGAAACCAAGTGTTCTGAGTGTTTTTGCCAAAATCTTCACTCACAAAATAATGAGGCGACAGAGAAATATATTATATTTGGTAATGGGCAGGATGCAGAAGGGAATCCCATTTCTGGCGGAAAGAAGAAAGAATGAGGAAATTCTGAGTTCAAAATGATGGTATTATTGACTACCCAAACGATGTTTTTAACATTTTTTTAAGTACCAACCAGTGGGAAAAAAGGTTTCTGATATGAAGAGTTTATTTATTTATTAATCAGGGATGGGAGTGGAGAGATTTAACAAAAGAAAGTCGAGATCCAAATCCCATGTTAGAAAGTTTTCGCATGTCATTCAGCTGTCAAGGCTCAATGATGGAAAGGATCCTTATTTTCATAATGAGTTGGGTTATGCTTCACCAACAGAATAAACTGAAATGTTACAGATGGTAAGGATCCTGCAAAACTAATCTGAAGTGATATCTACAATACAAAACTGGTTTTGTATAAACTGGGACTTGAAATACATCTGAGAAATGTTGATAGGAAATTCATATCTTCCAGAGGAAAAAGTGCAAACCTACCCGCATGTTACCGACGATAACGGTAGCGTTTAAAGTTGAAATACACGTGCAATATCCCGCGCTCAAATGTACACTTAAAGCCCTTCTTATGAGAATATTCCCATTCCTTGTTTACAATCCGAAAGGCCTGAAATACCAATCAATGCAATGAAATTAATCCTGTGAAACCATTGACTAGAAGAGATCAAAACTCAAACAACCAGATCAAGAAAACTCACAATGTCCTCATACGGGTGGCCCTGCATGGAACCTTATAATGCACGTCTCACCGTTGCTCCCATCCTTCTCAAGGGTGTAAGTTGGAGCCTTTGTCTTGTCAACAAGGTCAGGATAGAAGATATTGAATTTATATCCTTGCACAATCTTTGGTGGTGGGTTGTCATGATCATAGTGAGTCTGATTGTATTTGTTCCACTCATATCCTGTGTGGACACGGTTGAAATACTTGGGCTTCCTAGGTCGGTACTTGTCGTGCCACCAGTATACCTGCATCCATGTCAGAGTAAGAGATATAACAAAATTGCAGAAAAAAGCAGTGAATCTGACCAAATATGATCTCATTCTCTACATCGTACTAGAATGTGAAGGCAAAGGATGGAGAGAATGGCCAATAAAACCCACCTGAGAGTCCAAGTTCACTTCAGCACCAGATCCAAATACTGCATCCCCTTCCTCCATGGCCCCCATGGCTTTTATGGCCTTCAGCTCAAAATTATCTTCCGGTGGAGCTGGTTTTGATGCCAAGGCTTCTTGAATCCGTCTTTGCTGTTCTTTGACGACAGCCAAACGTTTCATTTCCTGTGAATTCAAAAGAACATTTTTATGTTTACATCAAAGAGGATATCCAGTTGCAATGCTCACTGCAAATAAATTGTCCGGTAGACGTTTGACTCTAAAGGTGAAAATATTTGCTTATATGTTAACTAGCAATCAGTTGGAGCTGACTCTGATCACAAAGTCACAATTAAACTTACGAATGCACCACATTAGTAAACTTACCAGCATAGCCCTGTCCTCTTCAGGGTCTATTGCTTCTTCGTTTTCATCACCATGCAACAGTTCCGGTGAAAATGAACCAGCTTCCTGTTCATCCTCCTCATAAGTCTCCTCCTTTATGGGTTCTGGAGAGAATGTTTGAGCATCTACACAGAAAGAATAATGAGCCCAACATCCTAGGCGCAGCAGTACAATATACAGAGATGAATGACAAAAGAGTACACACCATTCATCTCATGCTCACTGTCATCCTCTTTCGGTTTTGAACCATGATCAGAGTCCAACAAATTTTCACCCTCCAAAGGTTGCTCAAGGCGCTCCAGATGCTTCTTCAACAATTTAGCATGAATTTCCTTCAAACAAGCCTGTATTTGCAACAAACAATCAGTAAGTCATATTCATAAGTGGTGATACGATAGCGAGAGATTGAAAAAGATTCTACGGAAGATACCTTGGCCTTGTATATATGGAGGCGCTTAAGAACAGCCTCCCAGTACTCAACTACCTTTGCAGTTCCAGAACGCATCTCTGACTCAATCTGCGTCTGCAATGCTTCCAACTCTACATAAGTTTTTCCTTGCAAAAGATTCTTGACATCTGCTTCAATACTGGCATGCAGACCCCTTTCTTCAGCAAGCAACTCGGCAGGAGGTTCTTCCCCCCGCACCCTAGCACGATCCAGTGCATCCTTTTTCTGAGCTTCAGCTAGCTCCCAGTCACATACCACTAAAAGCGCCTGTTCATTGCACATATCAAGACATTCTCCAGTTGATTAGCCAGAAATTCAAATCCATAGATAGGTCATCTAAAGTCAGCATTCTTCCAACATTTGTATTTATAATTCCACTGTTCAGAGGGGCTAAAAATGGAAAGCAAATGTACACATGCATATACAAACTTACAACAATGTAAATGTGCAACCACACATGCACTTGATGATCTTGACAAACGCAAAAAGAAACAATAATCACCTGTTGACAGGAGATAACTGAAAGAAAAACAACACACCTAACTGAACACATCATTAAGCATGAGCATAACTTCAAATAGCTCAAATAGTTGGACCAGATGCATCATGAAAGAGAAAAGAAGCTAAATTTGCCAAAAGAAAAAAAGAAGAGGAGAGAGAGACTAAAAAATGCAAATAGTATATGCTTTGGATGATCTATCTATCAGCAGAACAATGAAACTAGTAAGTAAAACCCCTTAGGATGTGCTTGACTTCACATCCCGCACAATTGCAGTAAAAGTTTAGTTGAGGAAGAGACACAAAAGATATCGAGGATAAGCTATCACTAACACTCTCAAGGACTGGATAGCCACCACATAGGCATTGTAGAGGGAACAGAACGATACCTCCCAGTACTCTACATGCGTTGGTGTTGCCCTGTCTAAGTCCAGATTCATTTTGATGTCATCACGGAGCTCTTCCATTTCTTTTACTGTCAAACCCTGCACCATTGTTGGCATCCAATGCCAAAATCAATTTTCAAAGTTGAATAGGACACAAAAAATTTCAAGGTCATACACAGCAACTGACACTCGTTCCTCATAACTAGTGAAGGAGAAGAAATTCTAAAAATGAGCCAAAATAAAAAACAAATAGAGTTCACCATTTTATAACAATCCTACCGACACACCTCAAAAGAGCTAGACAGATAGAGGAGAAGAAGAAAGAAAAAGAAACATAAGTGCATATAGTTCTAAAGTACACTGAAGGGATGTGTATTGTATCTCTATCTCTCTCCCTCTTTCCCATGACAGAAGCATGAAAAATTCATAGCTAAAACATTGTGCAGCAATGAAAGGAAAATTTAAAAGAACGGGGGAAAGGGGAGACAAAGTTTGAAAAATAACCTAGAACCTCAGGGCGTTTAAGGAACTCACCTTGAAGACCATGTAGGGTTCATTTATTTCTATATCAAAATCATCAGAGCCATTAAGCTGCTTGTAAAGAACATCAATAGGTTTTGTACGCCCTTCACGCAATCGAATCTCTGACCTTACTTTGCTTTGATCAAAATGAAACTGAAGATTGAAACATGCTCACTCATTATATTTCCAATGGCAGAGACATGATCTCTCAATAACATGATGAGAAAACTGAAAAGCTCAATCCAACAACAAGGGAACACGGTAAAAAGCCACTGGCAAAAGATCAGCATAATACCTCTTCTTCCTTCTTCTCCCAGTCCTGAAACTCAGCCCGGGCACGTTCTCTGGCCAAAATTGCCTGCACAAACAGTACAAACTCTAATTCTCTATGCCAGCAGATCAGGGAAGAAAACTTTAGAGATAATATGGAATCCAATTTACCATTTCTTCCTCATGCTGTGCTTTCTCAATAGCCCTTTCCTCCCTTCTCTTTTTCACCTTTTCTATCTCTGCCTGCATTAAGTATATGAATAAATATATAAGGTCCAAAACTGCAAAAATAAATACCTACGAATATATGAAATGATAGCAGCACCAACTTACCAATCTCATCAAGTACGTAATAAACAAAAGTTAAGAAAACAAAGAGGTAATGTCTTAATTCATCCCTTTCTAAGTAAGAAGCAGCAATTATAGTAATAGTACTTAACACCACTGCTCTACATTTACTATTGCAATGAAGAGAAGAAACTTTTATTAAATGCACATAAAAGGTTAAGGATTGCATTACGAGCTTGGCCTGTTGGAAACAGCAATTAAGTCTACAAAAACATTTCTCACATTCATTTCATGAAACTGGAGACATAGAACATCAGAAGTGAAATTTAGGTTCGCTTAATTGATTATTAGGACAAGACTATGACTAAGGGACTAAATTTACCCCAAAGTGAATATTCAAAATATTCAAATATTCAAAAAGTACGAGATCATGAGACAGCTCAACTTTGCCCAATTCCCAACTAAACTCACTAGTTTAAACAAAATCCCAAACTTAAGAAATCAAACCATTATGCTAGCCTACTATGTTCATATTTCAACTTTGTCCACAATTATCCAAGTCAGTTTTAAGAAACGAATGCAACAAAGAATAAGGTGCAAGTCCCATCCAGTGGCAGGCCTAGTTGATAGTATCATCTACACCTAACGCAATGGGATTACACTTTGGAAGATGCTGTTAGAAATTTTCATGATACCTAACAACTTCTACATGATAAAAATCCACACTCCAGCCTGAAACCATGCCCCAAAGAAGAGGAAATATAAGAAATCTCATGCTTGCAGGAAATGCAAAAATTTCAAAATCAACAATATGTCTTATGCTCTTCGATTGGCAAGCCTTTTGAATCTAAAATGCAGAAAAACCACAAATTCCTTTATCGTGTAAGACCTAAGGTCCCCATTATGTGGATTATTCACAATCTTTCATTTCTCTGTCTTTCCCCTACCTCTTAGCATGTTAATAATTACAAATTATAGTTTCATCATAAACTCAATATGCTTCTTTAGCTTAGTTGGCTTCTTCAATCACATGACCCATTTAAACCAGATAGAACCAATCAAGACTATGAAAGCCACTGAAAAGACAGCATAGGCTTTAAAATACAGATGACAAGGAATGTAACTGACATGCAGAGAGGTAACATAGGATTAAAATTTATACCATTCGTTCTCTCTGTCTCTTTTTCTCGGCTTTAGCTGAAAACATGTCAAGCGGCACACCTTGGGCAACATCCCGCTCAATCTTCTTACCCCACACAAATCTTCATATCAGAGATTTATGATGTCAGATATATATATATTCACCACAAGAAAATGAAATGCAGTAATCCATATACAAGTGAAGCCAACATCAACTAGTTTTGAGCCACTAAAGCATGACCTACAACATGTATGATTGCTTTACACATGGCATGTATATGAGATGCACTTTCAACCCACTACAAGAAAAGAAAGATAAACAAGTATAGGTAAACGAGTATATGGGATACACAAGAAATGTATATGGCCCCCATTCACTACATTATAATTACATTAAAAAGAGCCATTCCTCAGCTAATGATAACGCATGGCAACCAAGGTTTTGCTTCCCAGGCACACTGATGCTTAAGAGTTACAGATTATCGCTACGTATAACAATACGCTATAGCATAAACTGCAAAAACAATTACAATCAGAACATTGTAAATCCTCAAACCTAAAATCTATTCATTTCTAGTTAAATGGGCCAAATATCACAACTTAAAGTGGCAAATAAAAGAAAAAAGAAACCTACTTCTCATTGAGATTGGAATCACCAAAGGGATTCGAGTCATTCGAGTAACCAGAAACCGTCTGTGCTTTCAACTTCTTCGCAACTCGAGTTGCCTATACAATCAAAACGAGGAAGAATATAACCCCCGAAATTTACTAAAAAAATGAAAAAATAAAAACAGAAAGAGAAATGAGCGCCGAAATTGAAACCTTTTTCTTCGCCTTCCTTGCCAAGTACTCAGCAATTTGTTCTTCCGTGACGTTCCTCGTGGACCTCTTCTTACTCTTGCTTCGGCCGCGGTCATCGTCGCTGTCGTTGGAGTCGTCGTTGTCTTCATCGGTGTCCCGTTTGCGCGAGGAGCTACGCCGGCTACGACGTCTGCTGCTACTTCGGTCCCTGCTCTTCCGCGAGCGTCGTGGCTCCGGCGAAGAGTCCCGGCTGTACGAGTCATCCGACTCAGAATAGGGCTCCGAGACATCGTATCGTCTGCTTCCGCGTCTCTTGGAGGACGACGACGTTTTGTCCTTGTTGCTATTACTGCTTCCGCCTCGAGAACCCATTGTTAAAGGTTTTCAGAGGTTGGTTCCCTCGAGATCGTCTTTATTACAAATCTATCGTCGTCTGGTTTGGGCTTCCTTGAATTAGGACCTGAGCCCAAGAAGGAAGATGCTTCTTCATTTTTACTTCTCTCCGTCATGCTGCTCATATTTGCGATTTCACGTTTAAGTTTTTTCTTTTCTAATTAAATTACTTTCTATCGTTTGGGCATTCTGAGACAGGATGAATTAAAAATAGTCTGATATATATATATATTTTTTTATATATATTTTGAATTATTCAAATTTTATTTGAAAATTATTTTTATAAGAAAGACAAACTTATTATTTTTCAGTCAACTTTTAAATGGAATTGAACTTTTTATTAAATTCAAAAGGCCTCTTTCTCGCCATTACTAATACTAATAGGAGGGGGGTTCTTATTTTACACATTGCAACGAAACATGTGTTTGGAAAAAAGAGAGTTTTCCAGCCTATCTGATTCGTATTTAAAATTCAAATATGACATTCCTTTACTTTGTAGATAAACATTCTTATATAAAATATTTTGTATTTTATATTTTGTATCAGGAACATATTAAAACTAGAAGTTTACTTGAAAATTATTTTTATAAGGAGTAAAGACTACTACAGATGAGTCAACTTTCAAATGGAATTGGAACTTTTCTAACAAATTCCAGAAGCCTCTTTCTGGCCATTACTAATCCGAAAGGGTTCCTCTATATCACTAAAGAAACATGAATGTTCGTCGAAAGGAGAAACAAGCAGATCTAAAAGAAAGAAACAGTGTTCTGCAGGCCAGAGATATACAAGCTCCAATGCCGTCGCGTACCAAAATTTTCCTCTTCCGGAGCTTGACCCACCACCCAATTTCCTATAACCTTCCAGAAAAAACAGTATCATTTTCTAGCCGAACGGCGTTTTTCAATTGACAGCAACCCCGGCAGAGAGGTAACTGGCGTGAAGATTGTCTTGACCAGATGCTTTGGTCTTGGAGTACTTGAGAACCTCCACAGCTTCCTCCAATTTGGCCGCCAGAGAGTCTGGTGATTCCAACAAAAGCAGCAATTCCGAGTTATCCATCTCCAAAAGCATCCCCGTTATCTTAGCAGCAAGATCAGGCTGCAGCACACACAATCACACCACAAAATTTTGAACGTCTGATCAGTGTTTAGCAATTGATTTCATCTCCCAGATTTTTAAATCAATGATAATGCTTATATTTTCCAAGGAGAAGGAATCAGAAAATACGGTTCAAATATGCTTAAAATGAGTTGATAATGTGCTTGCAGTACCTTGTGTTTATGGACAAGAGGGTACAGCCGCTCGCCAAGTATCTGCTTCTGCTGCTCGGGGGTAGCCGCAGAAAGCATGCTACTCAGTATCTCTGACCCCTGAGTTCCAGCTCCAGCGGAATTAGAAGCAGTAGATGAGACTCCAGATCCTTTATTCGTATCACGCTGACGGCCATTTGGTACATATTTAGCCTGCCCAGACCGCTGCAGTGCATGCTTTCGAAGATCAGGACAATATTATCACTTTTATAACTGAAAATGAAAACACTAATCCAGAAAGGAAATCAGGCATATTCCATTGGCAGGCTGATAGTTCCATGAAGGATGAATGGAAAAAAAAAAGTAGTGGAAAACAAGGAAAACATGGATTTCCTTATCTCAGCTCCTTTCTAAAGATCATAACACGCGTTATAAAACCTCCTGTTTCTCAATCAACCTAAACTTGTAACTTCAACAGTACGTGGACAGACCATCAAAGAGCATCTCCTGAAAGTGTGCTCTAAGAAGTCAATTTCCCTAATATTGAGTGCCTAACGAAGTTAGACAATAAAACATAATAAAAGTTGAGTCACACTTCGAAGGGTATACAGGCATAAAATAGACCATAAAGCAAGTACACATATTAAGCACATGAATCAAACAAGGAGAGATGACCCTGCGAAGAATGAGCAAAAGTAAACCTGTTGACTTGTTGAATCCTTTGAAGGAATCACTGACTGTGGTACATATGAAAGAGAGTGTGTGCCACCCTGTGGAAGCATATGCCCATTCATCCTGCCCCTGTTTTGCCTACTGTGCCTTTGGTTAGTAGAAATCTGCAAAAGAAAATTAAACTAACATAAGCAAGCCAAGCGTGCATGAAAAACTAACTACAATACAGAATTATAATAATTTAATACAAAATAAGTACTGCGGCTGCACCACATATTCTCTAAGATGATCTACAATTTGAAATAAGGCATTAAGTAAAATGACAAATATATACAACAGAAGAAAGATGTGATTTAAGGAGATACACTTACAACTGGAACTGGAGATGGCTGAAAGCCTGGTCTGGTTGGAGGTGCAAAGCCATTAGCCCCCCATCCTGGCCTCAAGCCCAAAGGCTGATACATCATGGTTGGCCGAGGAGGCACTTGTGGAACAACACCAGATGGAGTAGTGTAGTAGTAAGGAGGATACCCACTGGGAACAACAGTAGTTGAATGCCCTGCTAGTCCTGCCATGCGTTGTGCAAACTGAAGCTGCAATTGCGCCTGTCTATCCTCCTTCCTTTGAGCAATAGCCACATACAATGGCTTCCCATGAAACATGTAGCCTGTGAGATACCAAAAGACAACAAAATTATCTACCTGAAAACCAAATGACACATGCAATTTCAGGGAGTTAACGTGGCTCAGCAATATGCTTACATCTAGGGGGGCTGATTTTTCCACTATATCAACAAAAAAGTGATAACGACATATGTTTATGGTCATCAATTAAACTTCAGATCAATTCATTAAATTTCGAACATATACTTCTCCACAAGAAACCGTTGTTACTCTCTCATTTAGAATAAAAATTAACATCTCTGATAGTTGGCAGACCAGATAAGCAGGAAAATAAACACACCAATCGAATGGAATTAAGTTGATTGGACTAAGCCCACTTTGTTCAGCAAACAAGCAGATGAGTTTCTTCATTATCTGAACTACTTCATAAACTATCTTAATCACAAAATGTTAATACCTAAGAAGTCTACAAATACAGTTTTCAGCTCATTTGAAATCTAGAAAGATTTAAGGACCAAGAAAAACTCTCAATGCTTCCACCAAAATACAAGAGTCTGAAAGTAAAACTTGTTACCTAGAAAATACAGTTTCAAATTTGTACATGGACAAGATATAATAGCACGCAATTAATTTCCAAGATGATGAAAGAACGAAAGCAAACATTTGTGTGCTGGTCTCTTAGGGACCATCAAATCGAAAACCCATTTAGATGATGAAACTGACAGATGTTATCGCATAAATTTCCTTGGCTACATCCAACAACTTATGAGCTTATCAAGTTATCAACTAACCATGAAAAGTGTTCACAGCTTTATTGGCCTCCTCAGTGGTGGAAAAGCAGACAAATCCAAAACCCTTAGAAATTCCCTTTTCATCTTGCATAAGTTTTGCAGAAGTAATTGTACCACACTGACAGAAGTGTTCTTGCAGCTCTTCCTCAGTTACATTGTCATCAATGTTCTTGACATAGACATTTGAGCCCTAAAAAAAAAACAAAGACGCATTGAGATAAACTAAGGCACAACTGACAGCATACAAATCTAGGGAGATGTAGACTAATAAAATTACCTTGTACTTCTGGATCTGCTCTCTGCGTTTCTCCTCAAATTGATGACGTAGAATCTGCTCGCGCTCTGCTTTCTTCTGTGCCCTTGCTACGTACAGAACTTTGGAGCCTACTCAGCACATACCATAGAATGTAAATCAGAAAAAAATCACATGTACCTGATCAAAAATTATAAAGGAACTTTGGAGCCTACCAAGCTGTGCTCCATTCATCACTTCCATTGCTTGTCTTGCATCATCTGGGTTATCAAAGTTTACAAAGCCAAAACCTCTTGACATCCCATTGTCTTCCTTTATGACAACCAAGCTAGCAATTTTTCCAAACTTGGAGAACTTTTCCTGTAGAACTTCTTCAGTAACCTCTAGATCCAAATTCTTCACATACAAATTTGTATATTTAGCATCAGGGCTGGGCAAAATTCTATCAGTCTTTTTAACGAACTTTCCAACATATCTGAGCCATAATATCAAAATGAAATAATAAAGATCTATAAGACCAAAGAATTAGGCAGAATAAATAAACACAAAAAGAAAAGCACAATAAGGTATATGCTTGCATACACGGTCGTGCACACACAAAAGCATTTATGGACATATGGATAATCACATCTTTCAAAAATTATAAGTAAAAGAGAGTGCTGCCCGTACATCTGCTTGTCTCCAAGGGTGGAGCCATTTAGTTTCTCAATCGCCTCGTTTGCAGATTCCTCA
The DNA here is from genome assembly GCA_028551485.1 of Casuarina cunninghamiana. Lineage (NCBI taxonomy): Eukaryota > Viridiplantae > Streptophyta > Magnoliopsida > Fagales > Casuarinaceae > Casuarina > Casuarina cunninghamiana. Next base: position 13,813,331 of record CM052364.1, read on the forward strand.
GATTCAAATTGAATAAAGCCATATCCTTTGCTCTTCCCTTCCTCAGACATCGCAACTTTGCAAGACAAAATATTTCCAAATTTCTGAAACATATCTTGAAGCCCCAGATTATCAATAGATTCATTCAAGTTCTGCCACAAAACGAGAAACCGTTTCAATAAGAATCCAAACAATCAAATAAAGATTGTGTAATTATTTGTAATAAAAACGTACATAATACCTTGACATACACATTCCCTTTTCCACTTCTTCTAGCATCAGGATCACGACGTGACCACATGACTCTTATCAACTTTCCATTCAAGGTAGTGTGATTCATTGAGTCAATCGCATCAATTGCTACTCAAATCAGACGAGCCAATAAAGGAGAATTAGTTCGTGTACATTATATAAATATCTAATATAACTATGGGACTCTCTCCCCATTTACTATAAAGAAAAAAAAAAAAAAAAATTAACCCCGCAAGAATGACCAAGAGATAAATTCTGTTCATAGCAAAAAATGATAACTTATTTCTTGTAACACAAAATAGCAACCGGGGTACAAACAGAGCCAAAGGATAAACATCCTCTCTTTCCCCAGCAGATTCCGAAATATACCGCCAAAAGAAAAGAAAGAAAGAAAAAAATTGAAAAATATCCAATTTCACATGGAAAAAATATATATAAATTGAATTTTCATTTCATCTCATAGCAGTTTCTTGACAACCAAAATCATATGCGAAAATTTTAGAATCAGACCAACCTCAACCCAAAACAAAAAAAAAAAAAAAGGAACGAGTTTCTCGATTCCATGGAACCAAAAATAAAAACTCCCGTTTTGTTTCCCCTGCAGATTCCATGGAACCAAAAACGATGAAAAACCAAACAGCAAGAACAGGCATTGCGCGTTCGAATTCCTATTCTGATATATATATACCGTCTTGGGGATTGATGAAGTTGACGTAGCCGTAGCAGAGCGACCTCCCAGTGTTGGAGTCCCGACATACGCGTACGGACGCCATAGACTTGAAGCGGGAGAAGGCATCGAATAGCTGGCCGTCCGTCATGTCCGGGTGGAGGTCCCCCACGTACAGCGACGCCGTCACCGTCGGAGACACCGCCATTGTCGCCCTTCGTCCGTTACCAAACCGATCACCAACCAAACGCTTCCGTTTCGCTAGTGATTACTATCTCACACACAGAGAGAGAGAGAGAGAGAGAGGAGAGTGTGCTACCGGAGAGAAAGAGAAAGAGAAAGAGACAGACAGAGAGAGAAGGATGGTGTGAGGATTTTGCATGGATGAAAAGGAAGTTAAGCCGTTCGCTATAAGGATGCGTTCTGGCAGAAGCGATAATCACGCGGGTAGGTAGCGCGTGAGAAGAACCTTCCAAGTTGTTGGAATTAACGGACTACAACTTCGTCCTCAGCTTGAATTGCATGACTTGAATATAATTAATTATTTAGCTTTTAAATTTCAAATTTTAATTTAGACCTTTTTCTCGTAACCATTTATTATTTACAATCTTAATTAGCAGAGAATTCGGCGGTTAATATTTCGAAAACAATCATGTGAGTGAAATTCGGTGGTTTGGGTTTTAAACAACCCAAAATATATAACAACAATGGTTACCAGAACTGAATTGGTTAGTCCAGTGAACCGAACCGAACTGAACCGAACCAAACCAGAGAGAGACAAAAAAGCCTTAAAAGACCAGTTCAAAACTCTTGGTACACTTTTAGGGTGTCTCCCTCTTCCTCGGAAACAAACCCTTTTCTTGCTGTCCTATTTTTTGCCACAAAAGCTTTGCCTTTCTCTACCCTCTTTTCTTCTGGCTTTCTCGAGTTCCACAGAGAAATGTAGCAATCAGAAGAAGAAGAAGAAGAAGAAGAAGATCATTTGAAACCAAAAATAGAATAGCAACTTGGAGAACATGAAGCACTTCCTATCCTCATTCATTCATTACACTCAGTTTTCTTACATTACATTTCCACTGAAACAATAAAAATGGTACAACCACTGAACAAAACTACAGGAGGATGATTTACAATTCTTGCAATGCCAAAATTGAAGGATCAGGATTCTTCATTCAGACAGCCGAATTTCCAGGTCTGAAGAATCGAACACCCCAAATTCACTGGCAATAACAACTACCAACAGACTTATATAGTTACAGAGGCCACTGGCCTTATCAATCCAATTAATAGCTTTGACGCCTCGCCGATCACTGTAAATAAGAATCGGCCAACCAAACAACCCTTGAACAAAGAATGAGAATCAGAAAACTTAGATTAAATTACAAAATTTGGAGCTGCTTTACGCCAACATGTGCAGTAAGAGACTCGTAATGCCTATCGGTAGCAGTTCAAAGAGTTTATCTCTTGATGAGCTGCTCGTACTTAGCTGTCCTTCGTTTAAAAACTCCTTACCAGAAGCTACAGAAACATTTACAGACATGGCACCTGAAAAGTAAAAACATTATATGTATCACAGAGGTTCCGGGTTAAAGCTTTTACTGGGGAAGAAAATGAAACTAAGAAGTAAATGAGGGTTATAATCAACTGAACTTACAATCATAGTTAGCCCATCCGATGCGTTGTCGAGCTAGGTCATACACAAAGATCTTATCTTTTAAAACAAGATCTGCCAAAGAAACCAATAGATTGTTGAGCTAATTGTTATGATCGTACACCAAAGAGGTGAGTGTAGAGATGATGAAAATAGGATGTCTACTTAGTTAGCTTTGATCCATAATTTATATAATGGAAAAACTACAACTAGCATATACATTCAATTGAATGATACGGTTTCAAGTAAGAATTGCCAAGTACTTAGAATGCCATTGCATTAACGCCTGTAGTTTGTGACATTGCATCTGGAACTAGATAATATCTACCCACCATATTCAAACCAAAAAGAAGAATTTTGAGGCAGACATGGTGACTTGTTGGAAGATGTCTCAAAGCCAGTGGAATGAATTGTTGACAAACCATTAGTCACAAGCATAGTACCTAAACAACTACATCCTGAGCGCTCTAGTTGATGGCAATCCTCTTTGTGGCTAAGAATGTTAAAAGCATAGCACTCCCAAATTGCTAGGTGCATAACTAAGAATGTTAAAAATACACTTCTATACATTTCTTCCAAAAGTACTAACTGCCACACTCAAAAGACGCAATGCGAAGTAAATGGGAGTGGAAGCAAATAAGTTCAGAGTCCAACCTCCTAATATAGTAACCCCTCCCTGAACTTTCTGAAAACCAATACACCACAGAGCTGCACCATCCTATAAAAACAAAGTAACATTAGACATAACTACACAATTTAACTAGAAACACGCTTCCTAAATAATTAAGGAAACACAAGATTTTGACAAAAGGGGGATAGAATAACTCACAGCAAAACCATAATGTACAAGGTACTCTTCTGGTTTTAACACCATGGATGCACTGCCAGCAAAGTTTAAACTAACCGAAGGAAATACCTCATTTACACTGAATACAAGACAAACAAAGATCTCGTTCTTAGCTAAAGAAATAAAAGATCGTGAGATTACAGAACCCTTTTGAAAGCAATAGTTTATTATTTGAAACGTAAATGATAGATCAAACCTGGTGGAGACTAGATAGCATTGGTTTCCTTTTGAAACGGTGGGAGTCACAGATTGTTGAACAATTGCAGTTACCTGCAAATTGAGAAAGAAACCAATTCATAGAATGCAATGGATATTAAATCAAAGAAAATTCCTTTAACAAGGCAAAGCTGCTTTTAGCCAGTGCCTCCACGAATGAACCTATGAAGGAAAGCTAGTGATTTTTTAATAGAAAGATACCCTGACACTGATTTTGATAGACACAAAACAAAAAAGGAAGAACCAGGAGCGAGAAAACCAGATGAACTATATTGACACTAATGCCAAATTGTCCAGCCAAGTTAGGAAGACTGAAGGTTTGGTTGAAAGGGACACCTTTCCCCATCACGGTATATTCAACCATGTCTATCAGAATGGAAGCATTATCATGATGGCCTATGATGGACACCTTCACAAGAATTTTTTATTTTTTACTTTATTTTTCATGTTAGCCAGATATGGAAGTTTTATCCTGAGTTGTTTGCATCACCATCTGTAATAAATTAAAATACTATGCAATTAACGGTGATTAATTTGAAACAGGATACCAGTTATGCTCAAATTTCATTATCCCCCCTTAGTATAATACTCAAACTTAAACAATTTCGAAAGAAGGGGGGGGAAAGAATCAAACTTACAGAACTAACAAAGGGATCATAAGCTTCTTCTACAAGATACGCCAAAGTTGTCCCAGAATCCACAATGGTCCCTCGATTGTTTGATGTTGCAAATGCTGCAGGATCAATTGGCAGAACTTGTCCATTGACAGTAATGCTTTGCAGATATAAATTATAATGAGGCCTGAAATTTGAACAAGATATCATCAAGCATGGGGAAAAATCTGCGTTTGTGGCTTTCAATAAAAGCAGAAGAAATTATCCAGTGTCATGTGTCTAACAGTTTGAAGCAACTCAATTGCTAATAAATATCAGCATATTTTTGTTGGTAACATGCACACAAACGTTACATTAAGTGACTTCTCAATCCAATGCCAGTGATGCAGCTCTCATACTGGTTATTGCTGTTTAAAACGCAGAAGCAGAGCTATTGCACAATTGCAGGAACAAATGCAACTATATTCTTGTCAATGCCCATTGAGGCACCAACAAATGAGTCTTCTTTTCCTGTGACATGAAATTAATTATGACCTCTACGCAGGTCTCTAATATGATAATTACATCTAATCTACTTTAATAATCCTTAAGCCATAAAAAGATAAAGATATGCAAGCTAGCTGCAATTTTGCAGCCAAAGGAGAAGGATGATATCTGAACGAGTGAGAAGTAGATGCTGCTGGCAAAAAAAGTTGGTAACTAACTACACCAATGTGAAGAGTTAATAGCACTGGTGACAAAACAAAGTTTCCAGGGAAAGAGAACATACTGTGATGGGACAAGCGGACTGTAAACAATGCCTGGCTCCAAAATCTCACCAAGAACCAATATACCCCCACCATTGCCATCTCCTTTTAGGCAATGAGAGAACACCTTGGGAGTTATGGCTCGAGATGACAACTGTGAGATAACAGAAAGATCACCTTGTCCAAAACCGAATATCCCATCAATTGCTTTATCTGCCTTAGTTAAGTCCCCAGACTGATAGGTGCTACACCTGTACCCAACAGCACCATCAAAGTCAGTAATAGGGTGTTTAGTAACATGTTTGGAAAGGCTTTTTCTACCTTAAAACACAAGCATACGCTGAAGATTAGTTACTAAACGAAACAATTTTCAAAAAGTAAAACACACAATAAGTTTCAGAAAATTTCTTGAAGTAATTCAGGAAAGGGCACATTTCTTTTTCCTAGGGAAAAGGTTTTTTGTCACTCTCAAGAATAATTAAAATCTTAATTAGAAAAAACAGAACAATGGCTACACAACCACCCCAAAAGAGAGACTGGCCATCAGTAAAGAGGGGAAATTTGATGCTAATCTTTTTTTATTCAAACCAACATTTTTATTTTTATTTTGGTTTTTATCCTCATATGTATGGAAATTATTCTTCAATTTTTTTTTTTTTTTACTCTTAAGAAACACTAAAAAAATCAAGAAATATTTTCGAGAAAATTTCTTTTATAAACCCCGTGGAAAATACTTTTTAAAATGTAGATCACACCAAAAAAATTATCAACTTTCTATAAAATGCCATATTCAAAACCTTTACCAAATAAACATTAAGCTCTGACCAACGGAAGCAAAATGGACGCAAAATGGGACTAAAGCAACCATCAAAGTGTCGGACACTTGATAATTTCAATTTACATTCTTGAAATGACTTTGTGATATTTGATCTTCAATTGCCAATATTATTTGAAATCTCATTGCTTCAGCTAAAGACAGAACTGTATGATCCGGGCTGTAGCAATATAAGTTTCACATCACAAAACCACTGGGTTATATGTTTTCCTGATTGGACTTTTTCCTTGAAACTTCCTTCCATCTCTTCTGTTGTACACACACACACACACACACACACACACACCATAACCACTTCTGCAGATATCATGGTAGCTTACCCAAAAACAATGGTCGCTGAAGAGTTAGCAACCATAGACTGTCCAAGAATCATGTCAAAATACAGTGCGTCAGAGACATAATAACCTGATGTCCCACTTCCATCTCCATATTGAAATGAGTAACTACACTGGTTACTCTGAGAAGAGCATTCAGTTGACGCAGTTTGAAATGCAGAAGTGCACATTGGATCTGAGCAGGGGAGCAACCCAGAAGTTGATGAGCTGGCAGCATCGAAGAAATTAAGCTGAACCTGGACAAAATATGATTGAGAGAAGTATGAAATTCAGCTCTTGATTCAAAAAAAGACTTTAAGAATGAGGAAAAGAAGAAAAACAAGTTAAAGAGACAGAATCTTACCCCAAGATTACTATTATGGGGGCAATCACTGCAGGAATTACAGGTAACCCACAAGATGTCACTCCCAGTATCAATTTGTACATTGAATTCCCTTGGAGGAGAGCCCAATTTAACTTTCGTGAAATAAAGCCTGCATGAAAATCAAGAAACCAACCATTTATAAGACACCCATCAATGCTTACTGAATAGAGGGGAGAAAATTTTATTTTGAAGATGCAAATCACAGTCAGTAATGAAAAGAGAATGGAAACAAACAAAATTCTAAAGTGAAGGGGACCAAGACAGACGAAGACATAGCAAAAACACCAAAAACCCCTGCCTCGTCAACATGATAACCAATCAATATCAGGTAAAAAGTATTCCAAACCCCATCAAATTCTCGATCAGTCAATCTCAGTCTGGTTGCTAAGTGTGAACATGGACTCATTTTCCAGAATCAACGCCAAGAAGACCCCGGAAAGGCACATTCTTTCTTTACTTTCCATTTCCCCTCTTCTCATCCCCTCAGACCCAAAAGGAGCATAAAAAAATCCAAAAGAAAAACTTAACAAGCCCAAACAGTGAATAGTAAATACTTGCCAGAAAAAGAACAGAAGCAATGACTATCAGAGACCCAAGAACTTTACCAATTCGAAACAAAACCCGTCAATGCAAGCACACCAAGAAGCACAAAAAACCAGAAACAACGAAAAAAAGAAAGGAAACCGACGACCAAACGGTAAATATAGCAATCATACCCAACGAGGTAGGGATCGGAGGAGCCCTGGACAGAGAAGTCGACGACGCCGCTCACCGTGCCTCGCAAGATTCGGCCGTGCCTAGCTCGGTCCCGTGCTTTAAGCCAGTCAAGGTCGACCCGCCGCGTCAAAGGAAAGGCCCTCTCCAGTGGGAGAAGGCTGGGCGGAAGTACACAGTACACCACCGAGACGAGCACCGCGACCAACGCCGCCACCAGAGGGACCGCTACGCCCCGCATTCCCCTCTGCCTTCTCCTTATACCACTGTGGCCGCGCGTGTCGTTCAGTTGCTCGGGATCAGTGTCGCTGCTCGTGCTTGTGCATTGAGAGAGAGAGAGAGAGAGTAGAAGAGTTCTTGCTGATTAACAGAAACGGCAAGAGTTTGGATTATTTATAACCGAAGTGCTTGCTTGGAAGCGGTTATGTAAACGGCTGGAAACTTACCTTTCTCCGTCTAGTTCCCACCGCGGTCGGTTAATTTAATAATAAATCAACTCAACTCAACTTTCGACCACATTGCGGGAAGTTTCTCAACATTTTCCATCCAAGTCTTTGGTCGTGGGATCTCAAAAGGACAATCTATGATTGATGGTGAGGTAAGAAAACTAGGAAGAAAAAAAAAAAAACTCTATCTATTCCCATCAATCTATTTCATTTAATTTATGACCAAAAAATTCATAACTTTTTATAAAAATATAGAGAGTATGAATGTTTTATATAGAAAAACAATTATTGGTAATATTAAATTGTAAATAACATCTCTTTAACATATAAATAGTTTTTAGATTATATTTTAAACTTATTTAATAAAACAAATTTAATAAGCTAGTGTAAAGCAATGGACTTATTGTTAAGAATAATATTATTTGTATAGAGACATTTGATATTTGTTTGAAACATTCACATATTCATTATTCAAAAGGAAAAAATATATTCATAATATATTAGAGAATATATTTATAATAGAGAACAACAACTATTTTTAACTTGTCTTGTAGTTTTAAGTGTAGGTAGATTAAATGATTTTACTTATATATGATAATTATGAGCAATGGATTGCCATAATTGAACTTTGACTCTAATGCTATGTTAAAAATATTCATTTCATACTAAGTTTGAGTCCTTTTTGACTGACTGTATTTTATATTATAAGTTGTTTTATATTATTAATATTCACACTTGATTATATCATCAAACCTGATATGTATTTTAATGATTAAGATAATCAAGATTACATGAAAATTGGCTATCCCATTTTTGTATGGGCTGAATAGATTGTCACAAACATAACTTGACAAAAAAAAATTAGGACATATTCTCTACAAACAAAACCTCTATAAAAGGAAACAAATAAAAGACTTTCAAAAAATTCTCCAACAATGGAGAATAAAGTTCCCACTTTGTATGAACCATATAATGAATAATCCCTTTAAGATAACAACAACCCATATTTGCAAATGATTAATATAATTAAAAATACTTGAGAATCAAATATACCCTTTTTACCCAAGATTAAATCGATCTTAAAAATTACTAGGCCAAAAAATTAGGATATATTCTCGAAAAATAAAAAGGCTTCTACCAAATTCCCCTATAATGGAGAATAAAGTTCCTATTTTGCATAGTTAAGATGACAAGGATCCATAATCACACATCGTCGAGAGTCAAAAAAAGAATCAAACAGATTGACCAACCCGCAATAAAAAGTAAAAAGATTCACTAGGCGTGTGCGCGTGACAAAGGCAGGCCTTGACCGGCAGCGACCAACAGGGCAGCTTCGCCTTAACAACAGCGACAACTTTAGTGACGTTATGGGTTCTGGATTTCAAATCGCGGGGCGGGGCCTGTCCCAAAGGCATGCTTTGTCAAATGCAGCCTTTTTCACTTTTATTCCCATTAAAGAAAGGAAAACCGACCTAACTCCTTTGCTCTTTTCTTTTAGATTTTGAAAATTGAACGTTATACGCTGCGTTTCATAGTGGGTCTTTGGCCCTTTCCCATGACAGCAACCTCCAGCAGAGATTTTCCTTATGTCAGGATATTGCACGACATCTAGCAAGCAACCAAGATCATAAAAAAAAGGTGATTTTTTATGTCACGTTTTGTTATAAAATGGTTGCTTTTCTTGTTGAGATACGTTGTACCATTGGAACAGTTTTCTCGTAACAAAGTAGGTTTTTTCTTGCAATTATAAGGAGGGGACCATTTTTGTATTATCATGTAGAGTAGATAAATACTAATTTTAACACTACCTTTTGCTTCATATATGAAGATATCACATGAATTTTTTTTTATTCATCAGTAAAGAAGTGTTATACTTAAATTTGTTTCTAAGAAAGGTGGGATTTTGGCTCAGTGATGTTCTCTAAGCCAAACTCTAATCGAATCCTAATGGTCATGAGTACAAAAAACACAATTTTTTCATATATAACAAAATTTTTATTTGTGATTTTGCTCCAATTATAAAAGTATCACATAAATATTTTTCATTCACATGTAAAAAAATCATCTTTGCGTTTATTTCATTCTTTAATTCTACTCGTACAAAGGTTGATTCCATGTGCATCATAAATGGTGTACAGCTTGATGCGGAAGGTGATGAATGGAGGGTCCACTAGTAATGATGACGACCACATCTTTACCACCTTAAACCCGAGATATAATATATGATACAAACATCAAATGGGAAGATCAACGGTTCTGAGCAATTGGTTGGTCACATCGGGAAGTTGGTCATCAGGGCAGATATACTCGCTAGCATCGTGCTTTCAGATTGGTTGGCAACTTGATTCTTTTGATTTGGGATGACGAAAAAAACACAAACTAGGAATTCAATAGCTTTACTTCACGAGTAACTTTACGCTTTCCCCATCATCTTCCACAAACAAGAAAGCTTTTGGGATTTTCTTTTTAACTCGTTTCTTTCATTCAAAATATGAAATGTTGAATTCATAACCTATATCATGAACATAAGTAGCCAGTTGTTGAATTATTGGTATGTTAAGTCAATCATTCTTTAGTTATGAGACAAAAGTTAACTTATAATTTAGGATGTTAAATATACTTGTGGGGATGCACTAGATAAATTTATGTTTATTCTAAAAATAATTATAATAATTGATGAGATCATACAAGTCTTATAGTACAAAACTCTTATTCAAGCCTTGAAATTCCTAAATCCCTTTTTAGAATCGCCCACAAATAGATATTGTGGGTATGAAAGTGTTTGACTACATATGAATTTCTGAAAATTATTTTCTAATTGTAGATATATAAAAATTTATAAACCATTCTTCGATGTCAAGCTGAGGCATTTGTAGTATAAAAATAAAAATTTTACTCTCATTTTTTGCACAATAGTGATATTACTTGTTTCTCTCTTTGTTTTTACATTGTTATCTAATATTTAAGACGTAATTTTAAATGCAAAGAAAAAAATAAAGTTTTTTCTTTGCTCAAATTTTAAATGCTATTGAGATTTTATCTCTTCCAAATGTCTATTTATTTATTTATTTATACACTTAAACTCATAATTGGCAATTAAATATGCTTTTACATTCATCGAGAAAGCCCCCATTAATTATAGGCGAAAAATGAGGGGTGGGAGGCTTGGATCAAGGTGTGATATCAATCAATGCTAGACTTGCTTCGTCCTTGCAAGATAGCTTCTACACGAGCAAAACATGGAATACTCGGTGGGTCCTCATTAACATCCTTTTGACCCACCTCATAATGAAGACTAACACCAACATTGATGGAACACAACTATAATTAATGCACAAGTTACACCAATTTCAGCACTCTTGCAGTTATATTTACTTTTTTATTCTTAAAATTAATTTATAATAAAAATAAAAATATTAATTTATTAGGAGCATAACATTTAACTATATTGATAATTGGAATATACAAAAAAAAAAAATTAGCAAGTTATAAATTATTTTTAAGATGGAGTTTCAGCCTGTTCACACTAAGACTTTCATTGGAAGGAGAGAGAGTTAGATGAAAGTGTAGAATCATGACTTCCTACTGCTAGCGTTAGAGAGGATTCACACAAGGGAAGGATATCGCCGCCGTCGCCGTTAGCAAGACTTGTGGTCTTCGTGCTTCTAGATATGGAGCTGCGTGTCTAAGCAGCGTAGTACTATGGCTCGCCATTTTTGACCAGCGATCACACAGAAAATGAAATGGCAGTCCTATCAGAAAGTGACAACGATCTAGGACCACATATGTAATGGAGTTCTTCTTCCCTTCTTCTGTACTCTTTCTATTTCTGTTTTCCTGGTAACTTCGTCGGTACAACACTTTCTCTATCCAAACAGAAACTTCCTAGGGTATTAGGTGTAAAAAAAAAAAAGAAAATTAGAACCTTCATTTTATTCATATGGGTTTTTCATATGAGATCTATTTTATAATTGATTAAATATCTTAATTTATAAATAAGATTTTGTATTTTTACAGTTAATGAGCAAAAATCCTGTTCATGAAATATCAAAATTTTTTATTAAGGAAGTCTCTCATTTGGCATGATTCTATATCATAAAAATCTCATTAATTATTAATCATACTATAGTACATTCTTTTTTAATACACACACTCACACATGATTTTAGTGTGAACTTGAAATTAAGAGATTTTAAGTAAGGTTTACTATTAATTGAGTTAGACACTTGTTGACTATGATTTATTCTTTATATTCTTGTTGGCTTGTCAATTAACTTAAAAGCAACCTTTATAAGTAATTTTTATCAAATCTTTAACCTCTCTTTTTGCACGTCAAGTAATATAAAAAATGTCTACTTCAAATTTCATTTGAAAACCCATTTAAATTTCATTTGAAAACCCATTTAAATTTCATTTTTCACATTAAGTTAAGGTATTAACAATATAAAAGAAACTTAAAAATTCCAAAAACTTAATATAATGTTACACTAAAACATGAGAACTCGGCCTAATCTACAACAATCTAAGACCACATAAGTCCGTAAGTCACATAGTTCTACTTCCGTTCTTCTGAACTTTTCCTGATTTTGTCTCTTCCCGATAAATTCCCCACGAATCCAGTACCTTCCCTATTCAAATTTCGGCCTAATCTGCAACCACTGTTCCATCACAGTCTCGACCCTTACGGTTTGCTTCAAGAACACATTAAGAAATGTTTTCTTTACCTATGTTTCAGCCATGTTATGATGCGGATTCTGGACAATATCCAAACTTAGAATCTGTTTGGTCCCAGGGGTCTACTGTTCATAACAGACAAAGTCATGCAGGTTTTGGAAATTCTTTTCCTGTCACAGCAAACGAGGAAACAGGTTGCTTGCAGATACATGGGCTTTGGACGAGTTCTGCTTGGAGCCGACCCTCATTTGCTTATCCTGCACTTCATCACAAATCCTCTGGGAGTCTTTATCAATTGGGTCTTTTTGTGCATAAAGAAAATTGAAAATCCTTTATTTTCTCGAATACATGACTCTTTTTCTTACCTACCAAACAATGGAAAGTCTCCATGCTTGCGAACTCTTAAGATTGTCAATAAGTTACGTGTGGGTTTAACTAATGAGCAGTTTTAGGTACATTTCATCTCTGATTACATTCTATTATAATAAAGAAGGAAAGGGTTTTCAATATCTTGTATCATACTTTTGTATCAATGACAACAGCGCACACATAATTACTACAACCCAGAAAATCATTCAGAGAATGTTAATAAGGAGTCTGACTAGGCGCATGATCATATTGGTAGGCAGGGATGGAGACATCAAGACTTAAAAAAGGCCATAGAAGGAGTCTTTACTTGTACCTATTTCCAATCAATAAAAAGAAAGAAGAACAATGATAAAAGGCTAAAAAAAAAAAGATGACAGAAAGTCCAAAGCTGTTTCTTAAAGATGCCAAGCGTGTAGCATAAGATGTCCAGCACGCTTGTCTCTGCTTTGAGAAAGTGTAGATTTGATTTTGGTAGTTTGGGAAGTATTAGAAATTATGGAGAAATATTTATATTCAATTTAAAACTCTAAGCTATTAAATGAAAAAAATCCCATATTTTTATAAATTACTCTTTTAAATTATTATATTTGTTAAATGAGACTCAATATATTACTTTTTCTCACAACACATGCTATTGTCACAAAGGAGGAAGAAAGACATAGATTTGTGGGAATGCTTGTATTACTTTCTTGTCTCAAACTGTACATATGAGGGTCCTTATATAGTGTAAGGAATAAACCATAAAGGAAACAATATACAAATAGAGAAAGGAAATAACTTCCTATATACAATAATAATTGCCTAAATAAATAGAATAATAAGGAAAGAATAAACGTAACAATTCAAGGGAATAATCCCCAAATATGTTAACGTATCTCCAACATTCCCCCTCAAGCTGGTGGTTTGGGTGGCTTGTAAACATCAAACACACCAAGCTTGTTCAATAGATACGTGTGTTGTCGATGACAGAGTGCTTTGGTGAAGATGTCTGCAGGTTGTTCCGTAGTGTTAATCTCATGTGTCTTGATGATGCCTTCCTGAATTTTGTCCCTCGTAAAATGACAATCCACTTCAATGTGCTTGGTTCTTTCATGAACGATTGGATTTGCCGCGAGTTTTAAAGCCGCATCATTGTCATAGAAGAGTAAGGTAGGACTCCGTATCCATACTCCAAGGTCACATAGTAAGCCCCTCAACCAAATTATTTCACAAGTGGTTTTAGTCATAGCACGATACTCAGATTCGGCAGAAGATAATGATACAGTTGACTGTTTCTTGGTCTTCCAAGACAAAAGAGAATTTCCGAGTTTTATGGCAAAACCAGTTGTCGATCGTCGGCTCATAGGACATGTGGCATAATCAGTGTCGCAATACCCCTTCATTTCCATGGTGTAATCTCTAGAAAGGAGCAAGCCAAGACCCGGGCATCCCTTCAGATATTTTACAACCTTTAAAGCTGCATTCATATGAGACTGTTTCGGGGCATGCACAAATTGGCTAAGAATGTGAACAGCATAACAGATATCTGGTCTTGTCATAGTAAGGTAGATAAACTTTCCAACTAAGCGTTGATACTTAGAAGGATCCTTGAGTGGTTGATCTTCTTCTGAGGACGACGTTCCCACATCGAATTCTGGCGTAGTGAGACTCAAGTTCTGTTCAAAAGGAATGATAGCAGGCTTGCAACCAGATAGTCCAGCCTCAGAAATAATTTCCAAGACAAATTTCCGTTGATTGAGACAGATGCCCTTGTCCGATCGAGCAATCTCAATACCCAGGTAGTACTTAGGGGGGCCTAAGTCCTTGATGTGGAAGGTAGAGTGAAGGTATGACTTAAAACGGGCAATTGCGGAAGCATCGCTACCCATAATTAAGATATCATCCACATATATGAGTAAGTAGATAGAGGAAGTACCTTGGCGCCATGTGAAAAGGGCATAGTCGTGACGAGATTGGCGAAACTGGGCTGAGAGAAGGGCTGATGTGAATTTTGCATACCATTGCCGAGAAGCTTGCTTGAGACCATAGAGGGACTTCCGGAGACGACAAACCCGAGACTCCCCCTGTCTGCGAAGGCCCGGAGGAAGGTCCATGTAGATTTCTTCATCTAAATCACCATGGAGAAAGGCATTATTGACATCCATCTGATGTAGAGACCAATCACGGAAGGCGGCAACGGCGAGGAAGGAACGAACAGTGCCAGCCTTGGCGACTGGCGAAAAAGTGTCCTGATAGTCAAAACCTTCTTTCTGGGTGTAGCCTTTTGCTACAAGACGGGCCTTATAACGCTCAACTGAACCATCGGCGCGATGCTTGATCTTGTAGACCCACTTGCAACCAATAGGGCGTCGATGAGCAGGGCGGGGAACAACATCCCAAGTGTGATTATCTGTAAGGGCACGGAGTTCAGCCTCCATGGCTTGTTGCCAACGGGGATCAGTGGAGGCCTCCTGGTAACAAGAAGGTTCGGTGGCAGCAGAAATCTGACTGATGCAGCAAAGATGATCTGGAGAGAGACGGGCAAAGCTGACATAGGACGTGATGGGATAATGAGACCCAATGTGTTCACTGCTGGAACAAATGTAGTCCTTGGTCCAAGTAGGGGGCCTAGTAGTGCGACCAGAACGTCGAGGAGGAGTCGAGACCGTAGCAGGAGGAGGAGCCGAGACCCCAGCAGGAGGTGGGACATAGGGGACAATGGCCAATGAGTCATCAACGGAGGCCTGCAACGGAGAAGGCGGTGCAGAGGGAGGCACTGGGGTGGGGCCCACTGAGACTGATGGAGGAGCTGGGGGTGCAATAAGGACTACAGGTGGTGGTAAGGGATCCGAATCATCAGGGAGAAATGGTCGAGAGCCCGAGGGGGGCACAGTATCAGCCTCCAATGAAGGCATAGCCTGAAAAGGAAATACGTCTTCATGGAAAACAACATCGCGACTGATGAAAAAGGTACCTGTAGCCGGGTCATAAATACGGTAGCCTTTTTGAAGGGAAGGATAACCCATGAAGATGCAACGGGTGGCCCGAGGGGCGAGCTTGTCACGATGGCCCACAGTGGTAGCAAAACACAAACAACCAAAAACGCGGAGATGACCAATATCTGGTGGCTTGCCAAATAGGAGCTCAAAAGGTGTCTTCCCATGAAGGACCCGAGTAGGCATCCGATTGATCAGGTAAGCGGCAGTAACCACACAATCGCCACAAAAATTTTCAGGAATGGAGGCTTGGAATTTTAGGGCTCTGGCAACCTGGAGAAGATGGCGGTGCTTGCGCTCTACAACCCCATTTTGTTGGGGAGTGTAGGGACAAGAACTCTCATGGAGGATGCCGTGAGTAGAAAAGAAGGAAGAGCAATTATGATTAAAGAAGTCACGGGCATTATCAGTGCGAACACGTTGAACAGATGTGTGAAATTGAGTGTGAATAAGGGCAAAGAAACGGGTGAGATGAGAGAGTACTTGGGTTTTGGATTGCATTAAGAAAACCCAAGTACCACGAGAAAAATCATCAACAAGAGTAAGGAAGAAGCGGGACCCGTCATGATGTGGGGTGTGATAAGGCCCCCAAATGTCAATGTGGAGGAGGGAAAAAATGGAAGGAGTGCGAGAAGAGCTGGTAGGGAAGGAAGGGCGAGGTTGTTTCGCCAATGGACAAATCGGACATTTTGGATGGGGGTAAGAGGCACTATGACCCAAACGTTGGTGAGAAAGTAAAATATTATTACTAAAATGGGAATTACAAAAGGAGCCCGTATTGGGAGAAATACATGAATTTAAATTGAAATTTGCGGGAATAGAAATCCAAAAATAAAGTCCTGGTTGAGCGTTACCCAAGCCCATCAGTTTGCCAGTCGAACGGGCCTGAAAGAAACAGAAATTAGAGTCCAAGATGGCTCGACAATGATTATTTTCACAAGCTTTGGAAATAGAGATGAGATTAAATTGGAATTCTGGAACATAAAGAACATTTTTGAGAATAAAATTAGGGCTAAGTTGGACATCACCAATTTTGGTGACGGAAGTAACGTTTCCAGTGGGGAGACGTACAGACATGGAAGATTGGGTAGTGTGGATTTTAGAAAAAAAATTTTGGTTGCAAATAATGTGGTCACTAGCACCTGAATCAATAAGCCAATCAGAGGGCAAGATGGAGCTCATAAAACAAAAAGAAGTACCTCCAAAACTGGCAATCTGGTCAGGTTGACCCATTTGATGGAAGGCCTGGATGATCTGTTGAAGTTGGGCCTCACTGAGAGGTGAATTGGACTTATCCTGAGAAGAAACAAAATTAGTTAAAATATTATTATTTTCTTTGGAGTTGGAGTCCCCCGGTCTGCCATGTAATTTGCAACATGTGGCCTTCGTATGGTTGGTCCGCTTGCAGTGGTCACAAAATAAGTGGTTGGGCCGAGTTCGTGAAGAAATTGGGCCATTGGGGCTGTTGTTGGGCCCATTGGGTCGGCGAAAACGTGACCCATTTACGCTGCGCGGCCCGGCAGATCCCCTGTGGACAGGTGCACTGAAGCTGTGTTGAGAGGCGTTGATCTGCGAAGCCGAGATCGGATAGAGGCCATCAGATGGAGGCGCGCCCGCGATGAAGGAGGGATCGTCGGATCTAGGGTAATGAGGGGAGCCGTCTGATCCAGGAGGGATTGAAGGGTCGCCCTCAAAAAACCCTAAAGAGCGCATATGCACCACAGAGCCGACGCCACCGCCTGCCTCAAGCACGCCGCCGCCGCCGCCGTGACCAGCGAGAGATTTTTGAGCAGCAATGGCTCGCGCGGCCAAAATAACTGAATCTCCAACACGGAGATACTCGGCGGAGGCTAGACGGTGGTTCTCCTCTTGGACGGCGAGGAAAAGAAGGCGGCGCAGAGACGGTGGCGGATCCATAGCGAGGATTTGGGAGCGGAAGGAGGAGAACGACTCGTTGAGGATCAGGAGAAAACGAGTGAGGCGTCGCTCCTCCGTCAACCAGTGAAATTGGCGGAGAGTGGCGTCGGGGCCGTCGAGAGGTTCGACCGTCTGGTCATATTCATGGCAGAGAGCCATGAATCGGTTGAAGACGATGGCGACGGCGAGGTTTCCCTGCTTCAATTCAGAGAGCTTCTACTCGATTTGGAAGAGGCGGACGTGATCAGGGCGGCCGTAGAGCTCGCGAAGGGCGTCCCAGAGAACTTTCGGATCATCGGTGGGCGGAAGAGCGGCGGCGACCTCCGGGGTGAGAGTGTTCCCAATCCAGGTGCAAACCAATTGGGAACATTTGCGCCACTGTCGCGCAAGGCGATCGGTGGCGGGAGCCGGGATAGCGCCGTCGAGGAACCCGTCCTTGTCTTTGGTGACAAGGGCGCGGCGGAGCTCGCGGGACCACACGGCAAAAGTGTCCGCGCCGGTGAGAGGTTGGGCGATAAGCCGCAGTTCGGGGCCGTCGGAGGCGGCGGTGTAGAGAGGATCGCCGGGTTCCGGTCGGCCGGCGGCAGAATAGGGCAAAAAAATTGGGGGCTAATTCGGGTAGGGATTGGACCCGAATCCGGCATATGGGTACGGGTTAGGGTCCGAAAGGAGACCCGAAGTTTCGGATGAGGGTGAGCCGCCCACGGGTGGGTGGGTCGGGGCAGAGGTGGGAGACGGGCCGGGGAGGGGAGAAAAAGTGGGGCCCGAAGAAGAGGAAGTTGGGCCGAGAGGTAGGGCATGGGAGAGGGTAGGACGTGGCTGGCCAGGGAGAGAGTAGGGGGCCCAGGAGAGAGGGGGTCCAGAGATGGGTAAAGACTCAGGGAACCCAGAAGAGGGGGCAGGGCCAGGGAGATTAGGAGAGGGAGGAGAGGTGGAGGAAAGGGGGACATCCTCGATGATGGGAGCATCGGGGTCAAGTGGAGAAGACATGATCACAGAGGGGAGGAGAGAAAAAAAAGGGCGGAAGCTTGAGGTCAGGAAAAAAAAAAAACTAGGCTCGTGATACCATGTCACAAAGGAGGAAGAAAGGCATAGATTTGTGGGAATGCTTGTATTAATTTCTTGTCTCAAACTGTACATATGAGGGTCCTTATATAGTGTAAGGAACAAACCATAAAGGAAACAATATACAAATAGAGAAAGAAAATAACTTCCTATATACAATAATAATTGCCTAAATAAATAGAATAATAAGGAAAGAATAAACGTAACAATTCAAGGGAATAATCCCCAAATATGTTAACGTATCTCCAACAGCTATCTTAGTTAGAGCTAGTATGATTTGAAACTAAAGAGGTCTCAGGTTTTCAGTATTCTCTACACACCTCTTGAATCTAGCAAGAAAAAAAAAAGAAAAAAAAAAGAAAAAAAAAACTTGTAATATAAGATGTCAAGCACGAATGATTTTGTTTCCAGAATGTGTTGATTTGATTTTGGTAAGCGGATCTTTGATATCGATTTTCTCACTTGTTCAAAGCATCTTAATCCCATTCTTAGTAGACTTCCATCCACAGCTTCTATCATTTTGTTAGTAACTGAACGTTATCCATTGCCTTAGAGTCAATTCTCCACCAAACATGTCGTCACCATCTCCATCACTATTATATCACAACTATAAACATCTCCTTCGATGGAAAAATTTTCAGGGTCTTAGATTAGAAATCCAAACAAAGAAGAAAATAATCTAGACATAGTTGGTTTGTATTTGTTATATTTCAACAAAATTAGTGATGCAGTCCCATTAGTCATGAGTTCGAGTATCTATTACAGCTTATAAATAATAAGAATACCATTTTTACCTATAAAGTGTAAGTAATCTTGTTATCAAGAGTGAGTGATTTTCAGCTATTAGAACTCAAGTATAAATTGTTGTTTAATAAACATTAAAAAAATATATACTAAACCATGTAAATTTCCCAATGTGCTTTGTAATTAATTGTGTGTTTTGACATATATCTTGTGTAATGAACCCTTCAAACTTATTATTGTAGTCTGGTTTTTCCACAAGAACCGGGTAAAGCACTACAAGACCTATCGCGGGAGTTTTTGAAGTCCTTTAGCAGCCACGTTCACAGCATGTAGCCATCAGAAAAGTTACAATTGCGTGGTCCGCTTGATGCCAAAACAATGATAGCTCGGATTCCAAAGTCTGCAGCATGGCATTTTGAAAGAAAAAGAAAAGGTGAACACGTCCAATATTTGGCTACCAAATACATTGAGGAAGCATTGAAATTGTATTGATTAATTTCCTTAAAGGATTATAAGGAAAAAGCAACTCATATGTACAAAGAATGCAAAACTTAATAGTTATCTAAGATCGAGTGGTGATACAAAACCCAACACGCGTGTGAAGGGGCGGGCCTAATTAAGGCCGGGTCCAATAATATAGCCTACGAAGCCCAATGAAAAGAATACAATGAATATAGGCAATGGATGAAATATACATCTCAACAAATTTCTAACATCTGCCCAACTAGAGAGCTATGGGCTTTATTTTACTGTGAATGCATGCAAAAACGTTAAGATATGATCTAATATAGTTAAGCCTAAACATGGAGTTTAAAAGTCAAGGTTGCAACAACTAGCATGAATAAGTCTTTATTGATTAAATCTTGCTTTGAAATTCTTTTATTAGGAACAAAGATTTCATACTCTTACATTTTGCACTCATAAATAAATATTTGTATAGAAAATATTTTTCTCCATTAAAAGTGAGAAAAAAAAGGTTCAAAATAGTATGAAATAAGTTTTACCTTACTTAAAAATTTTACTTGAAAATCTTCTTTATAAAGAATAAAAATTACCTCTTTCTTAAGTTAACTTTTAGATAAAATTAGACTTTTTAGTAAACTATAATCTTAATACTTATTTCACCGTAATTTTGTTGAGATTCATGTTTTTTTCTCATGACGATGGCCGCGTTAGTGTTAAAACCTCGCACAACTTGAAACTTTGGTAGTGTTACACACATATGAAGGTGAATAGTGTAAAGCGTTGGGCTCATTTAGGGGTGTGCACAAAATGTTAATTTTTCTACTATGTTTTATTCTAAGTTTTTATAATATAAGGTTTGGAAAATTGCATAGAGTTTGTGTTATGTGGTAAGTTGGCATGTATATCGAAAAAAAGAAATAGTTAATGGATTACTGACTACTAAATAAAAACCCTATTTGAGAAATTTTTAATAATAATGATTTCCCAACGCTAATAAATTACTAATTTTGTATACATAAAAATTAAATTATCTCCAGATTCTTAGCTTTCATTAATCTTGTATTTATTGCGTGATTCACGTTAATCTCCCAAGAGATCTTGCATGCATGTCAAAAAGCAAAATACACCATAAACGTGTACTTTCATATTGCTGTCGACAAAAAGGTTATTCAAACTATTCTGCAACCAATGACCAAACATCTTATTGACTCAAAACTTCATGGACCGAGTCCTAAACTTTGAATTATTTGAACCAAAGCCAAAACCCTAATACTACGCCGTTAGCTTGCCAATGGTGATCATGTCAAAGGGTTCAGACAAGCAAGCCAAGTTTCGAGCCGACAGTTCTTTTGCAACAAAACGCATGGTAGGTCTCGCCTCTGGACTTTCACGGGTGCATGTCAAGGCTAGCCTCACTACGAACGCCACTTCGTCGGCCAATTTACCTGCCGGAGGTGGGAGACGTTGGTCTAAAACATCCTTCAGAAGCGTTTCCTGGCTGCCCATTGATGTTTTTGTAGATGATGAGAACGATGATAAGGAAGTTAAAAATTCTCCCGGGTGTTTTCCTATCATCACTTCTAATGCCACCACTCCAAAACTATAAACATCACATTTATCTGTAATTCGCATTGAAAATGCAAGCTCCGAAGATAAAGAAATATATTAATAGCAAGATTCTCTTATTTGAAACATTTTTGAATCTTAAATGTTGAAATCACTATCAATAAATCATGTAAAAGTTACAGGATTTATTTGTAAAGAATATTATATTAACAAAGTAGTTAAATTTGGTATTTTCTTTTTCTTTATGATCATACATCAAACACAGAATAAACTAGACCCTAAATTTGTAGAGATAATTTTATTATTATTTAAAAAAATTAATTCAGCTAGAGTTGTTAGTTAATTTTCTCCTTAGCAACTCTTCTTTTTTCTCTCTCTTTTAATCATTATGAAAATTAAAGTTCTTTTAATTCTCATACTTATAAACAATTTTAGAGAAAAAAAAAACCCTTATCAAGAAAAGTATCATTTTACCCTACTTATAAAATTATCATTCTATCCTTTTCACTAATTTTGATTCCATAACTAAAATAAATTTCAAGAATAAATGACACACGTACACTTTTGTGACCATGTCCTACATACCTCTAAATAAGAGTTGTTACAGAAATTTCATCTCTAATAATTTTTTCTTTTCACTTACTTCAATAGTTTACAAAATGACAACAAGCATGTAATTTTTTTCACAAATCTTAGATTTATAAGCAATTTGAAAGAAATGTTAAATAATAAGAGCAACATTTTACCTTTGCTCTTAATTTTATTTTATTATTATTGATTATGATATTAACCAAGTAGTTCTACGTCTTTTAGACCATTCTAGCATTATCTTTTGATTTCTCAATTGCCTGAAGAAACAGAGCAAGAACAAGCAGAGGAAATTTTAAGAATTACCTGGAGCCATGTAGCCATAAGACCCTGCAACATTCGTCCAGTTGGAAGACTCAGAGCTCAACAGCTTAGCAGTGCCGAAATCGGAAAGCCGAGGTTCGTATTCTGAATCTAGCAGTATGTTATTCAAAGACACATCTCGGTGGACGATCGGCGGCGAGCAGTCATGGTGTAGGTAAGCCAGAGCATGGGCCACTCCTTGCACGATCTTGACCCTCTTCGCCCATCCCAGTTCTGCTTCTCCTTCAGCTCCATACAGTACTTTTCCCAGGCTCCCCTTCTCTACGTACTGGTAAACCAAGTACAGGCATCCCTTCCTGGAACAGAACCCGTGAAGCTTTATAATATGCCGGTGCCGGACCTCCGTCAGTGTCCGGATCTCGTTCTCAAAAGATAGGCGGTTCAGCGCCGGAATGTCTTGAGAGTCGGATATGTTGAGCTTCTTCACTGCAACAACTTGATCGGTTTCTAGAACTGCTTTGTAAACACTGCCGAATCCTCCTCTCCCGACGCAGTACTTGTCGTCGAAGTCCTCGGTGGCTTCCAGTAAGTCCTCGAAGGAAAATGTTCCCTCTCTGTGCCATATCATTGACTCTGATCTCTCGTACTTTCTACTGCTTTCGGTTTCTTCGTCAAGGAGTCTGGCTACTCGACGGTAGACTTGAATTCCAACAACAATGGCGACGATACTTATGAAGACGCATACTGAAACAATGACAGCAGTACGAAATTTTCTGAACTTTGAGGATCTTCCGACGGCGGAAGCTAGACAAGGAGCCAATGCGTCCGCCTTCCCGCACAAACCTGAGTTTCCGGCATAGGCTTTTGCCGGAGCTCGTTGGAAAATCCTTCCAGTTGGGATTTCACCAGTCAAGTTGTTGTAAGAAAAATCCATGGAACTTAGACTAACCAAGCTCGATAATGTCTCCGAGATCCTCCCCGACAGGTGGTTATGTGAGAGATTGAGAGATTCCAAAGATGTAAGCTTTCCAAGGTTTTGAGGTATAATTCCAGAGAAGGCATTGCTGCTGAGATCTAACGTGATCTGCAACGAAAGTAAGTTACCTATCTCCGGCGGAATTTCGCCGGATAAATTGTTGTGGCTTAAGTCCAAGCTTAATAAGCCATTACAATTTCCGAGTTCTTTTGGAATGTTCCCTGTCAAGCTGTTCTCCGACAAATCAAGAAACTGAAGCTTTGTCAAATCACCTAGAGCCGAGGCATCTCTCCCGTCAAATGATTCTTGCTTAGATTGAGCTTGAAAAGCAGGCTTAGATTTCCTAGTTCCTTTGGAATATCCCCTGACATCTTGTTTGATTGCAGGGTTAGAACTTGCAACTTGGTCAGCTTCCCAAGCTCAGCTGGGATTTTGCCAGAAATTCTATTCCGGTCCATCCGTAAATTGGTGAGATTTTGACATCCTCCCCACTCCGGCGAGAGTTGACCGGCGAATTGGTTGTCAACAAGGGTGAGGGATTCAAGAGACGGATGAACACCAAAGGCATTTGTGATATTTCCAGTGAATTGATTCCCATCAAGCCGCACTCTCTGCAGTCCCGAACAATTCCTCACGCACCCTGGCAATAATCCAGTAAAGTTGTTTTGTTGGACGAGAAATACTTGGAGAGCCAGACCACTACACAAACCAGGTGGCAATTCTCCAGAAAAGCTGTTGTTTGAAAAGGCAACGAAGCTTAAAGAAGGACTATACTTGCCAAAGTCACCAGGTATGCTGCCTGAGAAGTTATTGGAGAAAACAGAGAAGGACTGCAAATTAGTTAGCTGAGAAATGGTCTCCGGCAACTTCCCATGCAGTTGATTATTGTCCACATCAAGAACAGATAGTGCCTCCATCTTCCCAATCTCAGGTGGAAGGGTACCGCTAAGATTATTGAAGAAAAGTTGTAACTTTTCAAGGTTTGTGAGGTTCCACAATATCGGAGGAATTGAACCCGAAAGCTGGTTTCCTGCAAGGCTTAGCTCTTTCAGATCTTTCAAGTTCCCTATCTGTGGAGGAATTGACCCAGAGAGGCGATTATTAAATAGAAAAAGATAATTGAGCTTTGTCAATAGGCCTATTTCTGCCGGAATGTTCCCGGTGAGCTGGTTCTCATTAAGTTGCAATGAGACCAATAAAGTCCAGTTGCCGATCAGGTGAGGCAAAAGATTGCCGTAAAGGGTGTTGTTAGATAAACCCAAGTCAGTAAGTTTGGTCAGATTGGAAAGTGACAATGGCAGGACTCCGGTGAGATGATTATCTGCCAACGCCAAGATATTGAGGTTGGTACAAAAGCCTAACTCAGAAGGTATTGTAGAGTTCAAAGCGTTCACGCGAAGATCAAGGCTCTGCAGCTCCTTGAGTTGGCCTATGGAGGAAGGAATACTCCCTTGGAAAAAATTGTTATTCAAGTCAAGATTCTGAAGATTAGAGATCAAACCCACATCTGAAGGAATCGGACCAGTGAAAAGATTACTCCCAAGGTAAAGTTCTTTGAGCTTGGAAAGCTGGGAAATATTAAAAGATGACAATAGTCCTTGAAACGAATTTCCGGTGAGATCGAAATATTCAAGCTTACCCAGATTGGTGAATAACGATTCTGGTATCATGCCCGTGAAAGCATTCTCAGACAAGTCGAGGTGCGTCAAGTTCCGGCAACTGGTAATAAGCTCAGGGAACTCAGTGGCGAGTCCGTTACTAGTTAAGCTGAGGTAGGCCAAGGAAGGCATGCCGGAAAACTTGGACCACTCCGAGATACCATATTGTTGTTTCCGAGTTCCAGGTACTGTAACTTATGGATATTACTGAGTTGATAGGGGATGGAACCATTCAGATCGTTGTCACCCAAGTCCAAGTACGCGAGATTGGAGAGGTTTCCGATGTCCTGCGGGATTGATCCGCCAAGACTGTTGCTGCTGAGGTTCAAGCGGGTGAGAGTAAACAACGAAATGAAGTCGAATTCAGCAAGCGTTCCGCTGAGGTTGGCGTCGGCGAGGTTTATCTCTGAGACTGTTCCTGCCTTGTGGCAGACAATGGCAGTCCAGTTGCAGAGATTGTTGAGGTTGGTGAGTGACCATGAATCGAGAGGAGAAGGAGAAAGGCTGTTTTTCCATCTGATAAGAGCTTCTGCTTGTGTTCTTGGCGATGATGTGATCTTCCATGGAAGAAAGGAAAGCAAGAGAATATGAAGGACAAGAAAGAGATGCTTTTGACTCGACAACATGCCTACTTTTTTTCACTCTCCATGGTTGGTTCTGTGCCTGTTTGCTTTCTTATAGCCGACACTGCAACTTGGAACTGTTGTCACTTCCAAAACCTACTGCTTAGTCAGAAAAAGAGGCCCAAGTTCAGTGCACAACAAACAGTTAAAAAAAAAAAAAGTCATCTCAAAGTGAAAATGACATAATTTGGAATTTGTTAAATGGGTTTTACTAGATTAATGTGAATGCAAAATAATCACTCGTACAAAATAAGTAAATGAACATCTAAGGATCTATGTGATTTGAGGTCTTTATGTTCATAGAATAATAAATCACTTTTTTATGTTCATTTTTACTCTCATATGGTTGAGTTCTCTCTTGACAAATGAAAATTAAGTTCTCTCTATAATTACAGGAACAATCATTTTATACTTACTACTAATTTTGATTATAAGACTAACAAAATGACATCGGATAATCATGTCCTTTGCCAAACTCACAACATGTAAAACCTTTTAAACTCTATCAAAATATAATGTCTAATGACTTATAAGATATGATCATTTTATGCTTATTCCTAATTTTGATTTCAGGATTAACAGAGTGACGTAATGTAATCATGCCTTTGCCAAACCCACAAACAAGTTATACAAATGTAAAGCCTTCTAAGATTCTACCAAAATATAATGAGGCTGTTGACCTGAAAGGGTGACCACAGTAATCTCTTCAATGACACGAGCTAATTCTTCAAATGGTGCAGTTGGGCTTCTAGAGGCTTATGATCTCGTACTGATACAACCTGAGATCCCAAAAACCATGTGCTGTAAAACAGTTTTGATGATGTAACATTCCATTTAAGAAAGGACTTTGACTGTAATGTGGAAACATACCTTTCAGTAGAAAAGGGGGAGAGGAAGTATGTGAAGATAAGAAGTGCAGGATTCAGTCACTTGATGAAAGTGACTATTCGATCAGTCGAAGGAATGAAGATTTTTTGCGGTTCGACTTAGTCAAATTCAACTTGTAGGATTGTTTGTATTTGAACCACATGGTTTTGTCCATTCGAATTCAAACTTGAAGAATATGCGCAACTCATTTTTGTTCTTATAAAATGCTGATCAGCGCAGCCTACCATTCTTCTTTGTGTAAGTGGAATCAATTCAACTTTGCCAACCATTTCATAGTGTAAAGATTCAATTGAAATAATTTGATCCCCACTTTCTAGAATTCCACTTACGTTTCATTTGTTTAAACACATGGCCTTTGCTGTCGTTGATTTGAAAACTAATGGGACACTTGGCTAGTGAGCTTTTACTGTAGGTGTTCAAAAAGCTAGAATCTTTCCCATCCAATTTGAAAAGAATTAGTCTACAGTAAATACAATAACATTGGAAGAAGCTAGTTGTTTGTAGCAGAACTACAAAATTTGCAGACATATCACTGATTGCATAACAAGTAAGCCAAATCATTCTAGCAAATGCTACTTAGAAGGGCACCTATTTCCACAATAAGCAAACTGTAGGAAGAACAACTTTGATGTCGGGAGATGAAATTAGCCTACAGTAAATACACACACGAACAAATACAAAAAAATATTGGAGTTTTATGTGGCTTAAGAGTAGCAATCTTTAAGTCTATTACGTACTAAAACTTATCAAGGGGGCCTCTGGTGGACTTCCCTCTTTGATGGTTCTTTCACTTTGATCATTATGACAATTCAAGAAATGAAACATCATGAATTGGTTTCTCAAAATCTTTAACTTACAAAAAGTTTGAGAAAAATCCTAATTTAAAAAGTTATCATCTTACCTTTATTCCTAACTTTAACTTCCCACTTAATAAATTGGTCTTAGATGTAGGGGAAAAGTAAATTCAAGATCCAGTTACATGAATATGTTTCCTTAAAATATACAGATAATATTTACTAATTTGTTGCTGATAAGGGCACTGATGAAATATCATGACCTATTGGAGTTCTCTTTATAAAAGCAAACGTAACTATGAGAAAAAGTAAGAGTCCTTATAATTGCTGCATCGTTTTAGTGGTTGAATCATAGCATCATTAAGATTTGATCCTGGAATGATGATGGGGGAGACTAGCTTCACCGAGTACAAGGTTATGGATTAGCATACTAACTTCTAATTCTGTATTGATTTCGTTAAACCAGATTGTAGTCTTGGTTTGGATTGACTGTGGTTTCAGTAGGTAGAAGTTTATGATACGGGGTTGAGTTTCACTTTTGTAGGTAAGTTGGGGGTTTGCTGTGCAGTTGATTTAGATTGTCGAGTTGTAAAAGAATTTTAACAATAGATGGGAGGAAACCTAAGAAAAATCCCTTAAAGCAAGACTCCCCCATCACTTATTTCATTTAGGGTTTGGTCACAGATCCGGATTGTATCAATCTGCAAAATCTAAATTAGATATTAACTTTAGGTATTATATCTTTTAGTGCTCATTGCTCATGTTGTTGACGCAGGATGGAGTGAAAAATAATTTCACCTTAGATATCATATTTTTATTACTCATTGTTCATTATGTTGATGTAAGATGGATTTAAAGATGATTCAAGAAGAATAAAGAAGAAATCTAAAAAAGCAGTCATCACTGCCAGGATTGTTCAACCAATCTGGTTTACGGACAGGCATATGTTCCTCCTGAGTTTTACTTTGTGGTATTGGCTGCACTTATGTTATTTTTCTTTCTAACATCTTCCCAGATTTTGATTAAATTATGAAGCTGGGTAGACATGTTTAGCATTTTCTTCTGCCTGACAACTAATATTAAGTACAATTCCCTTTACCTGATGCTTAGCAATCAACGAAGGTGTGTAGTGAGGATGATATTGAGGTGATTGATGCAAATTAATACCTAAATTTTTAGTGTAACAATCACATGAATGTGTTCTAAAATTTGAGCAGTCAGGAAATGTCGTGGAAGGAACTAAGTATATCTCAACAATTGATTTGGAAGACTTTGCTAAAGTTTCTAAAGAGGAATAAAGTGTTGAATTTTTTTAGACACTTCCAAGGTTCTTAGGAAACAGGTTGCATTACATCTGTTGCAAACTTGGTCATTATTTCCTTTTTTCAGGTTTGTTGTAGATACACTAGGATTGAATTGCTTGTTGGCATAGAATCCTTTAAGATTTTTCATCACCTCTGGGGTTTGCTATTTCTATTCTTCACAAGCTGCGCTGATCAATTAACCTTGTGATAAAAATTCGCTATTGGTATCCTAACTTTGTTCTAGTTTCAAATTCTCAAATGTTTGGTTGGTCGGAATTTTCTTGATTTGTAGGTGATTTGTTAAATCTAAAGTTTTTTGTTGGGAAAAAAAAATTTAACTTCTTTCTGTGACAATTTATTTTCAGGTTCTTATGTTCTCTGATACATTTTATGTATTTTGGTGTCGTTGGGCTGCTGCATTTTATCTCGTGCTTTGTTTCCTTTATTATTGTAGTGGGTTCAAGTTCTTTTCTTAGGCCCATTCTTTGGTTGTATACATCGTAGAGAGAAATATTGACAATTGTAAAAATGTTGAGACTCTCTTCAAAGCCGTTGGGCGATCATTCACGGTCTCTAAATGATTGTACAAAGGGTAGGGCATAACCTCACCCTTAAACCGTCTTGGATACGAGAAAAGAGAGGGCAAAGAACCGAAGTTTCGATTTATTCGAAAAGATAATCACAAGCTGATGTATCATGAGAAGCCGTGAACAGATTTGCGTGCAGTTTTCAAACCTTGAGGACAAGGTCTTTTCCAGCGGGGATGGAATGTGCTATCCTCAAACACTTTAATTTGTGAGTTTTATGGACGGAGATGTTCTTTAGAACTTAGGCTATAATATCATGTTGATAAAGTTTATTTTCACTTCGGATTTATAATTTTTAGACTTGTCACCAAGCATTGAAAATTATCAAAGACAATAACACTAACCAAGAAATCAGCATTTAAAAAAAATGTTACTTGTATTATATCTATATATATTTTTTGTATATATAAGATATTAGTTTGTTAATTCCTAAAAACCAAGTAACAACATTGTGGAAAAATAAGTTAACTAATATCCTATTGCTTTCCATAAATAATGATAATTTTCTCTTCATAGTTTATACACTAAAAAACCTTATTACCTAAAAGGACCTCATGATAAGGGATAATCAAAGGCCAGCTATATACTAAAAAACCTTGTTTAGTACTACGCATGCAAGACAAATTATTGAGGAGGGTAAATATTTATTTTAGATGGATAATTGACTTGAACAACCGCTTTGGTATCCTTTATGCTTACATCAAGGTATAACAGTTTGAAAAGCTTTTTAGAATCAAAACTTTGTAAGAGAACATTTATCTAGTAGGTAGCAACATTACGCAAACAAGATTGTATAGAGTCAATATCCTAATAAGCTTGTTTGTGATTAAGTGTCTTGAAAGAAATTTTAGCCTTCTTGGTATACCATAACCAAAGAATAAAGAAAAATATAATGATCATGGGAAGATAGTACCTCACAGTATAAGATTGTTCATATGAAAGCTAAATACTTGTAGAATGTAACATGTAAATGAGGGAAATTTAAATGACTTCTAAATGTTATTGTTATGAAAGGGCCCAAAGGGAGACTATGAATCACCTATTTATGCATAGTGCATTGGCACAATGAATTTGGAGGACATTTAGTGACATACTTTAGGTGCCGGTTAGATTTAATTTAATTTAATTTTTTATCTTCTTTTCTCGTGATATCTAAAGGCCTCATGGCATAAATAATAATGAAAGGCACATTATTATCACCCTTTGGAAGGTGTTATTGTAAGGAGGATTTGATTGGCTAGGAACTTAGCCAAGTGTGATGGAAAAGGCATGTCTCTATATAAAATTGACAAAGATGTTACACATTAGATATTCTAGTTGTTTGCTTTCATACAAGTCAAGGTTCATGTAAGTTTTCTTGATCAAATCTTGTTATGTGTGTTAATAATTCTTTTTGTTTTTATTCCATTACAAAGAAGAGTTTGGGTCAAGTGGTAATTTTTATCAACGGTGCAATACAAATTGAATATAAATGATTTAAGTATCATGAGAAACAATGTTGAAAGGAAAGTACTTAATAATCATGATGAGAATATCATTAAGACTTTTTCACTTAAGTTGGCGCCAACTAGTACTGCATATGCTAAAGCCTACAACTTGTATGAAGCCTTCAAAGTATGTCAAGAATATAATCAATTGTCCCACATTATTGAATTAGACTTTTTTATCTAGTCTAATGTCTACTTAAAAAATGGAGAATTCTATGAAAATTAGAGTATGTTATTTGATAATGCTTATCCATGATATTAATGTATATGAAATTACAACATGTATATTAAGAGGAAAATGTAGTTATGGATTATCTTATTAATTATGGGCATACATTTCATAATGTTGAACTTTTTTACCATTCTAACTCATTGTCATGCTCATGCTTAGTTGTTTTTATGAAGGATCAATCAAGATTAGATAATTATAGACTACTATAAGATTAAACGATTGTGTTGTCCAATATATTTCATATTTTCATTTTTAAGTTTTTATGTGGCAATTCAATATGTATATGTTTTGCCTTTTTTAAGGATTAAACTTATATCATGCATTTTGTACTTATCCAAGGCATGATTATTATTACTAATTTTATTGTTATTAATAAAATTTGTCAATGTATTATATATGTTTCTTTTTTTTATAAAAAAATAGAAACACAATTTTATCCCTATAGGTAAAAGTTTTGCCTGGTTTCGCACTAAATATTTTCTCTAACTATAGTCTATCCCTCCTGTTTGGCCTGTGAGTAACGTGCCAGTTTTCTCTTACCAATCCTTCATATACACGATGTGTTGTTTGTCAAGAAGTATATTATTTTGTAATCGAAACTTAAGTACTAATCTTTATTAATAAATGAATTTTAAGGTGTCTACCTTATACCTTTCTTATTTAATATTTTATCATTATAAGAAATTTTGTTTAAAATTAACTCTTAATTTAATTATTTTACCTATTAAGAGCATACTCATAATCTTTAGTGTCACAATCTATCAAATAATTATTAAATCTTTTGTTAATTCTTTTAACATAATTTTACCTACAATCAAAAGATTTTACACTAGAGAAGACTTAATTTCCTCTCTTAAAACCAATCTTAAAACAAAAAAGAGACATTTATACAAATAAATATTCCTGGTATGAAATAGCTATTTTGTAAAATCTCGATAACCTAATTCTGATAAAGCATTATATTTTAACCGGATCTTTAATATCATATTAAAAATGCTTAAACTTCTTTTCTAAAAGTCAATTCTCAAAGGAAGATGACACCTAAATGTATTCGAAAAATGATATTCATGACATTAGATAGCTATTATTTTCATCATACTTGTCAAAGAGTAACGAGAAAGTGAAAGATGCATTTTTTCTAGGAAAAGGAAAAGTCAGCTAGCTCCAAAGGACCCGCGAGACAACTCTTATCCAAAGTAGAAATGTATGCCTCAAGATAATGGGCTCTGACATTGTAATCAATAGGTGGACCACGAACCAGCAATCATGTGAAAACACGTTCAGTGACGGACGCTACATGAGACATGAACAACCTTTATGATCAAGATAAGCTACCACTTCAACTGCAAAACCAAAATTTTCAAACGATACATCGACGCGTGGAGCTATCCATTGCTTTGCACTTGCAAATGTAGCATCCGCACATGCTGCAGTGGATAGAGTACAACCTGTGGCCCATCAATTTAGAAGAAACCTCGTACTTGGGAAGACATTCCTCAGAGAAATTTCAGTTGGGTTTCGTTTTACCTGATTTTTCACACCTAAACCCCACTAAACATCCGAATATGCTAGACCATCTACGCTGACAGTTTTTGCAAGAAAGCCAACTTATAAGGGCACTGGTCAGACAATCAACCTCTGTTTTGTTCTCAATGTTGTTCATAAGCTCGTAGCATAAGCAGTTGTTTCTAAATAATTCAAAAAAAAAAAAAAAGTCTCTGATATATAAAGTTGGGAGCCAGATATCGCACAACAAACAAAAAAGAAAAGAACTATAGTTGTTCTACCAAAAAACTTGAAGAAAAACTCAAACTTCTAGGTGGAATCTCTACACCAAAAGCAACACAACACTGATTTAAGCGCCATAGTTGAAGAATAAACCTGAAAGAGAACAGATGTGGTTAAGAAATTTAGAAGGACAATGAGCTCCAAATAAAACCACAACTGTAAAGGGCATGATTCAAGTAAAATCCCAAGTTAAAACAGAATCAAATAATAAATTATAGAGAAAATGAATGCAGCAAGAGAAAAAATCTCTGCAGGAATAGTAAAGGAAAAGAAACATGGATATCCATATGCAGGGCTGATAAGGGCCAACATAAGACCAATCCATCACCCTACCAAACCAAAGGATCAACTAACACTTTAACCCAGGATCAACTAATACTTATATCATCATGCTGTAGTTATCTGGCTGACAGAAAAGGATTTGCGTGCTACTAGAATTTGGAATTCAATGAAATGAATATAACAATCAAGAGGACATGACCATCAATGAAAACTTCATAAAGTAAGACCACAAAGAGCAAGTTCAAAATATTTGGCGCCTTACCTTAATCAGCTTGACTTAACATGCACCTCAATTATGTCATTATCCTCCATACCAAGATCATCGGGGGTTGCTGCCGGACTTATTTTATCCCCATCGAAGCAGAATACTAAGTTTTGTACGTCAACCTTCACTTTATCCGCATACATTTTGAAAAACCGCTCAAGGTTGTCATTCTGTGAGATTAGAAAAACTATACTTACAATTGATTGCTGTCGAACATATTAAAAATATAAGACATAAAGTGAAAACTAAAGAAGTGGCCGAACAAATTAAACTTATGTTCTTAGCCCGAGCCAAAAAGGAAACACATATACAATTGAACAAAATATTAGATCAAGCTGCACATCGTAGATAATCATCAAACTCTCTTATGATTTTCCATTCATTCTACCACAATTCATGATTGATGTTCACAAAGAACGTTATGCCCCCAATTGATTACAGCCCTATGGTTCAAGAACCCATACCCTATTCAGCTGTCACGGTACATTACCTTAATTACACAGAAAAATATATAATTTTTCTGTAGTTAGGAAACTGATTTGATCGATATCCATAGTAAACCATGAAAATAGCGGAAAGTTTTGTGAATAGAATACAACTGAACTTTAACTCTAAATAGTTGCTATTGACAACAACTAGTAAAGAATAAATAAATAAATAAAGAAAGAAGAAATATACAGATCCTAGTGACTAAATAAGTCTGAAGTCCCTGCAGGTACTTATACCATGTACACGCGAAATTGCTTGACACCATCTTTGTCCTGAACAGAAATAACTATCTTTGTTCTTTGACAAGGAGGCTTTGATGGTTGATCAGGGACAGCCTCCAAAGAAGGTTGCATAGAACTATCAAGTTCTTTTTTTTTAGATTCCTCCATAGCACGCAATGCATCTTCAGCTGATTGTGCAAATGTGACGAGCTCTTGCTTCTTCAACCTGTAGGCAAGGATGAAAAGTTGATTGCAAGGATGGTAAACGTGTCAATGAAACCACAAACAAAGATTTGAACTGCTTATAGATAGATAGTCCAGAAGTGAGTAAAATTTCAACCAGATAAATATAACAACTTGATATATTGTCAATCCTTAAATGCCTACAATAGGTTGTATTATCAACTCTATAATGCATGGAATCTCTGAAAAGGAGAGCAAATTAAATTATTGGCCAGAATCTCAAGATTGTCATCTAAATGTCAAAACGACTTCATGAGATACAGATGAAAGGAACAATTGCTCTGCCAAATAAAATCAATTAATTGAAAATTCTGCTTACATCCCTGCTTTAAATGGCCCTCTTATGGCCTTTCCAATGTTGTTATGGCCAGCAAAAAGCTATGTGAATAATGTTAACGACTGCACTTCAGCTATTGACTGAAGAATTGTTTTTGTTCTTTGATCATCAGTCCTAGATAATAAGCAGGTTGTATGTAATCAAATTGTACTAAACCACCTTAAGTCAATACTTCCGTCTAGCCCGCCCATCCTAAACACACATAAAAAGAATGAATGACTAATAAAACCTAGTAGTTTTGGACCCAGAAAGCCAAGCTCTATATCCACCAAAACAGTCGATAATGAAACAGCATCTTAGTATTTGGTTATAACCATAAAAACACAATAAGAAAAAAGCAAAAAAGACAATATATTAATAGGAGAAAATTTTCTTTCTCAATTACACCTCAGAAAATTCTCCGACTTACACCTTAAAATACTTGAACCCATGAAAAGAAAGAAAATTAAAAACGAAATCTTCTACAACACATTCAAAACAGGATAATTTTCAAAAGTAACGACTGACCAATGGATCTATTTATATAAGTAGACGTAAACAGTTTTACTTTCCTTTTCCTTGATGCAACAACAAAAACTAACCAATTTGCTAAGTACTCCCACCACAAATGTTTTATCTCAGCATTGCGTACCAATGCAGGCCCAATTACCCAAACATTACCGAAATACCT
Organism: Casuarina cunninghamiana; assembly: GCA_028551485.1. NCBI lineage: Eukaryota > Viridiplantae > Streptophyta > Magnoliopsida > Fagales > Casuarinaceae > Casuarina > Casuarina cunninghamiana. The sequence continues at coordinate 13,848,468 of CM052364.1, forward strand.
TAATGGGGTATAGTAACATAAGATCCTGACACAACTTCATTCTGCCAAGTCCAACCTTTAGCTTCACCCAAAGCATGGTCCTTTACTTAATTCTAAATTCACCTACATCATTTATAAATTCAACACCCCACCCTGACCTCTGGAACCCCTTCTCCCCCCCCCCCCCCCACAAAAAAAAACAACAACAAACCCCACCCCACCAAAAAAAGAAAAGTGGACATCCGTGAATTAGTTCCAATTGGGTTGTCACAATGTCACACCCATTGAAATCACTTGTTGACATGCCTAATGTTCTCTTCTAAACAAGCCCAAGAAATTTTCTCACCCTTTCCACTGCTAATGATACACCTGATCACTCGAGGAAAGATTCATCTTTCAGTCAACATGGAATCCTCATAGTATCAAACATTCAACCATGTTTCATCATTACTTGCCGAAAACTGTTTATATCAAGGGTACCACCGCATAATGATTCTCAATCAAGACTTACAGATATCTGTTTAACAAACTGCAGAAATCACAACCTACAAATAGTTTGCCTATTATGTCTGAATCTCTAAACACACAAAATGCAGTATTATAATGTGTAATTATATTGGTCATCAATTCGGAAAAAGTAAAACCGTAAAATAAAATGAAAAACAACAAAGACTTGCCATCCACACAAAATTTCTCATTGAAACAGAAGTAGATGATAATAACTAAAACTCTATATCTACTTATATGTGTATACCTCAACTCCTTTATGGTAGAACCCTTCCCCAGCAGCTTCTGAGTTTTGCAGGAAACCCTCGGTGGAGATGCTAGCCAATCCAACTCTGAGCTTTCTTCACAATCCACTAATTGTATTACTTTTGTGTTTTCCTTCGCATCCTGAACAAAGCTAACCCCAAAAGGTAAACACCATCTTCCCAATAAATAAAAAAGAAATAGAAGAACAAAAGAAGAATCGGTATATGCAACAAATCAGATAAGGAAAATCAAATCTCTAATCATACTCGTTCCTCACACAACCATGCGCAAGTGCAATACTGAGTGTATCCATCTATGCATAGGCAAAAAGAAACAAAAAGGAATCTTACAGCAGTCTCAGAAGTCTTCCTCCGTTTAGGAGGGAAAGCTTGAGATGCATCAGCATCATTCTCGTCTACGGCAAGGGAAAAAACATAAAAAGAACGAACATTCATCACCTAGAAAATTCCAAACAAATAAAATTTGTAATTTTCATGGATCGATTTCTGGAAATTCAATCCAAATAAGTGTCAACTTCGATAAATTTCCATTCCCACAAGGTGCAGAACAAAGAACCACCTAAAGATTTAAACTTTTCACTGCCCTACCAATTACCACATTGTCTCAGCATGCTAACAAAGAGCGGAAATGGATCGCACAAAGGCATCCAAAAGCAAACGGAACTCACCGTCCAGGCAAGCAAAATCGGGAGGCTGAACGCGGCTGTAATCGACCAAGGGCTCTAGTTCTTCAGTGGAATCCGCCTGAAAATCAAACCTCATCATCATTGACCGAGAGACAACCCTAGATTACGTGTGTTCGAGATCAGATTTTAAAGCAACTAAAGGGCCAGAAGACGCTCACCATTTGGAACAGAACTTAACTCGCTCTCCGTCCCTCCGAAACGCGAAGATGCTGGGATTAGAAAGTGAGTCTATTTTAAATCGGGAGGCTCAACCGATTCATGGCTTTGAGAGTCCGTCCCCTCCATTTCTTGGGCCACAAAAGCACGAAATCAAGGTATGGTGCGGACTGTCTGGTCCTTTATCTTCTTCTTCCTCGTGCTCTCGAAGATTCAAAAGGAATACGGTAGTCTTGAAGATCTTCCGTTCTACGTGACTTTACAGGAAGCCATCAACTAGGGGCTTTGCTTTTCAAAGATAATGGGCCGCCAAGCCCACTTTGCTGGGCTTCTAGTCATTTTATCATATTAACAAGCTCGGTGCTTTGTAGACATTAATTAATGTAAGATTATTACCCAACTTAAGTCGAATTAAAATTCCTAGTACAAGTCGTATTAGGTTCCCGCCTAAAATTGATTTTAAATATTCTTCTATATAAATGGACCTCACCTAAGAATGCTTATTGTATTTTCTTATCATCTTTCTCGCTCTTCATATTCATTCTTGCATTCTTAATTTGAACACACACGAGATCGCAAAAATATTACCAAGAGAAAACTGCCACGAGGAGAGAAAAAGTTGCGGGTGAATGCAAACAGTTAGAGGAGAGCAGGTTCTCGAAAGCCATGGATGACAAAGTGAAAGGTAATAACAATAGTTCGTCCAATAAAAAGCCACGTTTCTGTTGGAGTCCAGAGCTACATTCAAAGTTTGAAGAAGTCTATAGAACTCTACTCGAACAAAGTAATTTCATATTCTATTGATTCTTTGTTTTTGAACTTTTGCTTTTCCCGTATTCTTTTTTATGTTTTTGTTGTTTCTTATTCTCAGAATTACGTGCTCGACCTAAAGATATATTGAGGCTAATGAATGTGCCTAATTTGACCACAACCCAAATTTCCAGTCATCTCCAGGTAACTGAATCCTCAAATAGCTTAGATGTTCACATTAGTTCAAGAATTTTAACATTATCAGTGTTATCTTATTGAAATCCTATTATTAGTTTTAATTATTATATTAAAGGTCTAAATATAAAAATTAGTTTTAGCACATTTTATTAGAATATCATTATTAATTTGGATTAATATAAGTCCAGGCTTATTATAAACTCTCATAAGCTTGTAATAGCCCACTTAGCCCATTTTGGCATTTGGATGTTCATTTAGTCTTACTATTTTTTTAATATTATAATGCACACATCTAACTTACGCATAAAAGATATTGAATCGTAAGCATCATGATTAGAGTCCTCACCATCTTGGGTTTCCATAAAACCGTAACAAACTTATTTATAAATTTCAAAATCCTTATTGCCCAAATGAATAAGTTATCTTCAATTTGTTTTTTCAAGGAGATTGCACATTATGTAACTATTCTTATCAATGTTGTCGCATTTTAACATTACCATTGATATCATTAATATTTTTCTTTGACTTTCAATCATCACTTATGTTTGATACTCATTCAACAGATGACAAAATAAGATTTTTTTTTTTTAACAATTGGTACGGTAAACTATTTACTGGCTTTTACTAGTAACCTTAAATAATACATGTACCATAGATTTTTTATATTAACACATCACTCTTATAACATTAACCATAAGTATTTTCCCAAATGGTTCAAATGGCTGCATTTTTTTTATCATTTATTTTTCCATAATGTTGTACATTACATCTCCATCACAAACCCCACGGCATTCATTTACTCAATACTATCAATCTAATATAGTTGAGGACATTGATAAGGACGTCTTGATTGTAAACTTAATTAGGTTTCCCATTAATTAATAAAGAGTTTTTTTTATCAAAACAAATAGAGTCATTTTAGATTTTTTTAATGCATCATGAAATTATTTTTATATGAATAAATCATCTTCCTTTTTTTCTTTTAAGAAAATAATAAGTCTTCTAATAATCTCTTTCTTTGGATTTGTTGTGACTCAAAAGAATTGTTAAAAGCCTACAAATATAATCTAAAAATTAACTTAAGAATTAAAATTTCTTTTTTTAATTTGATTTAAATTAACTTAAAAATCCTAACTTATGATATAAGATTCTCGTATTGCACATTAGAACTATTATTCCTTTTTTTCCACGTGATTTTGTTATTGAAGTACTAATATGTTTCTCCCTTTGCAGAAATACCAAGCTCGACAACTACATATTAAGGAGAGTGGTGCCACTAATTCACCTTCTTTAAGTAAATCATCTAATCCTCGTGGCAAAATTGAAATCACTCGACAAACTAAGGATCAAAGTTTTCTTCCCTCGGTGTTAGCCCGCCAAAGTTCTGGTCTTGGATCCAAAGGTAAGATAACAATTTCAATCAAACTATTTGTCTAATACCATATGGTATGCCAAGCAAGAATGTGATTTGAGAACTAATTTAACTTTTCAAGTAATTTCTCCAACCCTTATGGCAACATTGAAATTGCACTATAAAATAAGAATAAGAGTTTTCTTCCCTTGGTGTTATTGGACTTGGAGGTAATACACTACAATTTGACACGAACTTTTTGTTTAATGCAGGAGTGTATGGTGGGCTTGAATATGATCCTAGAACTACAAACCAATATTATCAACATTTAGGCTTGGCTACCAATCCAACTTCATATCTTCCCCTTCACATCAATGAAGTTCAGACAAAACCATATGGATACTTGCAAACATTGAGCCAGGTAAGGGAAAAAAATGGGTTTCCATATGTTCTAAACAAGATTGCAACTTTTAGACCAAAATGGAGCAACGCTCAAGTGGCAGAAATGACCTTGCCAAACTTGAGTAGCCCAGCAACAGCTTCTTTGAACACTCTAATGACTATGGATCAGTTCTCCATTGGGTCAGAATGGAGTAATGCTCAAGTGTCAGAAATGGGCCTACCAAACTTAAGTTATGTAACGACAACTTCTACCAATACTCAAGCGACTACGGATTTGTTCTCTATTAGACAAGAATGGAGTAATATTGAAAACCAATTTCCACTGGGTTCTTTTGGATCAACCAAAGAAGAGCCTGTGTGTGGCCAGAAAAGTTTAGGAGATTTAACCTCCGAGAGTCTACATTTGCAAGCCGGAGCAGGGTTGATTCCTCCAGCTTGTTCGTTGATTCAAAGCCAATATGAAGATGAACTTGCTAAACTATCAAGAATGCTTGAAGAAGATCCACAAGATTGCAATGTGGACCTAAACCATGAAGTTGATCAATATCAAAAAATGTTCGAGGAAATTTTAGGAAGAAATGACACCCAAAATTGATGGAGATCTAGATTAAGGATAACTCCTTAAATCTTTTGCTATTTTAGGTGTGTATTCACAAAACAAAGCACAATTTTTTATTTAGGCCTTTATAGTTTTTTTTTTTCCTTTTTCTTAGTCTTTGTTTGCCTTTTCATTTTATTACGCAAACAATTTCTGCTATGCTTTTTATGGTAATGTGTTATGCCATCATCGCTATGACTAAAAAGATAACCATGAACAAATGATATATAGTTGTTATTGTAAAACCTTTGACAGAAAGGGAAATTGCAAGAGTTAAAGCAAAAGAAAAAGAAAAAGAATCATATTCTATTCTTATTTCGTGTATTAATATCAATGCTTGTACACAACATCAAATATCTATATTGGTTATAGGACCTTTAAACCAGTGACGGGCATTGATTATCCAAGAAGAAACAATAAAAATGAACAAACAGACAATTGCAATATAATCGTAGTTGAGTGCTTCATTGGTAACAAGATAGGCTATAGGCAATAAGAAGAGGACTAAGATGGTCACCACTCAAAGAACAGCAACCCATTCAACTAGGGCTCTATAGCAACCTAAATTGAAAGGTCTTAGGAAAAAGGACTAGTGTGCCAAAGTCACTTTAAAGAAGATTGGCAGCGTATATGCAATGTACAATCCAATAGTTGCTATGGATACAAAATGCCACTAAGCTTCCAAGAGACTGCCAAAAAAAAAATAAAAAAATAGAGGAAATTACAATGAATAGTTACATGTTAGGTGGCTTGAGGAAAAACATAGATAAAATTTTTACTATTTAAAGGCTAAGTGCATGTGTGTCTAGGGACTTAATCAAGTTCATATAGACTCAAATCAAATTCATATGGACTCTAACTCAACCAAGCATGTTCATACCATGCCTCTAGTAGTGCATTTTGTTTACTTGTAAGGACTAATCTATCTTTTGCAGAGTTGGTCTAGTCAACGAACCAAAAGAAGAATGAGAAGGGGTACAGATACAATATGGCATGGATATGACAATCTAGCTCTTGAAGGACACTGAGAGCAAGGATCGGCTAATGAGAAAGTGAGTTTATTTTAAATTGCGAAGCTCAACCGATTGATGGCTTTGAAAGTCCATCCCTTCCATTTCTTGGGCCACGAAAGCACAAAATCAAGGTAAGGTGCAGGTTGTTTGGGCCTTAAATCTTCTTTTCCTCGTGTTCTTGAAGATTTAAATGGAATACGGTAATCTTGAAGAGCTTTTGTTCTAAATAACTTACATGAAGCCATCAACTAAGAGGCTTGCTTTTCAAAGATAATGGGTCACCAAGCCCACTTTGTTGGGCTTCTAGTCATGTTTATCATATTAACAAACTTAGGTTAACAAACTAGCAAATCCAATTTATTAGGCCTAAAATCATGTGCCATCTAGCCAATTTGGTCAGTGCACCTATAGACCCCAAGTCATAAGGTATATGAATTTGGTAGTATTAGGTCTATGTGCCCAAATTATGGGTCATTAAGCCTAAATATATTTAAAATATTTTTTTAATCTAAATTGGGTTTTTAGTCTCCTAAGGCTTATTTGGCAAGCTTGGTGTCTAGTAGACATATGCCTAAAATTCCTAATATAAGTCATACTAGGCTTCCTTGTCAAATATTAATTTCAAATTTTTTTCTATAAATGGAGCTTAGTGTAAGAAATGCTTATTGTATTTTCTTATCATCGTTCTTACTCTTTATCTTCATTCTTGCATTCTCAATTTGGGGCACATAAGATAGCAAAACCATTGTCAAGAAAGAACCGCCACGAGGAAAGCAAAAGCTATGGGTGAATGCTAATAGCTAGAGAAGAGCAGGTTCTCAAAAGCCACGGATGAGAACACGAAAGGTAATAATAGGAGTTCGTCGATAAAAAGCCATGTTTCTATTGGAGTCTAGAGCTACATTCAAAGTTTGAAGAAGTCTATAGAACCTTGTTCGAATAAAGTAATTTCATATTCTATTGATCCTTTATTTTTGAACTTGCTTTTCCTATATTCTTTTTTATGCTTTTATTGTTTCTTGCCCTTAGAATTATGCGCTCGTCCCATAGATAAATTAAGGTTGATGAATGTGCCTAATTTAACCACAATCCAAATTTCCAGTTATCTGCAGGTAACTAAATTCTCCAATAGCTTACAATGTTTGCATTAATCCAAGAATTTTAACATTATAGGTGTTATCTTATTGAAATCTTGTTATTTGTTTTAATTATTAAATTAAAAGGACTAAATATAGAAACTAATTTAAACACAATTATTATAATATCACTATTAATTTGGATCATTATAAGTTTAAGCTCATTATGAACTCTTATAAGCTTGTAATAGCTCACCTAACTCATTTTGGCCCATTTTGGCATTTGGATGTCCATTTGGCCTTACCATTTTTTTTCATCAGTTTTTTTTGCTTGGTTCAAATAGCTGCATTTAGTTTTATTTATTTTTCCATAATGTTACACATAACATCTTTATCACAAACTCCTTGATATCCTCTTACTTAATACTATAAACCTATTATGGTTCAGGACGTTGATAAGGATGTTTTGATTGCGATCTTAATTAGGTTTTCTATTAATCAATAAAGAATTTTTTCTCCAAACAAATAGATTCATTTTAGATTTTTCTAATGCATAGTCAAATTATTTATATGTGAACAAATTGTCTCCTTTCTAAGAAAAAATAAATCTTCTAACATTTTCTTTGTTTGGATTTATTATGGCTTAAATGAATTGTTAAAAGCCTAGAAATCTAATCTAAAAATTAACTCAAAAGTTATACAAGTTTCTTATTTTATTTCTTTAAGTTCTAACTTAAAAATTTTAATGTCTAACATAAGATTTTCATCTTGCACATTAGAACTATTATCCCTTATTTTTCTTGAGATTTTATTGTTGAAGTACTAGTATGTTTCTCCCTTGTATTGCTTTTATGTTTTTCTTCACATCCTGAACTAGCCAACCCCAAAAGTTAAAGCTCGTCTTCCTAACAAATAAATAAGAAATGGAAGAACAAAAGAAGAATCAGTATATTCAACAAATGAGATAAGGAAAATCAACTCTCTAATCATACTCGTTTCTCACCCAACGACGCAAGTGCAATACTGAAGGTATCCATCTATGCATTTGGGGGGATTGGGAGGGAAGAAAAAAGGAAACTTACAGTCCCAAAAGTCTTCCTTTGTTTAGAAGGGAAAGCTTGAGATGCATCCGCATCATCCTTGTCTACGGTAGAGAAAAAAAACAAAAAAAGAACGAACATTGGTCACCTAGAAAACTCCAAACAAATAAAATTTGTAATTTTCATGGTTTACTTTATGGAAATCCAATCCAATTAACTGTCAAATTTGATAAAATTTCCATTCCCACAAGGTGCAGAACAAAGAACCACCTATGGATTTAAAATTTTCACTGCCCTTCCAACTACCACATTGTCTCGACAAGCTAGCAAAGAATAAGAATAACAAAGAGCGGAAATGGGTTGCATAAAGGCATCCAGGGGCAAATGAAACTCACCGTCCAGGTAGGCGAAATCGAGAGGCTGAACCCGGCTGTAATCGAACAAGGGCTCTAGTTCTTCCGTGGAATCCGCCTGAAAATCAAACCACATCCTCATTGAGCGAGAGACCACCCTAGATTAGGTGTATTCGAGATCAGATTTCAAAGCAACAAAAGGGCTAGAAGACGCTCACCATTTGGAACTTCAAGAACTTAACTTGCTCTCCGTCCTGCCGAAACACAAAGATGCTGGGATTAGAAAGTGAGTTTATTTCAAATTGCGAAGCTCAACCGATTCATGCCTTTGAGAGTTCGTCCCTTCCATTTACTGGACCACGAAAGCACGAAATCAAGGTATGGTACGAGCTGTCTGGGTCTTATATCTTCTTCTTCCTCACCTTCTTGAAGATTCAAATGGAGTTCGGTAATCTTAAAGATCTCCCTTTCTAGCTAGACAACTTACAGAAGCCATCAGCTAGTGTGCTTGCTTTTCAAAGATAATGGGCCACCAAGTCCACTTTGTTGGGCTTAAGTCATGTTTATCATATTAACAAACTTAGGTTAATAGACTTGCCAATTCAATTTATTAGGCCCAAAATCTTGTGCCATCGAGCCAATTTGGTTGATGGACTTGTAGACCCCAAGTTATAATGCATGTGAATTTAGTATTATTGGGCCTATGTGCCCAAATTATGGATCATTAAGCCTAAATATGTTAAAAAAATATTTTTTAAAAACTAAATTGGGTTGGGTTTTTAGTAGAGTAACCTTATGTTTTAATGTTTACTTCATTTCAATTATTAATGATTTATCTCGTTTTGGGCATATTTATTTGACTAAAAAAAATATTAATCATTTAAAAAGTTCAAAGTGTTGAAAACTAAAGTTAAATAGCAGTTAAGAAAAAGTATGGAGATTGTTAAATTTAATTGGGGTGAAAAGTATTATAGTCTTAAGCATGCTTTTAAACAATAATATTTGAAGTTCAATAATTTTATTATTTCTTATAGTTTTGCTGAAAACTTAATAAATTATTGCATATATACCAAAGTTAATGAAAGTACACCAATTTTTTAGTCCTTTGTGGACAACCTCTTGCTTGTGAGCTCTTGCAAGAGCTACATATATAAGATGATTATCTATGTTTCTTAATTATTTTACCTTCATCACTAATTTTGATTCTACAATTAATACATGTATGAAACAATAACAAATACTACACAAACTATGTTGGGATTATTTCCTTTTTTGTTTGGATTTTTAAGAATAAGCTATCATCATGAATTTATAGGTCCTTGGATTACCAGAGACAAATGATTGGGAACAATGACATATATATAAATAAATGTAAATGCTAGTAGTTTAGTAATTAGCTACTGATCATCCAAACTCCCTTTACCTAATAAAAGAAAAAAAAAGGATATACACAAATAAATATTAAATTGGGGCGAGAAAATGTAAATTTTGAAAATTGGAGCGGCATGAGCTGGAAACTTCTTGTATGGGCCTGAAAAAGCCCACCCAAACGTATTGATGCGTGATTTGTACGCTTCGTCACTCCTTGTTAGGCCAGGAAAACAGCAAAATACAACTTCAATAAGAAAACGGACAGGTAAAACCGGCTCTCTGTTTTACAGTGTCAAGTAAGTCTCCCGCTATTCATCGGATTCTTTTGCAATCTTCACCTGTGATCTCTGTTGCTAGAATGGCTGATGCCGCCGCGGATACGACCAAAGCGCCACCAGAGAACAAGCCGGCGCCGAAGCGGTGGGGCGACGAAGAGGACGATCTTGGCGAGGACCAGAACGCGTCCTCTTCTACTGCAGAGGAGAAGGCCGCCTCGGAGCTCGTCGAGAACTTGAAGATCAAGGAAGATGAGAAGGTCGATAAGTTTCTCGACGAGCCCAAAGACTCTAACATCACGGCAGTACGGTCTCTATCCCTCTCTCTCTGTGGTCTTTCTGTACGAGTGTCTTCATTAGTCCTGGAATCTCAGTAGAGAATATGTGGTTTTTTGGTAAACGCACTCATCAAAGAAGAATAAACATTTAAGATTTAGGAAATGGTTATCCAAAACTAAGAATTAGGGTTTTAGATTTACTGAATACCTTTGCAATTCGACTTTGCGCTGTTTGGTTGTTTTTAGTGTGAGAGAACTGTCCAGCCGAGCTCTTCAATTGCTTTCTTGAATCTCTGGGAAAGAAGAAGAGGCTCCCGGTCCAGCAAATCCGTGTATTTAACATATTTTAATCTCCTTCTTCCCCTGGGATGGGGCATGCCTTTGATTTGACTGAACGCCTCCTATCAAAGCAAAGAACTCGTTTCAGGCTGAATCCCATTCAATTCAATCGGAGGCGAGATAGAAAGAGGGCTAGGCCCGCCTAGGGCACTTCTATACTTTAGTTTGTAGTTGGCCTAACCTTCGGTTCCCCTAACCAAGTTTTTCTTTCTCACTAAGTATGTATTAATCCATACTTTTTTACTTTTTCTGAAGTGTGGGGCAAAGCAAAGTCCCGAATCCCTTCTTTCAAAGGATCTTTTCCTGTGCTTAGGTTAGCTCTCTACTTGCATCTCTGCTTGCCTATCTCTAGGCCTTGAAGTCGCTAGGCTAGTCCTGTCCTCATTCCTTAATCAGGAAGGGTAAGCTCTTATCAAAGAAGAATAAACATTTAAGATCTAGGAGATGATTTTTGTTATACTTTCGTTACAAGCTCCCGTTTCTCTCCTTTTGCTATGATTGGTTTTGGTGAGTTTTGTTGTTGGGAGTGTAGAGTAAATAAAATGAAAATAATGGTTGTTTAATCTTTTTATTGTGATATTAACATTTAGTGATCCTCCATTGTTTTGTTGCTGAAGTTTTACCTGTGATGTAGGTCACTGAAACACCCTATGTATCTGCTAGCACCTTCGAGGATTTAAATTTATCACCAGAGTTGTTGAAGGGTTTGTATGTGGAGATGAATTTTCAGAAGCCTAGCAAAATTCAAGCAATTACATTGCCGATGATATTAACACCTCCCTACAAACACTTGATAGCCCAGGCACATAATGGTTCTGGTAAGACTACTTGTTTTGTGCTAGGTATGTTGAGTCGCGTTGATCCAAAGTTGCGGGCTCCTCAAGCACTGTGTGTTTGTCCTACAAGAGAGCTGGCTCTTCAGGTAAGGTTTTGCTTGCTTGTATGTTATTGTAGTTTTAGGTTTCTTTAATCCATATCCTTATTTCCAAGGGCTCAATTCTTCACCATACACAAACTTTGAAGAGATACTTTTGTCGATTCTGGCATTAATATGACAAAAATAACTAGATTTTCCTAAAAATCCTTTTTGATGCTTGAACATTGTACTTTGTCAGTTTTTTCTTTAATCATACTGATTAATATTTTATGATCAGATGGTGAAGAATAAATTTTGGGAACTACTTATTTGTTTTTGTATTTGGCCTACTGCTAAACTGTGTTTAATTCTTTGTATCTGGCAGAATGAGGCAGTTCTTAAGAGGATGGGGACGTACACTGGTATAACATCGGAGTGTGCTGTGCCAATGGACAGCAAACATTACGTGCCAATGTCAAAACAACCGCCATGCTCAGCCCAAGTAGTTATAGGAACTCCTGGTACAGTTAAGAAATGGATGGAAAAAAGAAAATTGGGTACAAGTCAAATGAAGATTCTTGTCTTTGATGAGGCTGATCACATGCTTGCTGAGGTAGATTGGACCTTGCTGATTATGTTTATATTCAATGAAACCAAAGGATTTTTTTTTGGTTCATCTAAACTTTGTTACTTTGATTTTGTTGGTGTCATCTATGATTTTATTTGTTCAAAATTGTTGCATCACAAATTGAACGTATGAATCAAATTATGAACTTCAAAAATCATACCGATCCAAGCTAGTTGCTTCTCCTAAGTCTTTTGTAGTAGCAGAAGTATTTCTGGTTCTCGGGGAAGTTATGTTGATTCTCAGAAACTGTTATGCAAGGTCAATAGATAAAGCTGGCTTGTTTGTTGGTTGGTCTTGGTTCAGTTCACTTGCATTTATAGAAATATATTTTATTTCTTTAGTTAAATATTCTCATACTCGTGAGGAGTGGGGACAAGTGTTGTAGTTGGTCTGTTTGGGTGAGTTTTATTAAGAAGAAAAGGGGAGCTTGGTTGGAATTGGTTTTTTGGTTGGATCATGAGCACGTTTGCTTTCAGGCATTAAGTTATTGGAGGTAGCATGATTTTTTTGCTGATTATCTGCTTTATGATTGCCCCAGTCACATGCATAGTTCTTTTAAATGATTATCTGCTTTATCATTTTGGTAATACCTGCATGTGGATGTGTGCTACATTTAAATTTAGATTTTAATCTTGGGTATCATATTTTTTTGATACTCATCGCTTATTTTGTTGATGCAGGATGGATTTCAAGATGATTCCTTGAGAATAAAGAAGGCTATTGAGCAAAGTAGTCCTCATTGCCAGGTTTTTTCAACTAATCTGTTCTCAAGACGGCATATGTTCTTAATGAGCTTTGTTTTATGATATTTGGCTGTACTTCTGTTTATTTATTTATTTTTTCTAACTTCTTCCAAGATTTTGATTGTCATGAAGTTGGGTAGACATGTTAAGCATTTCTCTTCCGTTAGACAACTAATTTTAAGTATGGTTCCCTTTACTTGATGCTCAGATATCATCGTAGATGCAGTGAGAATGATATTAAAGTGATTGATGCAAATTAATTCCTAGAATTTTAATGTAACAAGCACCTGAATATTTTCTAAAATTTGAGCAGTCGGAAGATATCGTAGAGGGAACTAAATACATCTCAAGAGTTGATTTGGAGGACTTTGCAAAAGTTCCTAAAAGAGAATAAAATGTTGACTGTTTTTCAGATACCACCGAGTCTTCTTAGGTAAAAAGGTTGCATTACATCTGTCGCAAAGTTGGTCATAATTTCCTTTTGTTAGGTTTGTTGTAGCTATACTAGGGATTAAACTGCTAGTCGGCATGGAATCCTGTAAGGTGTTTCATCACCTATGGGGTTGCTATTTTTGTTCCTTAAGCCGTGCTGATTAATTAACCATGTGGTAAAAAGTATGCTAGTAGTTACTTTACAATTCAGATCCTACCTTTATACTAGTTTCAATTTCTCAATTGTCTTGTCGGTCAGAATTTTCTTGACCAGCAAATGATTTGTCAAATCTAATGCTTTTTTTTCTTTTCCTTTCTAAAAGAATGTTAATTTCTCTCTGACAATTTGTTTTCAGGTTCTCCTGTTCTCTGCTACGTTTAATGAGAGTGTCAAGAATTTTGTGACAAGAATAGTCAAGGACTACAATCAGCTTTTTGTGAAGAAAGAAGATTTATCTTTAAAGGCTGTAAAGCAGTATAACGTTCGTTGCCCTGATGAAAACATCAAGCTGCTTGTGATCAGAGACAGGATACTTGAATTAGGAGAGAAAGTGGGGCAGACAATAATTTTCGTACGAACGAGAAATAGTGCCGGCATGTTGCATAAGGAGCTTGTTGACCTTGGTTATGCAGTTACTACCATTCAAGGTGCTGTCACTCCCGAAGATAGAGACAAAATAATCCAAGAGTTCAAAGATGGCTTGACGCAAGTTCTTATATCAACTGATCTTCTTGCTCGAGGCTTTGACCAGCAACAGGTTCTCCCCATTACCTCTCTCCTCCCTCTTCCCTTTCCCCTCTTTCCAGGAAGATAAGGAAAAAAAAAAAAAACCTTAAAACTCCCTTCTGCCAATATGACTCCTGGGGTTTATTTAGTACTGCGTCCTGAAAATGTTTTTGTTTCTCTTGCAGGTTAATCTGGTTATCAACTATGACCTTCCAGTGAAACATGACAACCAATCTGAGCCTGATTATGAGGTGTACTTGCATAGAGTCGGTAGAGCTGGTCGTTTTGGTCGCAAGGGTGAGTTTTTGTATTTCAGGACTGTCTCCTTCATACTGCTGCTTGGAGTCATTGTGAGACATGCCTTCATTCTATTATGATAGTTAGGAGCGTGGTTCTAGCAGTTCTGAAAATCTTCTTCTTATATGTAAAATGCAGTAATTCTTAAATTTTACTTTTCTAGATATTGTTCAAGTAATTAATGGAAGGAGCTAACTGTTTGTGTTTGTACCTACAGGAGCTGTATTTAACTTGCTGTGTGGTGAGAGGGACGAGATGATCATGTCCAAAATTGAGAAATATTTTGGCACGAAAGTAGCAGAAGTAATTTTATTTCCTTTTCTCTCTGTATACACGATACCTTGGCTTTTAAGTTCGAACTTATATTTTTGCACTATTTTGCAGGTCAAGTCTTGGAATAGCGAGGAAGAGTTCAACAAGGCCCTTGAGACGGCAGGATTGTTGTGATCATTACAACAATGTTGCAACGAAGAAGATTTCAACAATGCTCTTCAGGCGGAAGATTTCAACGACTCTGTCACCCTTTTGATTGTCGTGGCATTTCTTCGTTATCGTAGTGCGGTTTCCTACTTCAATCTGCAACTAGGTTGTACTTTTTACATAAATACGCTACGAGTCTGTGCAATTGGAGCTCTTGATATGTACTTGGTTATATGCATGTATTTACTTGTATTCTGCTGTTTGAGGTTGGATTCTGATAAAAGATTATCTTACGAGGAATTCTACGAACCATGACAACTGTTCTGTGTGACCTTTTGCTTATTGGCACTGTTATGTTATTTTGTAACTTGATGAATACGAAAGAAACTCATTTTTCGGTTTTTTGTTAGGAAGGTTCGGTTTTTCAGATTTCCTTATTACTTTTACAAGTTCGATTTTGGGCTTTTTTAATTTATAGGTAAAGGGGATGAGGGCCTGAGGTCTGTTCAGATCTGAGAATGTTGCTTCCGTTTTTGATTTGACGTAACTACACGAAAGGGGATGAACCCTGTTTTCATATTTGTCCTGGAAGGGAGTTGTGGTCTGGATGAACCCATTTTGCTTTTAGAAGCCGGTGATTGAAGGACGCGGGTGTTGCATTGGAGTCACTTACTTTTCCTTTTATCTTCCCCATTTCATTATTCCCTTCATGTGGTATAAGTAAGATGTAAGTGCGGCTGAACCAATTTGCTATGATTAATTTTGGTAGGATTTGTTGCTGGTAGTGCGCAGGAAATAAAATGAAAATAATAGTTGCGTAATCTCTGTTTCGTTTAGTTTTAGTGTAATCCAATAAGAATATTGTGCAGGTCGACTTTGTTTGTGATACTATATAGAACTTTTAGACTTTTGGTGAGAAGACTAAGAACTACGATTTGGCCTGTAGAAGTAGAGCTCCTCAGTGATCCTCCATTGCTTTTTTGCAGAAATTCTACTTGTGATGTAGGTCATTAATACAACCTATCTGCTAGCACTTTGATTTTATTGCTTAAAATTATTTCTTCTCCTAAATTGTGTTGTTCAACGCCTTCTCAGAAACTGTTAAAGAGTGCTCTAAGGTCAACGGATAAAGCTGGCTTGTTTGATGGTCGGTCTTGTTTTAGTTCCCTTGCATTTATAGAAATATTTTTGATATCATTTTGTATCTAATGAGAGCATAACTTGTGAATAATGGTGGATGATTGTCTCACAAAGGATAAATTGAGGCGTAGATGGGAGCACTTAGACCATTAAAAAGATATACTATAATATAAGACAAATAACTAAATTAACAATCCAAATTTCCTTCCTTTGCAGTGGTCATATTTTTTTATAAGAAGGAGACATAAAATTCTAAACTAATTAACTTATCTAAAATTTTTTTATCTTATTTAAGAAAAATTTCAAGAATCTTAAACTAATATAATTTATCCTAAGAAATCTTAAATTAAAGCTACTTAACTAATTTTGGGCTAAAACACATAAGCCCAAATGCACAACAATATTCTATATACAAGTAAGCAAAAACTAACCTAAATAGTAAACTCTTTTTATAGGAGAGACACAGAGTATTTGAGGAGCTTTCAGCAAATATTAACAGTATCAGGAAAAGCCGTCTCCTTCTACTTTGCTTCAAAGTATTAATTCTACAAAAATATTTAAGTTTTTCCCCCAAACAAACAATAATTGTCCTTAGGAGCCTCTTAATGATGGAGTTGTATGGGCAAAGATAAGTCAAACAATATATTAAAAAAGCTTGGTGGACTGCACGTCGCCCTGAGTGCCCTCCCACTCCTTGCAAAGACACCCTCTACAACTCTCTATATGTACTTCCATTTGGGTTCTCAACGAAGACAGACTGATTTGGGAGAGAACGAGAGAGGGAGAGATGGGAGCTGTGGCATTGTTCCTGATTGCAGCCACCCTTCTAATGGGTTGCTTCAATGTCGCTTTGGCCACAGAATCTGGAGTCATTCACGTCGTGGGAAAGGTACTGTGCCAGGATTGCACCCATGGCTACAACGAGTGGCGTTATGGTGGCAAGCCTATCCAAGGTATGATTAAGAATTTTGAGTTCATAGATCAAGTAAATAAATAAATAACTAATTACTTATTTATTATAACTAATGGTACAAAAATAGATCATAGATTCAAAGAAATTGCCTCCTTTACAGAGAAAATATATTTATATTTTGTGAGTAAATTGGCCTTGGTTGCAGGTGCCAAAGTGTCAATAACCTGTATGGATGACAGATGGAGGGTTTTGTATTATGCAAGCGACGCAACCGATCATTTAGGGCACTACGAGATCCTCGTAAAGACGTACGTTTACGGAAAGAAGCTCAACACGAGGAAATGCACAGTGCGGCTGGTGTCGTCGCCGGACCAAACCTGCAACGTCCTCACAGACTTCGCCGGAGGCAAGAAAGGAGTGAAGCTCAGCCTGCCCACCATGGTGTACCGCGATCTGGTTAAACATATTCTGCAGCCACTTTACTTCACGAGGCCCATGTGCGAGGAACCTGATTGGAAGTAATCGGTAATTGGGCAGTGGAGAAGGAAGCCATGGTTGATCTTTGCGGAGTGTCGTTCTTCTTTTTGTGTTTTTCTTCTTCAAAACTATATAAATTTTCTGATACATGTAAAGACCCTCAAGATGGATCAAGTGGAAAAAACATCGTTGAAGTTTAGAGTTTTAATTTTACATATTGTCGATTATTGACGCCGTCAAGGGATGTGAAAGAACTTGCCCCCAAAAGCTAATTCAACAAAAAAGTATCAAAATATCTCTTTAATTATGGACTCTGCTCTCATCAATTACATAAAATAAAAATAAAAATCTTAAGATCTTTGGTAGTCCGTATACCCTTTTTGACTTTGTTTAAAAACCTTCCTTTAAATCCCACAGAATGAAATGTCTAATGCCATGCTACCCACTTTGGAATCCCCGCAGACAAAATGAAGCAATATCTCAATGAATTAAATGGGATTTAGGTGCTTGAGAGGAGTAGGAAACCAGCAATTGAAGCTTGGGCAGGGGAGAATAAGTACACAAGAAAACAAGGATGTAATCCTCAAGCATGACATAACACTTTAGTGTTAGCATCTGAATTTGATCTATTAACAGTAATATTAGGCTATTTCATCTATGAACTCACAAATTTTTATTACCCATTTTTATAACTGCTTTGTCTTAATATCTATAGACTGCTTAATAACTGAGCGAATCTGTGTGTTAACAAGATCAAAGTTGAATATACAAGGCTAGAAGATAAATTGTGTTGTCCAATTAACAAGATCATTTAGGGCTTCTGTGCCATCTTTTTCTCTTACGTAGTTAGTGATTTAGCGGTACTGACTTTTGGTTGTCCTTTGTCATTTTGAATGTTATTAAGTGAGAACGTCAAATTAATAGGATCAATGATATAACTGAATTAAGTTTGAATTTATCATCAAGGAGTAAGTTCGTGTATATGTTGTTGGCATCCTGATACATATTTAAATGAAAACAGCAAAGGAGATGCGTATGTGCCACCAAATTAGACAAATGTGATCAAGATTTGAGTCTGCAGTAGAGGAATTGTGCCAGTGAGAATATCTCGAGAAAAATTTGTTTGAGGAGTTATTTGAGCTTTACCTTAAAACCAGTTGACGATCATGTAAAATAAATCATGGTTTGGTTTAAGTCCCTATTGTGTTATGTGTTGCTACAGCTACTCCATGTTTTAGATGTAAATCAAAACTTCTGTTAATCTTTTCAAATTGGAACTTAGTGTAATAACAAAATGCAATCCAATGTAGTCCCACTTCGATGGATGTCAAAGTAGTTCCACTTGAAGCTAGTTCAAAATTAGGATCTTTGCCACCAAAGCCACAGTTTGAGCCTTTAACCATTCATAAGATGTTTGATGGTTGAGTTTGGTTTCAAAAGGTCAATGTTCCACCACGTCGATATTCACCTCTCAAGAAAGAATGGATGGATATCTACACCCCAATATATAAGCAGATCACATTCCCTTCCTTTTTAGCTATTAAAACAACTAAGAGTATACTTTTTTAGGTGGTACCCTAAAATAAAGTTGCAAAGAGAATCCTTTGCAATTTTGATATTTCTATAGGACCCTAATATGTAATTCTTGGTGTTAGCAATCACTAAAATAAAAACAACACTCTAAAATAAAAACACAAATATGCTATAAATATTCTTTTTTAGCTTGCGATTTTAATATATCGCTATACAAGGGTTAAAACGGGAGGAAGCCTATCCTCCCATCACCCCAAAATGATAATAATAATAATAATAACAAGATTTTAGTCATGACATAGAACTATCTATCAATATCCACATGCTAAGGTTGGAATGGTCCATGAAGTAAGAATATTGGTCCACGTTTCTCAATCTCCAACTTTTTACACTCCTCTAGTAAAAGGTTCATCTTGAGGTTTCATGGCAAGAAAGAGTAGAAATTCCTTAATGCTATAAAATATTCATTCCACTGGATTTTCTATATATTCTTAACAATTAGATATCCCAAAGTCAAATCTAATTAGAAAAGAGAGAAAGGGATATAGAAAAAAAAGAATGGTTGCTTTTCTAGGTAAAAGTCATGGACAAAAAGATCGTGGATCTATATAAATATTTGTCATGTAACTTTTGAAATAAATTTAACAAATACCATTATCCTTTAAAGACAATGCAAACTCTTCCTTATAAATGATGCATTATATTTACATAACAAAAAGGCATCACTATCTTAGAACACTTCCTTGTCTTAGAAAAGAGTATCTAAAACATTCTTAATTAGAGAAAGATGATGAGATTTGAGCATTATATACATCTAATTGTTTTGAATTGTTTTCTTTCATTCGACACTCTTTTTAAAACCCCTTCAATATTTGAAAATAAAGAATCAAGCTAAATGGCACAATAAGACCTTATATATTGTTTTAAGTAACAACTTTTGCTAAATTAACTATGCATCATGCCAGGGTATCATTTCTTAAGTGAGAACTTAATAAAATCTTACTAATTTGATTTTTAGCATATCATTTTTCTTTAAGCATTTGGATTACTCCAATTCCTCAAGTTTGTAACTATTAGTGTTTGCAAAGGGCAATTCTATAAAGAAAATTTTTCATTGATAAAATTTTACCATATATTACTATAGGAGATCTATATATGCATGAAGAAACGTTATTTGCATTGTGAATCTTCCAATCATTTTGTTGTGAACACATTTGTTGTTTTGTTAGATCATGCGATGCACATTTTGATAGACAACCAAATACCATGAATTGGACATCTGATTGCAAGATTTACAACAAAATGATTGCAAGATTTTGGATATGAGTCACACAAAGCTTTAACCATGGGAATTATAAAATCAAAAACCTATCACAAACTATGTTACTTGTTTTTTGTAAAACAAGTATATCTATGAGTTTTGACCATGATATATAAAGATAAGCAATGAACAAGAAATTCATTGGGAGTCACTATCAATATGATGTAAAACCCAAATATGTTTGAACTATTCTCGGAGCTTTGACCCTTTAATTGTATATTGTCTCTGAAAGCTTCTCTAAAATGAGAGTTGCACAAAGATCCTTGTTTCCTAAAATCAAATGATAATTGACTAAAATATATCCTTATGTCTTTGTGAGATACATTCTAAAGCTTTTGTATTTATGTGATATATCATAGGTAGACCTTTTGCCACATTTCATACTATATTGCAAAGAAATTCTTGTAGCAAGTAAAATAAGCTTGTTACTTCAACTTATGTGCTTCTCTAAGCAACTTCATCATAGAAAAGAGACGGGAACTTGGATGTCTTTATCAGTAGCTCTTTTCTATTAAGAAATTACAATAAGTAAATGTGATTGTTCATCTTTAGATCTTTTTTTTCGTAAAAAAAAACAAGTATAGTACCCTAACAAGTATAGTCATAAATAAAAGTAGAAAACATAGAATACATTGGGCAACATAGTACTTTTTGGTGTGATTTTGCTCAAATTTTTATATGTCTCACATGGCTAAAATTTTGTCACCTACAAACATGACTAAGTAGGTGTTGAACTTTGAGGTGAATGAGATGATCTAAATCAATCCAAAAGTTAAACTACTTATAATTTTCTTTGATGAAAGGCTTAAGTATGAGAAAATAAAATTGATGAAAAATAGCTTTCAATCCCTTAAGAAAGAAAGAATGCCTTTGAGAAATAACAACTTTAAAAAAGAACTTTTTAAAATAAAATAATTCTAAAAGAAAATAATTTTATGTATAGTGGCTCAAATAAATTGATACCAACTTACCTTTATAATTAGCATTCATTGTTTTAAATAATAAACTTCAGCCTAATTCGAATAAAACTCTACTAATAACAAACTTTGCCATACAACCAATCTTTAAACAAACTAATAAGAAAATTGACGTTGATTCCACATTTTAATTTGATTCTTATCTCCCTCCTTAATAGTTGGATGGATTAGCATCTTCTTTAAGATAAAAATCATATATGTAACATCTTTTTGACCTGGTCTTCTATTTTACTTGCATTTAGGTGCAAGTTGATACTCTTTTAAGAACTTGTCATGATATTTGATATTTTTTTTTAAGCAAGAAGATCCCTTCCAATACCAATAAAAACAAAAGCGTAGCCCCTTCCACTCTATTGCCTCCTTTCCACAGTATACCAGAAGAGGCGGCCACAGTTAGAGCGGGTACTCTCTTTGCTTTGTTCTTCTTTGCAGTTTCTCTGGCATCGTATTATCAGCCTTAATACTATTATCCTTTTTCTTGGGGTTGTTTTGTAGAAAATTAAGTGTAAAGGTTTGGTCTTCCATGAATTTAACCCGGTTCCGATGGTCCCCACTTCTTTTATCCACAAACGTTTCTCATTTTTTGTTTTTTCATTTGGGATGTGTATTTCGAGGTTACTGGCGCCAATTTGGTAACAAGAATCGTTCTTTTCGACCTTGGAATTCTTTTTTTATTCAGAAAAGATTTTCCTGCGAAATGAGATGGGTATCAGGGATCATGGTGGGTTGGATAGAAGTTTAATCTCAATTGATTGATGTTAATTAGGCTAATGTGATCAAGATTTGAGTCTGCATCGTAGAGGAATTGTGCTAGTGAGAATATCTTAGAAGATTTTTGTGTGAGGGATTACTTGAGCTTTACCTTAGAATCAGTTGAAGATCAAATAAAATAAATCATGATTTGGTTCCGAGTCTTTACTATGTTATCCTTTCTCTATGAATAGTAGATGAATAATAATTGTGTGCTGCTACAATTACTCTGTGTTTTAGATGTAAATCAAAACCTTTGTCAATTTGTGTAGGTTGGAACTTAGTGTAATTACAAAATGCAATTCAATGGGTCCCCGCTTTGATGGATATTGAAGCAGTTCTACTTAAACTAGTTCAAAATCTGGATCTTTGTCACCAAAACCACAGTTTGAGCCTTTGATGACTCATGAGATATTTGGTCGTTGAGTTCAATTTTGAAAGGTCAATGTTCTACCACAATGATATTCACTTTTCAAGAAAGTATGAATATCTACATGGGTATATGAGTAGATGAAGTTTAGCTTTCGAAGGGTGTCATCCTTAGTTTAATGGTATAAAGTTAAGGAACTCTTAACTTGCAAGTCCACCAAGTCAAGGGTCCAAAACCTCATTCCTTCCCTCTGTGTTAAAAGAAAGAAAAAAAAGATTGACATCCTAAGTTTTGATGTGATAAATACTTACCTTTTTACCATTGCCCTTAGAGGAGAGTACTTGTCTTGAGTCGTAGGAAGATTGTTTGGTTAGGTTAGTAAAGCAAAGTTTGCTATTGAAAATACCTCAAAGACAAGGATAGTGATTGCTGAGACCAAGAGTCACA
Organism: Casuarina cunninghamiana; assembly: GCA_028551485.1. Lineage (NCBI taxonomy): Eukaryota > Viridiplantae > Streptophyta > Magnoliopsida > Fagales > Casuarinaceae > Casuarina > Casuarina cunninghamiana. The sequence continues at coordinate 13,871,137 of CM052364.1, forward strand.
TATTAAGGCCCTATAGAAATATTAGAGTTGCAAGGGATTCTCTTTGCAACCTTATTTTAGGGTCCTCAAATGGAAAAGTATACTTAAAGCTAAAAGTAGTATTTGTTAGACTGGCAAAAGGTTTATGAATAATTTTGATACTTCCAATTTCATGGAACACTGTCCCAATATATGGATTTTTGATGGTTCATATAGTTTTGAGTGTGATTATAATTTAGTGGCAATTTTTTTTTTTTATCAAAGGTTAATAAGCAGTGTACTTGCTTAGATTCTTCATAGCCTAAGACATGCTTGTTTGCCATTCTAGATTAATATTTGGATTCAATCTTATATATAGGATTAACATTTCTCAAATAGTTAACTAAATCTAATTATTCTAAGAAACAATGATAAATAAGGCTACGATTATGTCTATAGAGTATAACCAAAGCAATAATCTTCACAAACAGACAACAAGAAATTGAAAAAACACCCAAAGCAGCAAGAACTTGTGTGTTGTGTAAATGTAACGAAAAGAATACCTAGCTAAGAAATAACAAGTAACGATCTACCTGCTCCAATACCAACCTAAGATTCGTAGACTGCTTAATAACTAAGCAAACATGTGTATTAAGTGGATCAAAGTTGAATACACAAGGCTAGAAGATAAATTGCACCATTTGAATGGATTATAAAACCGAACAAAAGAATGAAAGAATGATAAGGAAAGAGCAATATAGTCAATAACCATTGTACAATATAATGCTCCTTATGCTCCTAATAAAAGGTGGACAATAGAAGACTGTGATATAGAAAACGTTTCTTAACACCATGTTTTTCAATTTTTTTAATTAAAAAATCTCTTATTTCTTAAAAATTAATCATTAGAAAAACTAAACGAAAATATTGGCACTTGAGATGCTATTTCACACCATTTTCTAAATTTTTGTTCTAATAAAAAAACTTTGGCATGATTTCATTTTTTTTATTATGGTGAAATAATTAATAAATATTTATACACCTATATAAACTGAAAATAAAATAATTAGAAAGATAAAATAAAATAATCTTAGTGACAGTTGGAAAGACTTTCTTTTCCATAAACATTTTTAGGAAGAGGAACACAGTCATGTTCAAACAGCACCCAATGACATTTAAACATCTGAGCATCCTGGTTTATTGACACCCACTCCATTGAAGAGCACGTGTAAACAGCTTAGCCGCCCACAAGCCCTTCAAAGGCTTCCCAGCAAGCTCCAGAGCTTTCCACTCGGGACCCGAAATGGCGACCCGCCTCGCGAGAACAACCGCAGCTTCTCCGGAAGCGTGGTTTCTGTTCCGGAGGTGCAGCGTGGTGGTGGGCGGTGGCGGGTGCCGGCTTAGATGGGCTTCCTTCTCCTCCTCCTCCTCTTCGTCGTCGACACCATCGTCAGGAAAATCTCCCAAGGCAGAAAAAAAGTTCGTCGATCGCCTCTCCGCAGTCATCGACGCCGCCAACGACCGTAAGCTACCTCCTGAGCTTCGTGGCCAGCGAAATTCCGTCAGGTTCTCCTCCTAAATCCCTGTCCTTTTCATGTATACGTGTATTAGAAGCTGATATATGACAATATTTGCAAAAGAATTCGGCTTTTCAGTTCCTTTTTTCGTATACTCTTATATACAGCCAAGTACTTAGAATTTGGGTTCTTTTTGAGTCAATCATGAATTGATTGAAGATGTTGCATAGGGTATGGTATGTGATATCTCAGGGTGTGATTTGGACAGATCAGAAACTGATATAATAAACGTTGTGGAGCAAAGAATATGGCACTCCATGGAAGAAGGGCAATTTGAGAACTTACCAGGAAAAGGGAAACCCCTCAACCTTGGCACGAATCCTCACGCCGACCCAGCAGAGGACACCCTGTATAGAATCCTTTCGAAGAACGGGTGCGCGCCGGAGTGGGTTGAACTCAACAAGGAAATAAGAAATCAGATAACTGAATGGCGATCAGCGTTGAAAAAAGCTTGGGCAAGTAGATGCAATAAAGATGGCTCTAAATGGGTTGAGATTTCAGAGGCTTTGAAGGTGCAATTGCGGGGTATCAATGACAAGGTGAGAGTCATACTCCTCGTACACTTTTCAGGACTGTTCTTGTCTGCCTTTGATATGCTAGTCACCATTGTTGTATATGGAGAAATTATTTGGATATTTAGTTTAACTGTGGACTGAATATGCATGTGTATGCAGGTTTTCCGGTATAACCTTATTGTTCCTTTTGGCCGCCAAATGTTTGGATTGAAGTGGGAGAAAGAGATGGATCGCCTGCAAGAGTGATCTGAGTGGTAAAAGAGAACATAATTTAGTGATCAGGTTTTGGCTTTAGTTTTCTTTTTTTCATTCGAAGTGAATGTGCTTGAATTATACTAACTGTCATATACTTGCTCCTTGTGCCTTGTGTTCATTACAGTTCACTGAGGATCTATAGCATAATGTTCCGAGTCCCGTTCTCTGTTCTGGGGTTAGCCCCTAGTTTCAGTTTCCAGATGGTTTTGTTCTAGTTCTTACCCAGAGCAGAGTTGTAACGAGTAAACTGTAAGGAGGAGGGCTCAAGTTTTTCACATATTGTATTTCAACACATCTTCTATCCTCTTCTGTTCTCCGAGAATAAGAGCCCTAGGGTTTTCAAAATTATGTTAAAAAACCTTATTGGCTGGGTTAGTCCAACGCTCTATAAATTAATTTTTTAAGCTTTTATAATTTTTATGTGGGTCTTACCATATTCTCTTGTCCCGAGCATGGGAAAACACTGCTTATAAAAGATTTTTTTTTTTTTTTTAAGATTTCATTTTTTTTATGTAGGTCTTACCATATTCTGTCTTCCTAAGCATTGGAAAACACTTTCATAGAAGATAGAACTTGGGTTTTCTAAGGGATGTCGTAGTAATGTGGGATAAAAACTTTAAAATGTTTATTAAATGTCTCTTTACCTTGTGAGTTCCAAACTTGAAAAGAGTTATATATTGTTGCATAACTATGGATTTTAAACTTGAGCATAGCTTTTATGAGGTGATAAGTAAAAATCAGAATTCTAATATTTTAAGTCAGGTTCATATCTAATTCATCTTAAGATTTAAGTGGAGGAACTTAACTCTTTATATAAATTTCTCATTGTGGGCAATACGTTTCTCATGTGAGGGGGATTTTCTCACGTAAGAGCTAATATGGGGGAACTAGTGTTAAGGTAATTTCAAACTGATATTAAAATTTGATATTATATTAAAAAATTATTTTTCTTTAAAATTAGTTTATGAAGATAGTTAGATTGTTTTTAATGTAAAAAAATTTTAAGTAAGATACACGTAACATAGAATGTATATTATTTTTTTAACATTTTTTTTTTTATCTAGAGCAAGAGAATACTACAAATTTAATTTGAAGGGATAAAAAAAAGTATCAAGATAAGTTCCTAAAAAAGTGTCAACTTGCCCCTAAATGCAAGTAAAATAGAAGACCAAGTCAAAAAAATGTCACCTATATGATTTTAATCTTAAAGAAGATGCTAATCCATCCAACTATTAAGGGAAAGATAAAAAATCAATGTTAAATTTCTTACTAGTTTGTTTAAAGATTGGTTGTATGTCAAAGTTTGTTATTAATAGAGTTTTGTTCGAATTATGCTAAAGTTTATTATTTAAAGCTATGAATACTAATTGTAAAAGTAACTTGGAATCAATATATTTGAGTTTCTACACTTAAAATTATTTTATTTTAAAATTTCTCTCATAAAGATATTATTTTTCAAAGGCATTCTTTCTTACATAAGAGAGTGAAAGTTATCTTTCATTGATTTTCTTTTCTCATACTTGATCATTTTGTCAAAGAAAATTATAAGTAGTATAACTTTTAGATTGATTTAGATAATTTCATTAAGCCTTAGAGTTCAACACCTGATCAATCATGTTTGCAGGTGAAAGAATTTAGTTGTTCAAGGCATTGGAAAAGTCAAGCAAAATCATATGATCATACTAGAGGTTTTCAAAAGATCTAAAGATGAACAATCACACTTAGTTCTCGTAGTTTTTTAATAGAAAAAAGTAGTTTACTATATGACAAAAATATTTTAACTCTTTTCTTTTTTCTATGATGAAGTTGCTTGAAAAAGTATATAAGTCAAAGTAACAAGCCTATATTATTTGTTGCAAGAATTTATCTACCTTTGGTGTGATAGTATGATTTTGCTTGACTTTTCCTATGTCTCGCATAACTAGAATTTTGTTGCTTGCAAACATGATGAATTGGGTGTTAAACTCTGAAGCTAAATGAGATGATCTAAATCAGTCCAAAATTTAAAACTATTTATAATTTTCTTAGATGAAAGGCTCAAGTGTGATAAAGGAAAATTGATGAAAAATAGTTTTTTATCTCTTAAGAAAGAAAAAAAGAACGCCTTTGAAAAGTAATATCTTTAAAAGCAATTTTTTAAAATAAAATGCTTATAAAAGAGAATGATTTTAAGTGTAGAAACTTGAATATATTAATTCCAAGTTACCTTAACAATTAGCATTCATAGCTTTAAACAATAAACTTTAACCTAATTCGAATAAACTCTAATAATAACAAACTTTTCCACATAACCAATCCATAAACAAACTAATAAGAAATTAACATTGTTCCACCTTTTAATTTTAATTTCTTATCTTTCACCTTAATAGTTGAATGGATTGGCATCTTTTTCAAGATAAAAATCATATATATAACATTTTTTTAACTTTTGTCTTCTATTTTACTTGCATTCAGGTGTAAGTTGACACTATTTTAAGAACTTGTCATGATATTTGATATCTTCCTCACTTTAGAAATGATACCTTGGCATGATGCAAAGTTTATTAAAAGGTCTATTATTTCATTTAGCTTGGTTTTTTGTTTTCAAATGTTGAATGGGTTTTAAGGAGAGTCTACAATGAAATAAGATAGTTCAAAATGATTATGTGTATAATACTTAGATCTCAACATTTTTTTCTAATTAAGAATATTTTAGATGCTCTTTTCTAAAACAAGTGTTCTGAGATATTGATATCTTTTTGTTATGTAGATATAATGTGTCCTTTATAAGGAAGAGTTTTCATTGTCTTTAAAGGATAATGGTTTTTATTAAATTTATTTGAAAAATAACATGAAAAATATTTATATGGATCCACGATCTTCTTGCCTAATATTTTTATCGAGAAGTGATTTATCTTCTTTCTGTCTTCCTCTCTCTCCTTTCTAACTAAATTTGACTTTCGGATATCTAACAGTTAAGAATGTGTAGAAAATCTAATGAAATGAATATTTTACAATATTAAGGAAGTTTTACTCTTTTCCTCGAGAAGTAGCGGACGTGTGAGATGCTCGGATGATGTGAAGCATGCGGGACATGCAAACACTTGTGCTAGAATGATAGAGGAAAGCAGTAGAGGGACTTACTGTTGCTTATCCCCAAACGACAAAAATTGATGGAGACAGCTCTAGGGAGGATGTCTCACTCTCCCCACACGGCTAGAGCTAAATGATGAAGCAGCTACCTGATTAGAAACCTTGAGAAGAGAGAAGCGGCTGCTGCATGGTCGGTAATGAGCCCCTTTTGAAATTTAAAGCTCCTGATAAACCTTTTTGAAATAGGCCAAAGAACTAGCGACACAGGATGATATTAACCATTAAAGGGAATGACGATACTAGTGTTTTGATGTCTATGTATCTCGACAGTCGAACAAAGGTTTATTTCAGTTTGATCTTAACTTTGGTTCTTTGACAACTAGTATAAATGATTTCAAGCAGCTAAACTGTGATCCCAATTTCATTTGAGTTGAACAGAGGTATTAAAGCATTTGAGTTAGACCACCTCATAATCCAACAGAATATGGAGAGATGAGGAAGTAATAGTTTGAAAACTAGTTCCTATTAACAACATTAATGGCTTGAAATGATAAGAACAGACAACGATATACAGAATGAACTTAATACCAACAAAACAAAATTTCAACAATATCATACAGGGGAACAAGACAGTGTTCCTTGATGTTCAAACATACAACACTCAGTTGATATCAATTCAACCAGTTGAAGACGTTCTAGCAGCAAGGTGGATGAGTGCTCGCCTATGGTAAGTAGTACGGAGCTTCTTGTATTTGTCGACAAAGCTCCCAATATCAATCTCCTTATCCAAGAGCTGCCTATGCAGGTTTTCAGATTCCTCGTCTGTCTTAGCCATTGCCTCTGAAAACAAGAAATACGTTTTTTTTTTTTTAAAAAAAAAAAAATCTTACGTTTCCATAACAGGTGCTTTTCAAAGAATCTCAAACTTTGCCGACCTATTTTATCTAATAAATACCTTGGAGCCTGTGGAGAAGGGATGCAGTGGAATAGAATTTCAGACTCTCATCCTTCTGTCTCTCTAGCTCATTGAGTTTTTCTTGAGCTGCAGCCAACTCTGTTGTTCTAATTATTCTGCACTGTAATATAAAATCAAGAGGAGAAAGTTCTACAATCAGTCGCCCAATGTTAAACTATAATTGACAGATGAGCCCACAAACTCACCTGGTTTCTAAGCTCCATAATACGTGGTTCATTCTCAAGGTTCTCCCCTGATATAAAAGATAGTCATAGTTATTCTCTCCCTGTGATTGAACAACCTATAACAAATGTTGAAAACTAGATTGACGGTGCGGAAGGAAAGGGACAAGCACACTCACTGGCAAGCTGTATAGTTTCCTTGCGTAGTTCATCTTTTACCTGATAAGCCGTGAAAGCAAGGCGGAGGAAAAAGATTAGAAAGATACGATGAACACAAATATCAGACAGAACGCAACTACAGAATAATTCATGCATATGGCAACTCTCCAAAAGACGCATGAATAAGAATGATAGAATATTATGTGAAACTTTTTTTTTTTAAAAAAAAAAAAAAAATCTGGAGCATGTGTGCGCACAAAGTTTTGCAGGATGTGGATGGGCTATCCTCTAACACTAAAGATGATTTGGTAATCACGAGAATCTATTCTATATAACACAATAAATTAAAACCTCAATTATGTGAGATATGACAAAAGTCCATTTATTCTTACGCAGCATATTTGTAACTTATAAGTCAGAACTTTGATTTGGAAGCAGAATCACAACAAACAGGGTAGTACCATACAGTGGAATTCTTTAGAAAAGAATCTATGCCCAATCACATTGTTGTTGGTGAGCATTGTACGTTTCATTAAGGCACACCAACCATCTTGAAGAATGCCTTGCCTTTAAACACTTCGGCTAGAATGAGTAAAGGGTTTCCAAGCGCACATCTCTTGTCAAGGCAATTTCAAGACAAGGACTAGGAATGCATTAAGAGACAGAAACACTCAGCACTGCCAAAATTATTAATTTTCTGGTGTTTCGTTATCAATTGGTGCGTACTAAAATTCATTGGTTTATTTATTTTAGACAACACCCTTTCCCCCCAAAAAGGAAATTTATCAATTCTCATCAAAACCTAAATGCACGAACTGATATACCCCTTCACCAAGGTCTTTGTGCCAGCCACACCAGATAAGGGGTAGCACAGTACTTGTGCCAGTGGGAAGGGGGAAGCAAATCAAGAAACAAACCTAAGCCAGTCTACAAAGAAATGGCCACTTAATGGTTAACCAAGTTTTTTAAGTATCGCCAAATACTCAAAAATACTAAAAACATTTTACACCAAAACAAATAGAGCCTCACTCAGATAACCTTTGTGAGATTAAAGACAACAACATACAAAAATTCAAAACCCAGGAATTTGTAAATCAGATCAAGGAAGAGACCATAATCCAACACTTACACTGTTTTGAGTCTTCACTTGATCAAGTGAAAGCAAAAATTGATGATATGCATCCTTGTCGGATAAAAGCTTCCTCAATTCATCAACACTAAACAAATGTATCAAGAAAAAAAAAAAAAAAGAAGATTAGAAAAGGTGGAATTAGAAATCTTATAACATGGCTTGGATAACTAATATCATTTTTTTTGCACTACTAAAATCACTATCAAAAAAAATTCCTTAACTAATTGTGCTCAGACCATGCGCTTGCAAAATATAGTAAAAGGTCAGAGAAATTAGTGATTTCCAGGGATTTGACTCAGATTTTCAGTCACTAACAAAAACAGGACATCTAGCAAGAAGCATACCATGTGTCAGAAAAATAGTTATGAACAAACAAACAAATGCAACACATGCAACACATGCAACATCAAGAAAACTTAAGGGGCACCAAATGACGTGACATCGTTACATTCTATTCCCACAATCTTTACAACCTTATAAGGAAGTATGACTTCCATAGTTAAAAATTAAAAGGGAATTTATAAACCAACATGTGAATGATACTACAGAAGTGACATAACTAGGAAACACTATTACATTCTGCTTCCATGATCTTTAGACTCTTAAAGGGTACACATGACTTCTCTCACTAAATCTCTGTTGCACAATGAAGGTTATTATTAAAAATAGGAAATGAAGATAGCATCTGAGGGACTTAGATTTTAATAATAACTTCATAGCGCTAGATGCCATCATCTTGTAAGTAGAAAAAGCTTTTTTGCGGTGCAATTGGAACATTAAATAAGTGTATTAACAAATGGAAAATTATAGTACCAGGAACCAACCTTTTGTCCTTCAGAACAGCAATTATACCTGCAGCTTCAGCAGGTGAAACATGTGATGGCAACTGTGGCCTGTCACTAGGCCTATGTGAACTGAAGCTGCTAGAAGAGGTGCTACCAGGTGTTCCTGGACGAGAAGAACTTGGTGAACTAAGCACAGACGGAGGATACCAGGATTGTGAAGAGCCATCCTGGGGAGGGGGCTGAGGTTGTTGTTCCTGAGATCCCCTGCAGATAATATTATCTAACTTCTAAATCATTTACATACAGCTATTTGAAAATGAAAAAGTGAAAAGAAAAAGGCTTTATTCTAGTTCAATGGAAGCAACACATAGAAATAAAGAATTCATATCTCCAGAGAAAGAAGAAGAAAACCCATCTTCAAATTATGAATAAACAAAAGAGCACGAAGACCCATCATTTAATGTTGTCTTCATCTTCCACCACATAACTCTAATTTCTTTAAAATCCTGACAGCATCTTGGATGCCCTTTTTCTGCTAATATCAACTGAAGAACCATTCATGTGCATTACAGCATGTTAACCACGCCCACAAAAAGACTCTTCCAATTTATCAAGTTCTACCATTTTAAAAGTAATCACATCCTCCTAAACCCCAACTGTAACCACCAAGACTTGTGTGTTGTCACATTGAGGCATCAACTATAGCATTTAAAACAAAATCAAGCTAAATCGATCATCTGCATCGGTTACCCCATACTAATTCAACAAAAATACGTGTCTTTTTAAACATTACTCATTTTTCGTATAATTTATTGACTTCCATGATCGGCGACTGTTCAACTCCTACAACTTTATGAAACTCAAGTAAAAAATAGATTCTAAATATACCGCTTGAGAATATCGAAATTTATAATAATTTCAACTAGCCTCCCGAGTAAAAAAGGAAATTGAAGCGCGAAACCATCAATAAAACTTGATATTCAAAATTCAGTAACCACCACAATGGGTGTATTGTCACATTGGGGCATCAACTATAGCATTTAAACGACATAAATCTATATTTGAGCATTCGGCATCGATTACCCATATACTTAATCAAACAAAAAACTCGTATCTTTTAAAAATTATTCGTCATCCTCATCATTTCTTAACTTCCAGGATCGTTAACTATTCAACCATCACAACTTTCTGAAACTCACGTGAAAAATTGAATTCTAAACATATCGCTTCCCGATTATCGAAATTCTAATAATCTCAACTAGATTGATAAGTGCGGAAATGAAATTGAAGCCCAAAACCACCAACAAAAGTTGATATTCAAAATTCAGTAACATACACAACACACGCAAGCTCCGATAATCAGAAACCTGAAGAAATAACCCCAAATTCCAATCCTCAGAGGATCGATATCAAACTAATTCGATCAAATGAAGCACCAAACAAATGAACTTCGCGATGATTCACGAAAACCCTAATTCAAGCGAGTCCACAGGAAAAAAAATGAAGAAGAAAAGAAGCAGAGACGGCAAATACCAAAACTTGAACATCGCGAGGAGAGGTTTCGATCAGCTATTAAATCGACGAAATCCACAGAATTCAACAATCTCTCTGCTCTTTTTCTTTCCGACTAAGATTTCGGGCTCTCGCTACGCGTTTCCCGTCGCTTTAACGAAATCATTCGGTCCTCAAAGTCTCCAACGTAAATACGTGAAGGAAAATGTAATTAGTGTCGGGCATTGTGATCCGGATCCGGCCCATAATCGATACAGATACCGTTTCTTCTCAGGAGAACCGGCTTGGTTCAAAGTTTTTTTTAGTTTGGGCTCCTCTTCCTTGATCAGGCCCAATTTTTTTTTTCTTTTCTTTTTAGGGATTTATTTTCTCCTTTTATGGAAGACTTTTGCATTCATATTTGATAAAATAAATTATATTTTTTATATCTTATTCATATTTTTATCTAAAAATATAAATATTACATTAAATAGATAAAATTAGATGTATTAAGACCTTCAAGATAAATTTAAGAAAGGAAATAATACATTGAATAACTAATATTCCCACTTCTTTTTCCTAATCAATTTTGTCATTTCATGGAGTAATGTGGTACTAATTTTCTATAGCAATTTTTAAAAAATAACTGGTTATATTAACTACCTGAGTCTTAATCAGTCCATCTTTTTCATAAGTTTAATTAGATTTTTTTAAATTTATATAAGATAAGACTTTGCTAGCACTTGAAATATTTTTCCTTTTAAATATTTTTATTTTAGAAAAATTCAATGAAACCGGTCGAGTTAAACAGTTTGCTTAAATCTGTTTTATTATTTTCTTTTCCGTAGTTACCCAATACATTTCCACCAAGAAAAAAAGAAAAAGAAAAAGAAAAAGTGGGCCTTGCTAGGTTGACCTAATATTAGTTCGGGTAAGGCCTAAAATTATCTTCTTCTGTCTTTTTTTGAAAAAAAAAAACTATAAAAAAATATGGGTTGATTAAGACCTTCAAGATCAATCTAAAGAAAGAGGTAATAAATTGAATTGATTAATACCTCAAGTTATTTGTTTTAAATTTATTTTGTTCTTTGATGGAGTAATATTGTACTAATATTTTGAACCACTTCATATATCGTTTAATAACTTTTTTGAAAAAGTAAATGAAATCGGTCGAGTTAAACAGATTATTTAAATCTGTTTTATTATTTGTTTCAAAAAGAAGAAAAAAAAGTGAACCTTGTTAGGTTGACCTAATATTAGTTCGAGTAAGGCCTTGCTATCTTCTTCTTCTGTCTTCTAGTGTTCTTCATTTAGTCCTTTTGTCTACCTTTCCAGGCCTGTTTGCTCAAGTTTGGTGCGTTGACGTAAGAAACCTTACGACTCTGTATACAACCACCATGAACAGCTTGTCATTTCCAAGCCCTTTTGGTTGTATTCAAGTCTTTGGAAATGAGATTGAGTAGATTTTTGTGGTGGGTTTGTGATGAGAAGGATTGTGCAGCTTCACTTTTGAGGAAGAAACAGAAACAAATGGCCGATGGCAGTAGGTTTGTCAGCGCTTCATTAGTTGCCTTTCTGGTATGCTTCGTTTAGCAACCCTCACATACTCCTGGCCACGAGGTGGTCCACTATGAATGGGGAGAATTATCTATACAATAAGTATTAAGACTTTGCTTGAATTGTTGATAATAATCTTACAAGTCTCTCTCTCTCTCTCCAACAACCCAAAGAAAATCCAATTGAAGGGAATCAGAGGAAGAAAAAGTGTGCTTGATTTGTTAATGATTACGATTATGATTGTGATTATTTTGTAATAAAATGACAAGTGCAAAAGTTCGTTAAATGCAGAATTGTCTCTTCACCCGACCTCCCAAATTAAGCAAATTAAAAAAGGTTTGCTTGATTTGTTAATAGTTATGGTGTCATTTTATTTTCATTAGACTTGGGATTCCTTCCCCCTTCCCCAAGAACGAAGACCCCCAAATTAAGCAAATTAAAAGAATAGAAAAAGGTTTGCTTGACTTGTTGATATTTTTTATTTTATTTTAATTACACTTGGAATTCATTCTCCCCCTCTCCACAAACAAAGAATCCCCTAACTTAAGGCAACAAAAAAGGAAAATAAAATGTGGGGTGCCTGACTTTGTAATAAACCAAAATAAAATAAAAACCATTAAGTGAATTGAAAAGTAAAAGAAAGATATTGATGATCTGTTGATGAACTTTTACCATAGTAGTTGGCCTACCCTCTTGAACCCCATCAAAAACACTTTTACGCATTTATTTATTTTCTCCTTTTAGTTGTTCACTTTCAACCCTCTCTGCCTTTGAAAACCCAGTATGATGAAACGTGTAATTTGACCAATTGCTTCTTCATGGAACCTTCCTTTGTATAGGAAAAAGAAAGTTGGTCAGCGTCAAACCGCCAAGTCTTCTATTAATATAAGAATGACTAATTTACACACAAATGAGACAATATTTCAACTATTACAGCTTCATGTTGCTGTTTGACAAAGTAATCTGCTCATATTTCTATCATTTTTGTATCGTTAAGCATGCTTGGGGGATCTGGTGACCGCCGCCACCATCTCTAGCGAAACACAGGGCTGGTCTACAGGAACCTGGAAATAAGGATCACTTGTTGTGAATGTTTTGAAAGCATGATCAGAGAAACAATGAACGTGTTCATGGAGGATGATACTTACAAAATGGCCAGCCCCAAGAATCCAATAGAAAGACAGGTTTCTGTAAGATCTTACAAACCCTTTCGTCGTGGTGTTATCTCTCCCGCAGTACAAAGGAGTGCGTTCCAAGTTCAGAAAAGTCTGCAATCCATCCCACCTGAAATGCCGATCCAGTTGAACATTTAAGAACAATAACCTCTGCACTGTAATTTTTTCCAGTTTTACAGTAAACTGAAATGAAAGTCTGTCTCTTACTTGAGTTTTTCGACCCATGCTTGCACTCCTTTGGTTGAGCAAATGAGATCAACCTATTAGAAATATAGACAGTCAAATAGCTTCAGTTTCAATGTCTGTTGATTAGTTCTTTGCTGATACGGAATATTTTATTCTACCTGTCCATTATAAATGGTCACGTTTATGCCTTTGGCTAGGAGCTGGTCAACCTGAAGGGATGTTGAATATTAGCTTTCGGGTTTCGCAAGGAAGAAGAGACAGACCAGACCTGAAAGCTCTTAAAAAATGAAAATGGGTTTGCAGGAACCGGAGATATTTGCTATTACCTCTTTGATTCTTGGTTTCATGAAATCTCCAGTCATGGCAGGAAAAACCAGGCGAGACTGTCCACCCCATCTGATAGAAAGGAATTGCAGAGCAATAGAAACGATCTAAGGGTTAGGAATATTGATGATCAGGCGTCTGTTCTTATAATCATGGTCTAAGACGATCACGAACTTACGTTACATTCTTGGGAATAATCTTTAGCTTCTTTTTGATGCGCCTGTTCATCAAGCGAGGAAGGTGACGTTGATTACTTCCTGAACGTTTTTTGTGCGATAGATAGTGCGAGTACTTATCCATTGTAGATGCTCCTTTGGATCCATTTTGGCCGACGACTGGGTCATTGTTCATGTCCAGCAAGAAGTTATAAAAATCCTGCAATTCCCCCGACAAGTAAATTTATATGCGAAAAAACGGTGTAAAGAATATCTTATATTATTTAAATCTTAACTATTGTAATGGTCCAAAAGCATGTGATCAGAGAGGAGAGATTACCACATTGTTACTCTTTTTCTGAATAAAATTCTCGAGGTCATTTACCGATGATGTTGCATTTTTGTATCGACCTTCCGCCAGCTGCTTCTGAATCTGAAGAGCTAAACTGTTTGTGGTGTTCAGTGTTTTACAGTCAATTCTTGACAAGTCTTTCAGAAGAGGTCCCCAGGAGAACTGCGAATCAGTTCATAAGTTTTCATGGGTACAAACATACAAAATGGTCACCATGGAAATGCGTTGCCATGGCAGGAATTACATACCGCAAAATCTTCAGGAGAAATCCAGCTATCTCCCAATGCAACCCCTGTATTTTTGCAGGAAAGAATACGATCAGGTTCATTTCTGGGAATGGTTTTCTTGAAGAAGAGAGTTGTTACCTCCAAGTTTTAGCTTCAATTCTCCTGCTTCTATGGCTTTTAGAGCCGATAATCCCAGAGTGACAGCAAATTTTCCACCGTACGATTCCGAAAATATGTACAAGGGTCTTTTCCGGAGGTCTTTGTTTCCATTAAAGAGCTTCTTTAACAGGGTTGTCAAATCAGTTGCAGCCTCTTCGTCAGTCTTGACCACCAAGGCTTGGTCTTCCACATAGCTAAAGCCTGTTGCCACAGGGCTATCCTGTTGTTTGCAGAAAGATGAAGACTTTTACTTGAGCAAAGATGGATTAACACGAAAGGACTGGGAAGAAAATTTTACCACAAACAAGAGATCTGCTTTCCGGAGCCAAGTTAACTTCCGGCGCTTCAAATTTCCGGTCAAGGGACCGATTTCCAAGAAATTTCCGAAACCAACTCCAGAGCCGCCCTGTATTTTGCAGAATCTGAATTCAGATTACCCGTTTAAACACATTGCAACTCTACACTACTGCGTGTGAATTCAGTACTCACAGGGCCTCCTTGGAGCCAGAGAATTGTCGGCCATGGCGTGGATGAATCGTCAACTCTGTACGGACTTCTATACAGCCACCAAAACATGTGGGCCTCTGCATATCACCGGCAACAGGATGGAAATGTTAACAACGAAGATCTTACAAGAAAAAAAGATCAAACAGAATCCAAGTAACTATTGCTTTACTTGGTCGAACTTCAACGTATCCCCATTCCTCCAAGCCATCACTGGTTCCTGCGGCGTGGGCAATCCCCCCATGCAGGAAGGAGAAACCCAGAAAAACAAAAAGACAAAGAAAAGAGAGCTTTTCCATGGCGGTTGTCACATGAACTGATCTTCATGACACCAATATATACGGAAAGAAAGAGAGAGAGAGGGCGGAATTGCATGAGCAGCATCGCTTATCTGCCTTTGACTTAGAAGAGACATGGACAAGAAGGAGAGCTAACGCGACAACCCCAACGAATCTAGTTGTGTTGTTGTACAAACCATACATGGAAAAGTCAAGAGGACAATAAACAAAAGGCCTCTTGTTTTCACAGCTTCGACAACGACGGGCTGACCAATAGCAGTGGGCGGGGCGGCTATGACTTTCCGATTACGTATCCTATATAAAATTGGTGTAAATGGTGGAGACCTTCTGCCGTTATATGTACGTCACTTCTAATTCTTGGCTTATGCAATGTCAACCTAATTTGTTAAAAAGAGAACATTAATGGGACGGTTTTCGGTAGTCTTGCATGTGTTAAGGCCTACTTTGAAATTATTGGTTATGCTTGAGATTGTCTCATTATTTTTTAAGCTAACTCTTGATATGGAATATGTACTTCATCAGGGGACCCTTGGCTTAGAAAGCACTTAGTGATGCTTTCTAAACCAAATCTTGACCGGTAATTCTACTGGTAGTGGGTTTGAGTCTCCTTCCCCTTCTTGGTGTGTGCGTGAAAAAGAAAAAGATATATGTACTTTATTACATGATATTATAACTTACGAAAAAAAACATCTTAAAATGATCCGAGTTAAATTATTGTTATAAACATGTTATTAATGTAAATTTTCAATTCTACATTATTAAAGTATAAGTTATCATAATTTATTAAAAATGTGTTTGTCACATCACTTTCTAAGTTAGTTACATTGAATTTCAATACACTCTCGTCCTAAACTTGAGGGAGTATTTGAATATGCTTGTCATTTGGAGTTTGAATTATGTGTAAGAAGGAGTGCTGCTGTATTCACATGATCAAAATCCGACAGAAAACATCGAGAAAGCATTGAACATTAATAATTCATCGAAAAGGCTTAAAAAAATCAGCCCTACTACGCAATTGCTGTGCAATATTGACGCTTTCGTGGGCGACCTGGAACGCAAGCAGATATGAATGACTAAAGAAGAATGATACCAACCTTTCTTCCAATAAGGATATATTAAAACAATTAAGAACTGGGTATACAAACAAAGAGTGAGGGCTCAACATGCACCTAATTCAATCCATATGTTGCGAAATCTTGGTATAAAAACAAAATGGAAATGGTTTTTATTCAATAATTTTTTGGTCCACAGGATTGAGAAATGGATTCGAAAACGATGGTTCCTGGAGTGATCCAAATGAAAGTTGCTTGGAGAGACACATAGAGATAAAAGACCTTGCTTGTCTATACAAACAAGATCACGATAGAATCAACTAGAGTGCAGATATCAGGGAAAAAAATAAAAGAAAGAAAGAAAATTCTACAACCTTATATTAGAATTTCAATTATATCTTATCATGACTGTGGTTGAGTAATATTTAATAATATCTGGCAACAAATAAATACTGCATGTGACTTGGGCGTAATTACGTTTATGACTGTTTACAACCACTTGATCAGATACGAAGGGACGTGAGATAAATAGCCGATATTATAGTGGCTCAATAAGTCGGTTGAACAATCTTTTTCAATAGGTTGAAATGTGAGCCCTAAACAAACCCTATATATCTTTCCTAAGGCCTATATAGCGTAAAGGATGACGTGGAAAACCCACGGCCCAATATCTTCGGTGTGTCCTCCTTTTTGGTCCTCTGCTTCGTACGATACTACCCAGTACGCCACGGATTTAGGGAAAGGTTTGAGGGGCCCGATGGGTCAATCTCACAGGCATGTGAAGAGTTCATTGTCAATTTCCTTGTAGATTCTTAACATCCACATTATTGAAATTTGAATACGGGTTTCCGACTGTAAATGCATAGGTATTTTTGTTTCTTACATATAAAATTATTTTTTTATTATAAGAAATATGCTTATATCTCTAAAAAGCCTTGTAAAGAATATGAATACTATTATTAATAAAATCATTAACACGGCTATGAAATATTATATTGCTCGTGAATTACATTTTTTGGGATATATTTTCCAATGCTCAAGGTAAGAATATGTATATTAAAATTTAAATTTTTCATACATTATCAATATACTAACACGTTGAACAGATTTTCTTATATTATATACCAATTTTACAAGTGAAAATTAGCATTTTAACATGGTAGCAAAGATGGTAGGCGAAGGTGGCCTGGAAAGAGGTTTTAGGTTTAAGATTAGACAGGTGCGTGAGTACTAAATAAATAAATAAATAAAAAGAAAAAGAAAAACACATAAGCTTATCTGTTGATACATCTCTTTAATACACTTGCTTATCTTTGCACACTTCCCGATCATTGGTTTCACGTCAGATATCCCACGTATGCATTACCATGTTCGAAGTGCCCCAGGGGGACATTTTCTAACATATATTAAAGAACTCTGCAATTGCCAGAATTCTAACATATGAAATGCATCCAAAATAACGAAAACCAAGGAAAAAGATTTTTCTAAAAAGTTGGAATTTTCGAAGCAGTTTTTGACTCCTTTCGATGAGGTCAAATCTAGGCATGACGATGCACCTAGCTAGCCATTCAATCATCCAAGCAACTTTGGTTTATGAAATGTACCCAAAATACCTCACACTTTCGTACGCATATGGCGGTAGGACCGGAAAAAGAATATGTACAACTCATTAAATCCTTTAGACTATGAACTAGTGCCTACTTATATTATTCCGATTAGAGATTAAAAAATTTATATTATGGGTAAGAATAATTGAAAGCTACTCTTGAGAAGCCCCTAGAGGTCACTGACAATCGTGGACTGACCGTATTTGGCTGTTCAAATAGTTAAATGTGGACAGTTAAGCATGTTTGAGGTTTAGGGGCTTAGAGAATGGTCGGCCATGTGAAATGCTTAAGGGTGTTAATTGTGATTAAAGCCACCATCCAATAGCCTCTAGTCTCAGGACCCTTTGATTATTCTGAAAGGGAATCGACTAAACATATGGAGGCCAAGAGTGGATATTCAGCTTCTTTGGCATTTGCTGCGCAATGATTCATGGCGTAGCAACAATAAACAAGATTCTTGGACTTGAATCAATGATTTGGAAGGGAAACTGCATTATTGTTGTAGTTAATGGCTACTCTGAGTAGGTAGGCCATCCATGTTGGTGGTTTGAATGTGATAACAACGTTTATTATGAAGACTATAAGGCCTTGCTCTAGCTTGTCAAACATTCCAGTAAGAAATAAATAAATAAGTAAATTGAACATAATTTGACAATCTCATTCCATCCAATAAGATTAAAAAAAAAATGTATGCAGACACACAAATTTAGGGGTAAAGAACTTGTAATTGTTAGTAGATTAACGAGACTTTGACCAAAAACTTCAGAAAATTTGTCGAATCTAATGTCTCAGTTTTTAATCTCATGAAATAATATTAGTATACACAAGATTTTCCAAAACTCATAATATTTAAAATTAAGATTCTATACTTTCCCCTAATTTCACACTATAAAATCATTGGATTGTTAAAAGGGAAATTGATAGTGCAGCTCTAAGAAAAAGACAAGAGTAAGAATGACCTTAAGGTCTTACAATACAATTGCTGGTTGATATCTTCAATAACCTCTGGGGAAAGAGTCAAATTTCTGCTTCAATACAGGGTGGGGTTGGTTTGTTGGGAGGAAAGAACAAACATGCCAGCCCAAGCGAGCGACTGTGCTTTGGGTTCTAGAATGGAAGTGGCGAGTTGGACAAGAAAAAGGTTTCTTTATGAACTGTGTCTTTGGCTTTTGGCGGAACAGGATTCAAAAGGATTTTCAGCCAACATTTCATTGGTTTTACAAATGGCTGTCTCAAAAGGAAGAGATCCTTTTCTCCTCCTAACTTTAAACCTTGGGTAGCAAAGATAACGATGTATATCATATATTATTAATTCTTATTATATTTTTTATTAAAAAAATATTTGTCTTCTTGAAGGCTTGTCTTAAAGAAAAAAAATTATAATATTTGTAATTCAAAACTCACACATTATTACGTAATATCAAAAAAATCAAGTGTAAAATTCACTTATTTATAGATAAGTAAAACTCATGCAATATCTTTGCACTTAACAGAAAAGGGTGTGTTAAAAATAATGTATATTTTATATTATTTAAATCTTGTATTTTGGTCATCCTCCTTACAAGCCAATTTCAAAAAGAAGAAAGGGTCAAATCTTTATTAAATTCTTATAAAGTGAAGAGTGCAGCTGATTTTCTCTGCCAAACCATGCTTAATGGTAGAATCCATTAAGCAGCTCCTGGGGATTAGTTTTCAGCCAGTAACACCAACAGCAAACAATCTGTAAAGCCAACAATTATTGCACAGATGATTATCTTTTCATTATCCAGGAGACCCCGATGAACAAGTAACTCACGGGACAGATCATGAAGCACAATGGAAGCTTCCCTCTCCATTGATACTTCACCCTGTCGTATCCTGCAATATTTATTATAATTCTTGCTTTTCTAGGAGTTTCTTCCGTTCGAAATTAACCCATGACAACTGTAGAGATCCTGACTTCAAAGGCTGCCAATGTGACAACATATGATGCCCCTAATCCTTGGGATTAACCTAAACTTAAATACTAGAAAAGTGATACGAAGATTATGGCTGAATCATAAAGGCAGCCCTATGATTTTTTTTTAATCTTTTATAAATGAAGCTACAACGAAGAGAGCGGGTAATGATTCATACTCCCATGTTGCCAGCCTTGATTCCTACATAAAGGTGCACAAGTCTTTAATTAATCTGCAAGTTCTGGAAAATTAAGCTATAGTGCCTAGACGGCTAATTGAATTGCTAGCTTTATGCCATCCCAATGGACGCTAAAAATCTTGTTTAGAGAAAAAGAAAGGGGGAGATTTCTTGGCCATGAGACTTCATAGCCACCCACTCGTAAAGATGCAAAAAAGTGACCAAAGTGGAGAAAAAAGCCAGAAAATCTTAATCTAAGCGCCGCGAAATTGACATACATATATTCTGTATGTGGGTTTGGTATCTTCCACTTGGTTTCAAGTTTTACCCCATGATGGAATTGTTGGGCTTGGTGGTTTACGTATGTGTCAAGTGGTAAGTAAGCCTACGAACGTTATCATTGAGGATGCTAATAAAAGAAACATTTCAAGCAAAGCATTCCTTAATTACAAGCCAGGGAAAGTTTTATTCCACAAGGTTTGTTTACCTTCTGCTTTGGGTAAAAGCTTGGGGGGTTCTGATTTTCCGGCGCAATTTACATCCGTTCACATCATCATCAGCACCTACCTTTTCCCTTTTCTTCTTCACGGGAAAAATGCTTTTTGTGAAGGTCTACGCCCCCATTTCAAGCCTTTTCTTTCTGATTTGTCTCTAAACTTTCTCTTCCTTCACTTTGTTGCTCCACAAATTGGCAGAAAGTAGGCCAGTCTTTAACAGAACTCCACACTATTCAGCATATCATAGTTTTGTCAACAGTTAAGCACCATCCAATGGTTCAAAACAACTAGCTGCTAAGAAAGTAGCCTTTCTACCATCTTTCAAAAATTCTTTTCAAAAAGCGTTTTCAAACCCTTGTAGTCAAGAGAATTATGGACGTTCTTTCATAATCAAACTAATCTAAGCGTGTTAGGTTGAAATTAGTACATGTCATTATATAACAATGACGTAATTTCACTACTTTGAGAATAATGACAAGACTGCCAATTGATAAAAATAACTAATTACGTTTACTAAACACCTCGATTAAACTTACTGCTTAAGAAACATTAAACAAGAAGGGGCAAGATTAAACTACATCTGAAGCTAAAGAACATCATTACCAATTCAAATTTAAGTTTTATATATTAGAATTAGCAAACGTTCTACCGCGTGATCTAAGGGCTTGAACTAATCAACAACTTGCCATTAAACCCTTCTGATCCCAATTTTCAACATTTTCTTAGTCATTTTCGTTGGTTCTTAAAATGAAATAGTTAACATCAATGACATGTTTGAGTCATCCTCAATTCTGTCAAGTTGCTGGATTCCAAGGAGCCGGCATCATTTGGATGAATAATTTATAGTTTATTAATAGTTTAATAGTTCAATCTCTTGTTAGCATAAAACTAATCCCCTCTGACATGATATGCTGCCTAGAATTATAATAAAGAGCATTTCATGACCAAGAACAGTCTCAAAATTAGAAAATTTTATGAGAAAGCGTAATGAAAGGTTTAAAAATTAAACTAAAAGATTAACTTAAAACATTAGATGGTCTTTTTTCATTTGGACTTTATTATAAATTCTTTAGAAAAATTAATCTTTGGAGGAGGCCGACATCATAAGCAACTTTTCACAATTATGACATCATCCACAACACCAATACCTAATCAGGAAGAAAAAGGTAAGATGTGGGGTCAGCTGCAATGGAAGGTCAGGATTGAGAAACGTGGAATATGTACACGTGGCAGAGGAAAGATGCGTGGCCAAGTGGCCGACCTTGTGCCCAGGTAGAGACGCAAGGAAAGATGCGAAGTAGCGTAAGCGCCAAACCCACCCATCTTTGTCTAGTGATCTGACGGCTGTGGGGAGACTTCAGCCACCACGCTTGGTCTCAACCGTTGGGTCGCTTATGCTTTGGAGTCTTGTCCCTTTGTATAAGCGTTATTGTGTTGTTGAAGTATAAGTTTTAGGCCGTTTAACTCTCTCCCCTCTCTCTCTCTCTCTCTCTCTCTCTCTCTCTCTCTCTCTCTTTCTCTCTCCGAACCCATCTTCGTCTTGGAGAGTCTCCCGGCGATTACTTTCTCCCGGTGGGGATCCATTGTCGCCGGTGAACCCACCAGGGCGGGAAGCGAGTCCACATTCTTTCAGGGAAGCACATTCGGCTCTAGTAATGGTGAAACTGATCATTTTTCAGTCTCTTTCTGTTTTTCTCTCTCTGAATTGTGGCATTTCTTCTTCTTTCTCATTTCCATTGCTGGGTTTTCTTTGACAGGAAGCAATGTCGGTACCGCCGTGGCTAGAACCGCTTCTAACCACTTCTTTCTTCTCCGTCTGCCGGATTCACGGAGATGCGGCCAGGAGTGAATGCAACATGTTTTGCTTGGACTGCAATGGCGCCGCGTTTTGCTTTTACTGCCGTTCTTCACGGCACAAGGATCATCAAGTCATTCAGGTAGGCACATTTCCATTATAAGCAGCTTCGATTTGTGAGTTTTCTGCAACGGCGATGGTCAAAGTAGATCCTTTTTTCCTTTTCATCTATCACTCCCCTCGCTTTCCTCAGATACGGCGATCCTCGTATCATGATGTAGTGAGAGTTTCAGAGATTCAAAAAGTATTGGACATAAGCGGAGTTCAGACGTATGTGATAAATAGTGCGAGGGTTTTATTTCTGAACGAGAGACCTCAGCCGAAAGCTGCAAAAGGAGTCGCCCACATATGTGAAATCTGCGGGAGGAGCCTCCTGGACCCCTTCCGGTTCTGTTCACTTGGTTGTAAGGTAAGCGTTTTCCATATTTCACCTTCGCCGGCGTCACATTGTTCTCATCGATCATCAACATCATTCACAACTCACGCTACGGTCATTTTTACCCATTACCTATCTCAATAATGAGCCACGTTCATAAGCCATCGCCATCGCCATCATTATCGACCCTTGTTGGTGATCATTACAAGCCACCCCATTATTTCCAATGCATCCAAATCCAGCCACATTGTCTTGTATCTCTCCTTCTCTCCCTCTCGTATACTGATCTATTTGCATTTTCTTTTTTACAAGTCAATTTTCTTGTAAGAAAAATTGACTTTTTAACTCATATATACCATTTTTTCAAGTGTAATATTAAAAATCAACTCAAAATTTTCAAGCAATGTGAAACTTCAAGAGGACTTTTGAAGCAGTTCTCATATTCTAGGTTTTGGTTGGATTGGTTGGTTTATTTGAGTAATTGTCATTCCGGTTTTTGGTTCTTGGAAATGAGACAGCTTGTGGGAATAAAACGAAATGGGGAAGGAAGCTTCAAGCTGGAGGCGAAGAGTGAAGAAGAAGTGGGAAGGGAAAGAAGAGAGGGGATCTCCCGGAGATCAGTCTCATCAAGAGAGGAAGAAGAATTGCGTGAAGGCGCACAACAAGACATGTACCCGTCCACGCCACCCCCACCTCCACCTCCTTCAAACGCAAGAAGAAGAAAAGGCATTCCTCATCGGGCACCCTTCGGATCGTAAGACCAAGCGCCCTCCAAATCAAAAAAAAGGCGACCACGTTGACGAGAACCCAAAATCATCCCGCACGGCCCTGCCTTTGGGGTCTTTGTCCTGAGAAAGCATAGGGGTAGAAGACAACAAAAAAGGTGGGCAAGGAAAGTTCTCTCTTTGGCGGAGATGGGTCCCAAAACTACAAATTCTATCCTGTGAAGAAGCAATAATGCACGATTGTTATTGATACTTGCAAGATGTACATGTCATTAAGAAATAAAAAAGCACGACTTCGTGGAGTATGTTTTATAGTTTTTCAAGGCCCCACGACCACATGGGGCGTTTACATAAAGAAGCAACAGCTTTTTATTGTTTAATACAATGCAATGGGTAAATCTCCTTTCTATTTAATGTTTACCAGGATTGGAGCAATCAATCAATGGAGTATATGCACCCACCCCTTTCTCTTTTACCATTGTTTTACTTGTCATGTCTATTATCTATCTATGGTGTATTTAGAAAGAAAAGATTGTTATTTTTATGCCAACTTTAATTATTTATGTGAATTGTTTGAGAATTTAATTTTCTTTTTAATCACAAAGATCCCACTTCATTTTTAAAACTTCTACCTCACCGGAGGGCTAATAATAGAAGCAAAAGTTAGTAAAAAGATCATACAAACAATTGATTAAGAAAAAAAAAATAGTAGGATAACATGTAACAACATGCCAATTTATGAACAAAGACCTCTTTCTTGAGAGAGAGAAAAAAAAAAGAAAACATAAGATAAAGTCTAATAGAGCAATGTCAACTATCTAAGAAAAGATATAATCTAATCACAAACTAATATAGTATGATAAAAACAATAATACAATAAGATCTCTATTCTAAATATCATAACTTAAGAAAAAAGAACCATCTACGGAAAAAACCTTTATTTATCTTCAATAAAGATTTTACCTTTCTCTCCTTTTCTTAACTGAAGTCATAGCAAATTTTTCTTTTTTCATTTGTTGTTCTACATCTCCATTACCAATAAATTTGCAAGAAATGACCCTTTTTTTTAATTTTTTATTTATTTTTAAAATCAAGTTTCAGCACATGTTCCTAAGGCACATGTGCAGATGCCTTCCACCCCAATGCCTTTAGTAAGGGAAAGAAACATCCTTCCCTGTCCACACTTTTCTCTACAATTTTATAACTCAAAGCAACTAATGGAGTTGGTTGATTAGGTAACACGCAGTCCGAAACAGCTTCAACCTGAAATGACTTAGGCAGTTCAGCTATCCTTAATATGCTGATGACTTCTTCACTCACTAGACGTGCATTCACCCCAATTGTCAAAAGTGTTCCTTCACCCAATGGTTTGAAAGTTCTTGAAATGCTGAAACACCTGATCTAAAATATTAGGCTTTTCAATGAGGATTTATTAAAAAAGTATTTGATTGTTTTATATTACTAGCCATCTATTGTCTAAAGTTTATTGAATGAATTATACATTTTTAATATGATATTAAAATTCAAGTAAATAAAATCTTGTACCAATTATTTATAATCTGCTGTAAAACCTTCTATGTATGAAAAAACTTACCCTCCTTTACAATCCATCTTAGGTATGATGGGTCAGTAAAAAAGGAAAAAGTTATTCCTTTGACGAAGCCTAGGTTCCCTTTTCACTCATTTGAACATGCTAAGCATGCTGCAATTACGATGAAGAATAATCTTCAATTGCCTTTACCCCCTTGTGAGTTACCATATCCGTTGGTCAAAATAGCTATCATAGCCTGATTTCTAAAGCATGTGTAGAAATCAGCTTCAAGCAGATATCTTGACAAGTCGAACGTCTTCCAACCTCAAAATGCATCACACTTTTGTCGCACCATAAATGTTGCCAAGTCCTACGATGTCCGGATAGCATCATTACCATCTTCATCCTTTCAAAATTACTCACTTTCTAAAAGGCAAACATCTTCTTTTTTGGGGTGACAATGGTGGGAACTAGCTGAGTCAGTTACCCACTACATAGATTTGCAGCGTGACAGGACTCGTCTTTACGCCCACTTCCTCTTCTTAAGCCATGATTGTGGGATTCTAATCATTTCCTTCCTTAGAATCTCTTTTCCTACTTCTTCGTGGACCTGTATCTGCTATCTTCTAAACCAGTTTTAAAAAAAGAAGTAATTTTTGTTAGCATGGTATTATAGTTTAGTTTTCAACAATTAGACACCTCATTGCTCGTAGGCTATCTTTCTGAGAAATATTTTTCTAAGTTTACAATGAAAAAATGTGTTAAAATTTATGATATATGCAAAACCATTGTCCTCTCTTACAAGCCAATCTGAAAGAAGTACACCTCCAAATGGTAATTGAGATTCCAAAGTCTTCCCATTTTGGGCGCCTAGGAGCTCAAAAACCATAGTACTGGCAACTGATTCTCCGAGCCTGGAAATCACTGAAATACTTGGAAAAGCCTTCCATCTCTAAGCTTCAAAAGCAGAAGCTTTTGAGTGTAAAAGGTGTATTTTGAGCAGCCTTACTCTCATAAAGATAGAGAGATACTCTATCCTTTTCCCAAAGACAAGAAGAGTCTATGTCTTGAGATCCATGATGGAACACATGAAGATCAAGCCACTGTTGATATATTAATGATTTTCTTCTGCAGCTCTCTCACTCTTTCTTAATGGCATTGCTTAGTCTGGTACAACCTCGTTGTATCACGTTCAACTGGCCCATATAAATCCTAATAACAAAGATGTCTTCCCTCATCGTCCTCCAAATTGAATGGTTCTGCAGTACCTAACTTCTTCATTCAATATACGCAACCCAATCTCACCGAAATAACCTGCCAATGATCCCAGTTTAATGTAAATCTGGCTTAAAACGTGCAAAAGCAAACCCTGTAACATAAGTAGTTTCCCCCATTTGTAAGTCAACCAGATTTGATGGATCTACCCGATGCAGCCTTTCATATTGTTTTTTGTATTCATTGACATGTTCTTTGTGTCTTTAATATGCCCAGTAAGATTACTCACACCAAGCTCATTGGTCCATTGCTCTGCAGTTTCTGCAGAATTCCTTAGGGGAAGGCTCAACTTTTAACCATCCTTTTCCCTCCTTGTTTCTTGTTCTGCTGGCAGCTGCCCCACCTTGGGATATGCAACTGCCGTGGTGATGAGCCCAGGCTAGCTCTACTGGTTTATGTCTTAGGGTGGTCCTATATGTGTGTTTTTTCCATGCATGCTTTTGTCAAACTTTCGTACCTTAGTCATGTTTGGTTTATTGGAAATCTAGTATTTTATAAGTCATATAAACTATTAGAAAAAATTCGCTTTATCTTTTAAAACTAACTTAACCATATAAGAATAATATCTCTTAATTTACTAATAGTCCAGTAAAATTACAAAACCCTCGGAAATCTTCTTTGTCTAGAAAGTCTCAAGTTTAACATCTATTCCTTTCATTCGTTTTTTTTTTTTTATATATATATATTTATTTATTTATAAATCTGATCAAAATATTAGTAAGATGAAATAATTATTATTTTTCACATACTTTCTTATTTAATCATTACAAAATACGAAAATTCAGTTCTTGAGTGAAGTTATAAAGCAAAATCATGACAACTCAATCCTGTAAGCTGTCATAGTTGAACCTCAACTTTTGATTTTTCTTTTCAGCCAAAGCTTGTTGGTAGGACCTTAACATGGTTCTTTGAATAAGCTATGACATAACGTCGACAGCGGAGTATGACGAACCTTTTGTACCCTTTTCTCTCTCCCCATGGGTACACATGCCATGTAGGCCAAGCTTGGGCAGACCTAACTAAACCCATCACATTCAACAGGCAACTAGGCCCAAGATCACCCACCATCGACACTTGGGGCCATCTTCAAGGACACTGAAATGCATGCCGACGACCAAAAAGCACAAGATCTACACCTATGCACTGTTATTTGAATATGGCAACTTGCTTTGAAGAGACCCAAAACTGATAAAATGGCAACGAGAAAGGAACAAGAAATCTCCTTTTCTGTTCTTGTGGTTGAGAAATGAGAAATTACTGAGAAATATGTATTGAGAAAAAAACTACTAATGAATTGAGATTAACATCGCAGATTCTCTTATCTCTTTACTTCAAAACGAAAAGTACGAGTATATTTCTAAAGCTGCATTTGACGTCATTATCAACGTCCTCAACTAGTTTAGCATATATAGAGAAGATGTAAACTTTCAAAACCATCTCAGTATGGAAGGATCCACTTCGCTGTGCTGCCACCCCGTCCCGTGCTTAGCTGCGAGAAAGATCTGATTAACCTGGAAGACATGCGATCCAACTGCCTGATAGATCGAACCCTATTCGTTTTGCTCTGAGATATACCATTTATCGAGGGTGAAGATGAGGAAGAAGAAGCAGCTGAAAATGCTTTTTCTCGCTCTCCTTGCAGGTCGATTATGGTGTAAGACTGGCCCATGGAGAAGGACCGCCTCAAACCTTTGATCACACACTGCGCAGTTGAGGCGTTAACGTCGTTCGCACCATCATCTCCTTGCCCATGAAACTGAATTGGGCTTTGAGAAACTTGTAAATCCTCTGCAGAAGTAGATGAGGGTTTTACGGACGTTGCTGGTGCAGCCACCTGTGATCGGCAGACGGGACAGTTGGAGTGTTTCTGGAACCATTGGTCGACGCATGGAAGATGGAAGGCATGGCTGCAATTAGGCAGCAATCTTACCATGTCCCCGTCCTCCAATTCCCCCAAACAAACCACGCATTCGCTTTGATCCACGCGAAACAGCTCGCCGGCGACAACATCTCCAGTGGAGTACGAGAGTATTGGGATTGTATCAAGGACTTCTTTACACACCCCTTCCCCGGACTGACCTCCAGCCCCCTGCCGCAAACGCCTTTCAGCTAACTGCCGTCGTCGCCTCCGCCTCAAGCAATATCGGACCAGAATTAAATGGTAAGCTGCGATGACCAGAGAAGTGGAAACTATACCGGCGAAGGAAATGAGCAGCGGGGTGTAGAATGACCTCGAAGATTGCGATGGGGACGCCATGCCGTCCATGGCTTGCTCGTCCCCTCAAGCGGGTTCTCCAAGTGGAAAGCTTTCTGCAAATTCTCGTCTTCCAAGAAGACTCGGAGGTGGCGCTACCGGTACTTGTGCGAATCTTGGTCCTGCGCCACCATGGGCGGTGTTTAAATAGGACGAAAATCGTGTCAACGACTCCGGATTCTCACGGTCGTTCCAACAAAGTTGGATTCGTGTTTGAATTTGTTGATTTGCGGAAGGTACGTGGCACTCTCGGCTGTGGAAGCTGAGTACCTCCACGCATTGTGGTACAGCTTCTCACACGTGTAAGATGAAGAATGGTATTATTATGAACGTGTCCTGTTTTAAATTAATTCGTTTAATTTCCGGCCTTTTTAAACAAAGCTATAGTGAGATCATCACACGCATGATAGATCAACGGTCAGTAGGCTTTCTCCACAAGAGTGGCAAACAAAGAATTTACAATTTACGAAATGTTTTTCTGGTCGGTGATCTTCAACCCTCCGATCCAGTCGATCCGACAACTCAATTAATGGGTTTGGTATTCGGACGGGATCGAGTGGACCCGACTTTTTCAACCATTTCTTATGTCTTGTTCTGACAAGCCCATGAGGTTTAGTCGATTGGGCTTAACGGGCACAACTGACAATGACAACGTCCTAAATAATAGGACATGTATTTCACTAATAACAATTATTTTTTGGTGTGATGAAAACATTTGAGAATCTTAATAATTCTAAGCATGAGCCATTAATCAGGTTTATGTAATAAAATATTAAGTACTATATTCTGCATTTTTTTTTTTTTTTACTATATCTGACATCTCAATTTATTTGTACTATTAATATAAATGATAAAGACACTATCTTTATTTTATAAAAAAATAATTAAAAAAAAAAGTAAACTTGTCTCTTGAGGATTTAATTTATGAGCAATGAGATAAAAATTATGTTAAATAAGTTTATTTTTTGTCTTAAAATTGATGGTAAGAAAGAGAAATTCTTTTATACATAAAATAAAACTAAAAAAAAAAACCCTTAAAGACTAAATTTTGTTTTAAACCCACTTTCTACGTCTTGTTGAAAAAGAAGAGGGGAAGGCCCAAACACCCAGATTTTGGATCTGCCATTTTCAAGCCACCATAAGGTAATAAACAAAGGGTGTCTTATTTCCCTCGTGTTATTTGAATAGTCGATTCTCTTCTACAGAATCTTTCACAATCAACCTCATAATGCAACTTTTCCATTATTAAAATACATGAAACTCAAACACATCTTCTCCATTCAAGCCACGAGGAGCAACAGCTCTGCACCAGAAGCGTCGGTGCATTGTAATTTTGACCCTGGGGACTTTATTAGCTCATGATCCAAGAAGCCAAAAAGTCACAAACTCCACCTCATGGAACTTTGAGAAATCTTTTGCTTGCACACAATATTGAGGGCGACGTTACCAGCAGGCCACCACTCAATTTCATCCTCAAAAGATATCACAGATTCTGCGCCCATCTGAAAGTGCTCCTGTAGAATCATGGTGTCCAAATGTCTCGGCCCGCATCTCCATCCCCATCCCCACCTCTCACTCGCCTCTGCCAGATTGCAAAGCCCCTGGCCCTCCTCTCACTTTCCGACGACTACTTTGTTGTCAACAGCTATTACTACCAAATTGAGTATCTCCGGGCAAAGGGGCTCTGTTTTCATCCCAATGGCGTCAAGCCAATCCACACCCAGTTCCCAGTTTGGTGAATTCGAACCTCATCCCACGCTTATCAACGACGATCTCAAGCCGACTTCGCCCAGTGAAAGGACTTTTTCTGGGTTGGAAATGGCAAGTCTTTGGATGGGGCTGGTTGTGGGTGTTCCTACATACTACCTTGCCGGCAGCCTTGTTGATCTTGGAATGGCCTGGTGGCAAGGAATTGCCACAGTTGTTGCTGCCAACGTTATCCTGTTAGCCCCATTAGTCCTGACCGGTCATCCCGGCGCCCGCTACGGAATTTCCTTTCCCGTTCTAGCAAGATCCTCTTTTGGAATCCGCGGTGCCCATATCCCTACTCTATTAAGAGGCCTGGTGGGTTGTGGCTGGTATGGGATCGAGACTTGGATTGGTGGGGAGGCAATTTTTCTTCTGCTTCCGAATTCTATCAAAGAATCAACACTTTCTCAGGTTTTACCTTGGCTTGGTACTTCGCCCCTTGAATTTGCTTGTTTCATTGCTTTCTGGGTAGCCCAGTTGACCATTGTGTGGAAAGGAATAGAAGGAATCAGAAAGCTGGAAAAGTACTCTGCTCCAATCCTGATTCTGCTGACTTCCTCCCTCTCATTTGGGCTTATATGAAAGCAGGCGGCTTTGGTTACATGCTTTCTTTGTCCTCCAGGCTCTCCTCTTCACAATTTTGGTCCCTGTTCTTTCCTTCACTAACTGCAAATATAAGCTTCTGGGCTACTCTTGCTCTGAACATACCTGATTTTACTCGATATGCCAAGAGCCAGACAGATCAAGTTGTTGGTCAGGCTGGTCTTCCAATCTTCATGGGGGCATTTACATTTGTTGGCCTCGCCGTGACCTGCTCAACCAAAGTGATATTCGGCCGAGTTATCTCCAACCCAATTCATCTTCTCGGACAAATAGGAGGATTCGCAACGGTGCTCCTGGCTATTCTTGGGATCAGCCTTGCCACCCTTACCACAAACATTGCAGCCAATGTTGTGGCGCCTGCCAATGCTCTTGTCAATCTCAGCCCCTCGAAGTTCACCTTCAGAAGAGGAGCTCTTCTAACAGCGGTGCTAGGAATCGCTTTTCAGCCCTGGAAACTTCTCAAATCAAGTGAGAGCTTCGTTTACACATGGCTGGTGGGATACTCTGCACTGTTGGGTCCAATTGGGGGCATAATTCTGACTGATTACTACCTCATCCGCGGCACAGAGTTGAGTGTCCAGGACTTATACTCGTTGAGTCCTCATGGGCCTTATTATTATTTAGGAGGCTATAATTTGGCAGCATTGGCGGCCTTGGTCATTGGGATTTTGCCAGTGATTCCAGGTTTCCTGGAAAAGATTGGAGTTTTATCTTCAATTCCGGATAGTTTTGGTGTCCTCTACAACAACGCTTGGTTTGTCAGCTTCTTCTGTGCAGGTTTTCTCTATTGGCTTCTATCCCATTTGATAGGAAAGCAAAATAAGTCTCTACCTGTAGATCCTCTTTTGCCCCACGCAAAATAAATCTTGTACTTTTACCACCCTTCTGTGAACACAATAAATATTCATGTACTTTGTTTACAGACATTCATAACACTTACGGAATATTGGATTATATTGGTAACTCCATGCCAAAAATGAGATTCGTTGGCAAAACTTTTGCTTTGAGAAGTATAAAGGCAAATGAAATTTGTTTAAACGATTCATCAAAGGCAAATGAAATTTATATGGCCCTCGATTTTTGAATGGCCTAAATGATAGATTATTTTAAGAAGGGTTAAATATATTGTTTTGCTTAGGTTTAAATGCAATGTTGTCTAAGAAAGGTCATAATCAAACATTGATTTAGAGGGCCTCAACGGCATGCCATTTTATAATCTTCTAATGACATATTGTGTTATAAGGGCCTAAAAATATGCCTTTAAATCAACACTAGATGATTTGTTGGTTTAAAAGGTCTAAATTACATGTTTTTGTAAATGCAAAAAGCAAGACACAAAGAGGACGAGTGGTTTTTCAAATGTATTAACAACATGTCATATAGTCAGGATGTCCCTCACATGTCACCTCACCAAAACTTATATTGCGTGTTGTTTAAGAAAGGCATAAAGTGAAAAATGAAATGCCTTGACAAAAAGTTGGATTTGACAAGGGTAAAGGCTATTGAAATGGCCTAAACTAGGCATCGTTGCATAAAGTGAAAAATGAAAAATGAAATGCCTTGACAAAAACTTGGATTTGACAAGGGTAAAGGCAACCGAAATGGCCTAAACTAGGCATCGTTTTGCAAAGTCCTATATAACACTTGCTTTGAGAATGACCTAAACGACAGATTGTTTTAAGAAGGCTCAAACAAGTTGTAATTTTGCATTGGTTTAAATGGCATGTCATCAGAAAAAGGCCCTAACGACATATCGATTTAGAAGTGCCCCGCTGACATGCCATTTTGGAAAGTCGTAAAGGACATGTTTTAGAATCACTTAAATGGACATCTTCTCTTATGAAGGTATGAGTAAATTGTCCTTAAAATGATAACTAGATTATGCATCAATTTAAAAGGCCTAAATCACTTACATATTGTTCTAGCAAAGATACATAAATGGCCAAAACAAGGCATCGAATTGAAAAGTTTTATATGAAAGTTGGTTTTCAAAGGGACTAAAAAATAAATCGATTTGAGAATGCTCAAATGAGTGATTGGATTTCAATGGCACGTCATCTAAGGAAGACCTTAACGACATATCAATTTAGCTAGGCCTCAACGGCATGTTGTTTAGAAAGGCACAAAGGACATGCCTTATTTGAGTTGCACAATTGACATATCATGTTACGAATGCCTAAATGAAATGCCATTTAAATGGCAATTAGATGGGTTAAAGGTTTAAAATGCCCAAATCACAAGTGTTTGTCGAATGCCAAAAAAAAAAAAAAAAAAAAGGGCAGACAGATGGTTTTGAAATGCATAAATAACGTGTTATTTTAGAAAGACATCACCCACATGTTGGTTTAGTAAAGCATAGACTGCATGATGTTTTAGTAAAGCATAGACTGCATGATGTTTTAGTAAGGCTTGAAATATAAAATCAGATGCCCTTATAGAAACTTTGAGTTGAGAAAGTTAAAAGACAAATGAAATGGGCCTAAACGAGGCATTGTTTTGGGAAGTTTTACATGGCACTTGATTTTAGAATAGTCAAAATGATAGATCATTTTGAAGAGACTCAAATGAGCCAACTGTTTTAGTTGGGTTTAAATGACATGTTGTTTGAGAAAGGTTATAACGATACATCAATTTAAAGAGGCCTCAATTACTTGTCCTTTTAAAAAGGCATAAAGGCATGCCATTTGATAATCACCTCAATGACATATCCCTTCATAAACCTTTAGTAAATTGTCCCTTAAATGGTAACCGGATGACTTGTTGGTTTAAAAGGGCTAAATCACATGAGTTCAAAAATATGAAGAAAAAGAAAAGGACAATTGTTTTTTAAAATGCAAAATGACATGTCGTTTACTAAGGCAGCATCATCTATACCTTGTTTTGGTAAGGAATTACCTATATCTTGCTTTAGCAAGGAACTGGTTGCATATCATTTTAGTAAGGTGTAAAATACAAATGAAATTACTTGACAAAAACTTTGAATTGAGAATTATAAAGATCAATGAAATGGCCTAAACGAGGCATCGTCTTGGAAAGGTCTATATAACACTTGGCTTTTGAATGGCATAAATTAGACAATTTAACAGGCCTAATAACATGTGTCTTTGTAATACAAAAAGGGGAAAAAAAAAAAAAAAAAACAAAGAGGACAAGTGGTAATCTGCCGCGTTGCAATTTACCAGAGAGAGAGACTTCCATTGCTTTCAGAAACGGGGAAGTCCAGATAGAAGATGTTCCACGTCTGCGTTTGACTTCGATCAGTACTGTTCACTCAAGTGGACATTGTGATACTGGCAAATAAGCAGCTGCTTAATGCAATTCATGTCATGTGTAATCACGTAGTATCGTTGGTGTCTAAGCGGCCCTGGTGGCCTTCACTGCGGTGTCAATAAATATATATAATTCTCCTAACAAAATCCAAAGCAATTCTTAATTTCAATTATGCAATGTCAGGAACCCTGCATTATTCCCTTTTCTTCTGCAGAAACTTGATTTCAGATCTACTGGTCAGACTTCTCTTGCCTTATCACAAAGCAAACCAGGCAAAGTTCTAGGTAGCCATGGCTTGAAGTGTTTCGAAACTCTTATTCTTAGTCATTTCTAGAGATGGCCCATGAAACTGTTGACTACATCCAACTTTGTTGCCTTAAATCCACAATAAAGATTTTATCACTCATCTATTTACAGCTGCTTTTGCTCATGGATGGTTTTGTTAATCTTTGAACACTGTCATTAAGGAAGATTATCTTAATGGGCACGTTTAGAATGGGCGTCAGATCCATTTCTTAAGCCACCAGCACCATCTACAAATTTGTGAGTCTAATACAAGTTGGGTCCAGTCGCTATAAGCTCATGAACCTGTAATTTGGGTCCTTGGTTCTTCATCCGAATCTTCTGTCCATAAAGCCCAACTAGTCTCTCATGGCTCCTCACAACCTTTTTAAGGGAACCCACGCAAGTGCCAGAACTGCACACTGACTTTTAGTTTTAGGGAGATAAACATAATCACGTAGCAATTATATACATAATAAATATAATTTATTAAATGTAGATATATGACCCATACGTCCATGGAATCATAATTTACTTAAAAATTTCAGGTTTTGCAGTTCTTTCTTGTTAGAATCTCATACACATATACTCTTTTTTACAATTGAAAATTATTAACTCTTTCCTTATAATAATTTAAGTTTTCAAACTCCTGCACATACAACAACTATAATGAACAATGGATTCATTATAAACTTTCAGGGTTTTACAACTTTTCTATTTAAGACTCTTATATACTTAACCTCTCCTTGATGGTTAAAAATTATATTTACAGATTCTCCTACAAAGTCTTTCTGGAAAAAGAAAATTGTACCCTATATAGGAAAATGATCAATTTTTTCTTACTTCTAATTTTGACTCGTCAATTAAAACAGTGTCTAAAAAATTGACAAGAGTGATTTAGTTGGATGCCATGATGTGACCAAGAAACAACTTGGTGAATGACTATAACAACATATCGGTTAGTGTCTAATCGTTTCTTAATTGCATCGAGAATGATACTCCGAAGTTGGGTTGTTT
This sequence comes from Casuarina cunninghamiana, assembly GCA_028551485.1. Lineage (NCBI taxonomy): Eukaryota > Viridiplantae > Streptophyta > Magnoliopsida > Fagales > Casuarinaceae > Casuarina > Casuarina cunninghamiana. Next base: position 13,906,364 of record CM052364.1, read on the forward strand.
AGTTGAGTTCGTAAGTACATAAAGTCTTGTACTACTTGCACATCGTAGAGAGAGGACTCGGGCAATCATCCAAACAAAGCTAGTGAAAGGCTGACTTCCAATAAGATATATTCTTTATGATTTATAATAATTGAAGTCCGTAGCATATGAAAATAAAAAAGAGAAGGATCAATCCATGCTTCCTTATACAATGAAGTTTATAGTACAAGGGAAAAAGACAGGAACTTTCATTCATTTCGTATCTGCAAAAGGCCAAGGACTTCCAACCAACTCTATCTGCAGAATATACACAAAAAGCCATGTAGAGATGGCAATGTGAATTTGAGAGTCTTTCAATTCCTTACTACCAATTCAGAATTAGCTTAGAACCAAAAATCAGTAAGAAAGAAGTAAATTAACCAATAAGCAATTTTCTTGCCATTTAGTCTTGTTCATGGCTACACATATTCTAATACATCATAGGAAATATATATATTGTAATTTATACAACAAATTAGATATAAAAGAAATAGATCTTGTATAGCAGTTAAGTATAATACTCGTCTATTTAACATAAATGAGCCCTAAATCTCAAGTTATTAGAAATAGGTAATTCTTGTATTTTAATATCTCTATCAACGTAGTTCCAATTGCAATTTAAACAAAAAATTGAAAGGAAACATCTATCTTTGTAAGATTTATCTATTTTGAGTATAATTTCATTTTTTGTTGAAAGTATTGTTCACTGGATGTCAGTTATTGTCAACTAAGCTAAAAAAATGTCAAATCTCATGTAGAGCGCTCTCTTATCATTAAAAAAATAAAAAATAAAAACACACATCAATGCTAATGTTGATTTTCAATATAGAATGAATTTTTAAAATAAATCCCCAAACCAAAACCATTAAATACGTTGCTCCAACTCAAACACAAAAAATATCTATGAACAAGGGGAACCCGTGGGAGTTGAACAATGATAGGACATAAAATAAGGTTGCACTAAATGTGCACCACATACAATATTGAGGATCTGACGTAGACCACTAAAACCATGCGACGAATGGGGAATAAAGGACAAAGAAACATGTTCTAGTGGTGAGTAGAAGGCATGGAGGACCTTGGACCAGCTTGGCGCCACCAAGACAACACCCAAAGTTCAGTATTTGTAGGGACGTAGGGGTTCAACTGACTTATGGAGAAAGGGTGGCCCCTAGGTCACTCGTGCTCCATGAGAATAGTTTAAGGGCCAAGTGACCTAAGACAGACAGCGTTGAGACCTTTTTCTCTTGTCTTTGTTGATCAGAAAACAGCGTTGAAGTTTGCAAGTTCGAGGAAGTGGCTGAGGAGCATAGACCCACAAGACTCCGGACCTCGTTGGAACAACCGCAATGATAATACTTCTTATTTTCTTCATCTTTTTGGCTGTTTTTTAATAGAAGCTCAAACGTGATTGTTCAAAGGGGATTTTGTATGCTGGGTTTAAATCAACAAGAAATGTAAAAACATGGGGTTTGTGTCCCCAAAACAGCTTTCAATAACCACTGTTTTCGACTGGTTGCTAAGTTCAAGTTTGGTTGAATTTTTCGTGCTGTTTCTTGGGTTTAGAAATTGTAAAGTAATTTTTTCTGTTTTCGAAAGCAGGAACAAAACAGGTCATAGTTTTCCTTTAATCCTTAAAAAATCCCAACAAGGTGCGAAGCACAAAAAGAAGACTTCTGTGCCCTTCTTGACCCTACAATTTAAAAAGAATTTGGTTCATAGAAAAGCAATAAAGAGTGACATCCTCATATTGAATAAATTGCACAGCTGCACACGCACATATACAACCTTACAATATCATTATTCCAGTAAATTACATTTATATATGTACAAAAGTTTAGAGGTCAACAGCTGTATTCCAGGATAAGCTTAATCTGATGGGATATGATGAATGCCATCACATGTCATAATTCGGGTTCTCTTTATGTGAAAAGTATTGATTCTTGCGGATTCTCCGAACGAGGTGTGATAATGGTGCCAAAACTGCATATTTAGCTTTCTCTGGGCTCAGAAATCACTTCTTTTTTTTTTTTCATACTGTAAATATTGGCCAAGATGATTTGGTGCAACATACTTGCCGAGATGGTTTCTCTTAGATTATACTAAAGATTGAGTAATGGATAATCAACCAATTAGTTTGAGGTTTTGCAATGTCAAAGAGTTCGATCATGACAGGTTGTCGTCGAGGTTTCCTAGGCTTGTCAGGCCTGGAAACATGAACTGACTTGGTCCAAATCTTGGATAATGGTTTACTGACGTGTGTTTTTATAGGTAGATCCTCTTCAACTTCAGGCACATTGGAGTACTGAAAAGGTTGTCAATGGAGGGTCCTGAAACTATTAAACCTGGAAACTTTCCCTGATTCGTGTTGAGAAGTAGAAGTGGATCGGTGGTTCCTCACCAAACGTACGTAAGTGAGCTTCCCGCAAACAAAGATTATTGGCTGGTCGGTTGGTCCGGCGTAGTCAGGAGCCCGAAACTTGTTTCTAATTGATAAGCAACGTGTCGGTATAAGAAAGCCTATAGAATAATCATTATGTGAAATCCAGCACAACACAACATGGATTGAACAAGATAATTATTTGGAAACTTACCATTCTTTTGATAATATGAGATTCCAAACAAATAAGGAAGGAACTCTTTATAACAATCTGCAGACATCTGTATTTAATTCCTTTGTTTGTGTTATTTGAAATAAAAGGAATGATAAAACTTTTAGATACATTATTAATTCAGAATTGTTACTCTTGAAACTACAAAGAAAAAGTTGTTAAATATAAAATTTTCAAGATAAAGAAGATATTTAAAATAGCTGAAAACTTGTATATTTAACATACTTAAAGGTTAAATAAGGTATTTCTTTCTTTGATATAATATTATATATTGTCTTACAAAAGGAGTATGATATCAATGCCGCATTTAGCACGACTAGAGATCATATGGTCGGAGACAAAGAAGTCTCAAATTGCGAACCCCTCATACCCCCTTTACTTCACCAAAAAAATATAAAGATATGTTCATATTTTTATCATGCATAATTACCAATTAAATTAAATACATAAATCCATTTTACATATAAAAAAAAAAAGAAAACTATGAAGTTCGTTCGAAGGCTCAATGGCCGCAGTAGGAAAAAGATCAAAGCTGGCTTACCTCCCAATCTGAATCACGCAGTCAGCGGTTCCCTCCCTGGGAAGTCGACCTAAGTCATACACGGTGGCAGCTCTATCATCTAACACATTCTATGTAAATCCGTTCCTTGGATATCTTATAGTAATTTATTGTGGAAAGAGAGCCGTACCTGCTGGCAAGCTCTTGTAAGATTTCTACACCAATCAGCATTGAAAAATACTTCAAATGCAACCTTTGCTTTTACTTTGTTTGAAGTTGGGTCCTTCTTAACATAATATCAAAGTATAGGTTTAAGTACAATATCTTATCACATGTTCAATATCTTATCACATATTATGTCCTTATAGTTTTGTATCATTGCTTCATTTCATTATTTATAGACTGACTTACACTCAAAACAAAAAGATATGTTAAAAATATTAGTTATCTTATATTATCAACATGTTAATTTTGATATCCTTGTTTTAGGAGTCCTTATCTCTTAATGACTAGTTTTTAAAAGGAAGCTAAGTCTTTCTAATGCTCCTTATAAAGGTCCCTCGCAAAACCATGCATCCTTTTAGAAGATTTATGATGATTTTGCAAGTGGCATGGTTGTTGAAATTGTTTAAGTTTCTGCGAACCCAGCATAGCAATCACCAGACAGTAAGGAGGAATACTGACCAATTGTGGGGATGACGGATGAAAAATCTGTTGGCCCCGTGAACTTTGAGATGGTTTTAGTAGTCGCTCGGGGATCTGTCAACAAATAAAGCGACAAACCATACTCTTACCATCAAATGAAGTTACTGCTTTTTGGGGGAGAAAGATAAACAAAAAAAAGTTACCAAGTCAAATTTCTCGTGAAAACATCAGGCCAGTTTACTCGCCCCCCGAGCTATGCTCTCCATCCAAAGTTGGGGTTTGAAAAATTAATGACCAGGCATTTTGGCCCCGATTGTTGCTGAATATTGGGAATATTTTTTTTAAAAAAAAAGTAAAGGGGAATTGGGGCCTACAGCCAAAAAAACAAAAAAAGTGAGGAAAAGAGGTTCAAGTTAGATTTCTTAAATGAAAATGAGAAGAAAAGGAGTTTCAATGGCTAAATTTTGGTAAGAGAAGAAATAATCTTGCAGCTTTTGGTGCTCTCTTTCTTTGTAAGATGGAGCCCTGAGACTTTCAACTATTACAAGCGCGAAATGAAGAATTAATAAGAACTAAACTACTTATGCATGGAAAAAGTCAGTAGTGATTTCCTGCCATTTATGACATTTTCTATGAACCGTTTCGAGAGAGAGAGAGAGGCTTGACCTATGGGAATAGGTGGCAGCTATGGAAGAAGACAAAGAACTCCTGTCGAAGTTTTTGTACTGATGGCACGAAGGGCTTTTTGTCCGCTCCCATTCGTGGTCTTATCATATTTTGTCAACGATTCGTTAAAAGGAAACCATTCCACGGATTCAAAAACCTCAAGCTGGTTTCTGAAAACCATGCACTGTTCTAGTCTCCCCTTCCTTCTCTACTATAAAAACGCCAAAACCCTCTTCTATCCCACACTTCATTTCGTTGTTCCCTCCCCTATCCCTATCATCTCTTCAATTTTCAGATCTTTTGGCTAAACTTTGTCTTCATTAACAGTGCAATCCTGGTTATTATTCCATGTCTCCTGCAATGGCTGTGTCTGTGTCAACTAAGACAAAGGAGGACGGTACGCTTGAAGGCCAGTTCCAGAAAGGAGTGAAGTACCTTTCTGAAACTGGCCTTAACCGACTTCCCAAGAAGTATATCTGGCCGGTTTCCGATCGACCAAATGTGAATGATGGGAAGCTAAAGGAACTCAAGAAAAATCTTAAGCTACCCATCATTGATTTTGCAGAATTGCAGGGCTCAAACAGGCCACAAATCCTCGAGTCTCTCGCTAATGCTTGCGAGCAGTATGGTTTTTTTCAGGTGGGTTTTTAATCATTTAACAGTAAATACAATTGTAAAGATGAGTCTGAATTGCAACATAGTTGGAAGAGAACTTCAGAAATGATGAAAAGTTTTTGTTGGTCAATGCAGCTGGTAAACCATGGCATTCCAGGCGATGTCATAAGCAACATGGTTGACGCGGGGACAAGGTTCTTCGAGCTTCCAATGGAGGAAAGAGCCAAGTACATGTCTTCCGACATGCGTTCACCGGTCCGATATGGAACCAGCTTTAACCAGAAACTGGACAGTGTGTTTTGTTGGAGGGACTTCTTGAAGCTAATGTGCCATCCCTTACCAGAAGTTCTCCCTCACTGGCCTTCTTCTCCGGTGGAGTTGAGGTGAAAAGCTTAGCTCCGAAAATATTATAATCAAATCCTTCTTCCCTATCTCTTTCTTCATTTTTGTGGCTCACAATCGCTGTCCAAGCCTTTTTGCATATTAGCTGTATCTTTCTCTCAATTAGACAACTAGTTGACTTGCAACCCGATTACTCCTTTCTGCTTTCCAGATTATTATATCTCTTATCTAATGACCAATTATCTTACTTCTTCATGCTGAACAGGAGATCGGCGGCTACCTACGCAAAAGAAACCAAACACTTGTTTTTAATGTTAATGGAAGCCATTCTAGAAAGCTTGGGACTTTCGGGAAATGGGAAGAACAAGACAGAAGAAGATGACATTTTAAAGCACTTCCAAGGTGGAAGCCAGCTAATGGTTGTCAATTGCTACCCACCATGCCCTGAACCCAATCTTACCCTAGGAATGCCTCCTCACTCCGACTATGGATTCCTCACCCTTCTTCTTCAAGATGAGGTCGAGGGTTTGCAGATACAATTCCAAGAAAAATGGGTCACTGTCGAACCAATCGCCAACTCATTTGTTGTTAACGTTGGTGATCATCTTGAGGTAGGTTTTTTAAAATCAACTCCAAATTTTGATTAAGCAAAATATTTTTCGTAATTATTATTAGGACACTTTCTGTACCAATAAAGCTGCCAGGCAGGTGAAGGTGGCCTTGATAATATTTGTGTTAACAATGGAGGCCTTGTTTATGTCTCAGATTTTTAGCAACGGAAAGTACAAGAGCGTTTTACATAGAGTCTCTGTGAATTCTACGAGGCCTCGGATGTCGGTGGCTTCTTTGCATACTCTTCCTTCGGATAACCTGGTCAGGCCATCGCTTGAACTGATCGGCGAAGCCAATCCAAGGCGTTATAAGGACACTGACTTCAACAGCTTTCTTGACTACGTTACATCTTGTGAATCCAAGGGGAAGAGTTTCTTGGAAACTAGAAAAATGGAATGAAGGCAACCGAGATTCCGAAATGGAAATCCATGCATGTTGACTTCTGCAGCATCAATCATGCAGCGTTTGATGAAATGGAATTCAGTTTTATGTGAAGGGTGCTCTTTGAGTGGGTGGAGGATGACGATCAAACCCAAGATAGCAAGCCCCACCTCACCTGCTGGTGTTGGAAGACAATAGAAGTTGAAATTAGTGTGAATTAGCGAATCTAGGCGTATAGATTGTGCTGAGAATGATCTTGCCTTATCAATTGTAATTGAAAACAATAAAGATATCTAAAGCTTTTCATAGTTTTATCTTTAATCTTTGTCTTACTCTACAATGTTTACCTGCTACATTTTGCTTTTGCGCAGTAAAACTAGTCTGAAATCGACCCTAATCCTACCCACCCTTTTACTAGCTGAACCAATTAACACCAAAGCCTACTCTACCTTTGTTTAACTAGGCAATAATTTCAGACTTTCTAAGCAAAGCAAAGGAGGCCTCAAGCGATGTAAATTTTACTGGACTACTAGCAAATTGACAAAAGACTACTCTACTTGTTACATCCATTGTTGATATCTTTATTTGCACTCAAAAGTTTGGAAGTAAGAAAGCTAGATAGCACATATGCATAAAAGCAAACGAATCTGAATAAACAAAGGTGGGCACAATGACAAGCAAACTGGGACCGGAAGAGAAGTGCTTGACAGTTAAGGTTTTTGTTTGAAACGTCCGATAGAGATAGAAGCTTTTAAATCCGTGGGAATTTCAACTGAAAGATGTCTTTTTTGTCATCAGGTCTAAAGATTTACGACCGTAGTGATTTCGCAGCACTGGCATCCATAAGCGTTTTGGTGACGTGACAGTTCTCACTTACTGTGATTTTAAATTGCCGGCAAAGGAATTGCAATTTGCATGTGGAACACTTTGCTATAGGTTTATATGGTGTTAGGTATGAAATCAAACCAAGGGAAAAAGACATAATGGTGATCTCATCAGGTTAGGGTTTTTTTTTAACTTATATGTAAGTAGAAGATGTTAATAAGCTGTATGTATATTATGTCATTTAGTGAATCGCAGTGATAACTATAGAAAAAAAGTGTTAGAGAAGAAAGTTCTTTAACAATTTTTAGGTATATAAAATTTTAAAATAATAAAGATTAATACTTTAAAAAGATTAAAGTAATCTACTCCATTACTTGTAATTTTTAATATTCTTTAATTTTTATTTTGTGTACATTTGTTATAGAACCCATGTGAGCTCACAACATATGGGGTACTAATGAGACCCTAATCATGTATGTAGAGGTTGAGAATATGTTCTAAATCAAATCGCTAAACACAATAGATTGTTTGCATAAGTTAGAATAAGAAATTGCACTTTTGGACATAACTCTCTTTGAAAAAAAAGACATATTACAGGAAGAAATTTGGCTTTCTCAAATAATGATTGGGACCAAACTAAGCAAATCCTATCCTATGGGAAGTAGTTGCCTTCTCAAATATTGTGGACAACCAAATGAACTCTTAATTGGAAGTGCTCCATCATTTCGTTATTATCCTTTTGGGTAGGGTTCTAACTTGTTCCATGCTGTGTTATGGTTAGAAGAGCTAAATTCTAATTGGAAAAAGGTCAATGACTACAAAAACTAAGTCCTTAACGTACACACTATGAATGAACTATGCTTTGATATCATCTTCATCTAAAATTTTAAATTGAATAGATTTGTATTAGAAAACTTAATCATATTTTCCTCATATTTTCCTTCTTATAAATAGAATAAAATAAGATTTAAGCAATGTGAGATTTTTATTAAACCATTTTTAATATGTCCTCTGATAACTAATGTGGGCTACAAATTTTATTGCAAAGATATATATCCTTTGGCAAACCATTTCAAATTATAAATTTTAATATCATGTTAAAAAATTTCAATTATATTTAAAAGTCAACTAAAAAAGAAAAGGTCTTTCTTATTTATAAAAAAAACTAAATTAAATTAAATTAAATGAAATAAAAATGAAATAATATAATACTTTAATCATACCATTCCTTGTACGTAACATTAACATTCAGTGACTACGGAATAGTATAAGACGTAATCATTCGTTCTTTTTCTTGTGGTGTGAATATACATACAGTATTTCAAACTCCATAACTTGTCGGGCGTCACCTCCCACTGAATTTGACGAAGCCAGTCAAATGAAAATCTCTGTTCATAAGACATTAAAGTCGCCTCTCTGTCCAATGAATCTCGTGCTTGAATTTCAGTAATTGACCCAGGAACAGGTCATGGTCGGGGGGCTCTGACTCCGTCACTGCTGGCTGCTCTCAGATCATTGATGCATATTCCACATTCATGGTTTCAAAATCCGGTGAGATGTCAGCCGAAGGGACCCACTATGGGTCCCTCTGAACTTCACATGATGCTTCCAAATGGGTTCCAAGAAAGAAGACGATGGAAAAGACAAAAACATGTATTGTTTTGTTGTAAGAAAAGTAAAAGAAAGCCTTTTTCTTTTTCTTTTTGGTCAGAAAAGGCACACGTTCAAAAGAAAAACAAAAGCCGAAACTAGATGTGGTCTTCAATGAGCCAAGTTAAAGCCCAGATGGAAAAGGTTGAACCGTCTTAAAATGGCCGAATATGTGTAGTACAGGCCTGCAATAGCTATAAATGGATAGTATGTTCAAACCCATTACTAGAAAGTCTAATTCTATTCAAAATTAATTAAAATAAAAAAAAATAAAAAAAATTCCTTTTTATAGAAAAGAGGCCTAAGTATAATATGCATAATATTAGGACATATTTCGTACCATTCTTAACACTCTTCTTTTTAATCAATATGAATCATAAGTTTTTTTTTTTTTTTAAAGAGATATAAATGGAGGTTAGGAAATTTATTAGGATAATGAAAGACTCAAACTCTAACCTTCCATATGGTAGAGTCCCTATAGGCCATTAAGTTGTCAGGATTTGGACTCACTGAGTTATAAGATTCAAGTTAGAAGATATAAATTCTCTTCTAAATTATTTTGAACTATGGGATTCATATATAATAATAACTTCTTTTAAACTAGAGTTTTGACATTATGTTAAAAAAAATTAATCTCACAAAAAATTAATTTAAAATTAAAAATATTTTTTTCTTATAAAAATAATTCTGATGAAGAATTCAGACAATGTTAGATATTTTTATACTATTTTTAAAACATAAAATTGTGTGGTTATAGAGATAATAATACAATTGAGGCATATTAGGACACCTTATTTAGTGGATTTAGTATGCTTTAATCTGTTAAAAAGTAATGGAAGATGTTTACAAACAATTTATCTTCTTATGTATTAAAATTTTCTGCAATTATAAACTAAGCATGACTCCTACCCATGAGTTAAAAAATTTCAACAAGATTGCAATGAGATTATGAAAGAAAAAGTCGATTTTAATGCATCAAGCAGCCAACTTTTAAAGGCGAGGGTGAATATCTCGTCCCAAAAAATCTATGAACCCAATCCAATCTCCAAGGTACGTGTCGCGCGGATCTCCTCAGCTCCTGTATCATGGCGACTGGGAGAAACTTGGTTGCATAGAGAAGAACCCAAGGTGGCGCTCAGCCGGCCATCATTATGCCTTTCTCACTCTCCACAACTTTCCTACCCACAACCCCTTTCCCCAAGCCCGCCATCACCACTGCGCTGACTCCCAGACACACTCGTGGCTTCCTCCCCATCAAGTCTTCAGCGAACAACAAGAAGTCCGGTTCGTGGGTGAGCCCAGACTGGCTCACTTCACTCACGCGTTCTTTGACAATTTCCAAAGATGACAATTCCGGCATACCGGTGGCCAGTGCTAAGCTGGAGGACGTGTCTGATCTTCTGGGTGGTGCTCTGTTCCTCCCCCTGTATAAGTGGATGAACGAGTATGGACCCATTTACCGGCTCGCGGCAGGGCCGAGGAATTTCGTGGTGGTTAGCGACCCGGCCATTGCTAAGCATGTGTTGAGGAACTACGGGAAGTATGGGAAGGGCCTTGTGTCTGAAGTCTCCGAGTTCTTGTTTGGGTCCGGCTTCGCCATTGCCGAAGGCCAACTTTGGACGGTAATAATGCTGGCCCAATGTTTGAGCAATTTCTTGTGTAGTGAATGGTTTTTGGTTTTCGGGTAGAGATGTTTTGCTTTGATAGTTGATGGAAATAACTGGGAATTCTTTTTACTTGTTTCGGTGGCTTTAATGTAGCCAGTCGCTTGCTTTGGTGTTGAAACTGGTAATGCATTTGTTAAGATCCCAATTGGTTCTTTCCAACATTGGGCGACGAGATAAATTCCTTTAATAAGGGTTTAAACTGGCTTTCTTTCTCGAGCTTTCAATGTTTTGTTTTTATTTCACCTTCAAGGACAATGGCTATTGAATATAACAAATTAATGTCCGGTCAAGTTGAGATTTTATTGTTTTGACAATGCATTCCATTCTTATTCAAGTTCCCATTTTTTTGCCCTTTCGGCCTGTAATAGAAACATAGTGAATTTGCAATAGTTTCTCCTTAAGCGCAAGTGTTTTGTTAATAACAGGCAAGGCGTAGGGCCGTGGTGCCATCACTTCATAAGAAGTATTTGTCGGTGATGGTTGATAGAGTCTTTTGCGAATGTGCTGAAAGATTGGTGGAAAAACTGAAGCCTGACGCAAAAAACGGAGTTGCTGTAAACATGGAGGAAAAATTTTCTCAACTAACTCTTGATGTTATCGGTCTATCTGTATTCAACTACAATTTTGATTCACTTGCGGCTGATAGTCCTGTGATTGATGCAGTGTACACTGCATTGAAAGAAGCAGAGGCCCGTTCCACTGATCTCTTACCATATTGGAAGGTATGTCTTGCTTGTTTTCTGTTCTTGATTTCTAAAGTACTTGTTTTGATTATTGTACGTAGCCAACTATGTTCTGGTGTAGGTTAAAGCTCTTTGTAAAATAATCCCAAGACAAATAAAAGCTGAAAAAGCAGTTAATGTGATAAGGAGAACTGTCGAAGAACTTATCGCAAAGTGCAAAGACATGGTGGAAGCCGAGGGTGAAAGACTTGATGAGGAGGAATACATAAACGAGGCTGATCCAAGCATCCTTCGCTTTTTGCTTGCAAGCAGAGAAGAGGTCTGCTAGCGTGCTTTATCTCTGACTTATTTTATGTTTTGCTTGTGATCATTGCTTTATGAAGTGGGAAACAATACGTTGGTAGATGTGTTGGAATTAGGAACTTTTTGATTTCTTGAAATAATGGTGGAAGAGCTCGTTTTATAAAAATGGTACGTTTCTAACATGCTTACATGTGCTTTTGAATGTGAATGGGTTATGAAGAGTTGTTGACATTGGTTATATATTTTTTATATATTGCACGTAAAATTCTATGGAAAGTTGATCGCTGCATCTGTCTCAATTAAGTTGAGATATCATATTGAACCTTGTTTCTTTTCCCTGGATTGGTAATTTACAATCTTCATCAGGTTCTCATCTTTCTTCCGAATCTTGAAAGATTGTCCAAGTTTTTGGCCCTGGAAGGGTCGGAAAAGAAATAAGTGAAGTTTTTCCATATGATATACATGGATTTGAATGTGGCAGGATTATCATCCTATGCCACATGTTTATTCTTGCTTCTGCACGATGGCATGAAGAACTTTGTTAAGATTCAGCATAGATTGTTTATTAGCTGGTGGTTTGAGATTTTCTTTTTCAGCCTGGGCTATCTGTTATCTTTGTGCATTTTTTGTTACCTAAATATGCTTTATCTTACCTCTAGTTGCTATATATTGTTTTAGGTATCGAGTGTACAACTACGAGATGACCTTTTGTCGATGCTCGTTGCTGGTCATGAGACCACTGGTTCAGTTTTGACTTGGACACTTTATCTCTAAGTAAGGTATCCATTCTATAGGCATGTTTGTCTTTGCAAGTTGTGTTTTCCATTGCTTACAATCTAATCGTCACTAATTTTAGCATCAGTGTGAAGGCAGACTAGAATGAAGAATGAAAAAAGTTGAATTGAGTTTCTTTCTCGATTTTTCTGGACAACTTTTATTTTGATTTTTTTTCTAAGGAACCTTGTTCTACTCCTCTGCTTATAGCTATTTACTTTTTTGAGCCTGAACTATCTATTAACCCAATGTAACTTGGTTCTCTTGTTCTTTGAACGATTCAGAACTTGCCTGAGATAAGCAATCTGAAAGAGATTGTGGCTCTTAAATGCCTTTCAGAGGCCAATCAGTAAGACCCTAAAGTTCTGGGTGGTGCTAGCTCGAGTTCTAATGAACTTTAGCACAAATCTAGTCTCTAGAACTTACTTCTAAATCAAATTTTTAATTGATTGTGATTAAGATGGTTGAATGCTATGGCCTGCATCTTTTGAGTTAATTTTTTTTCTCCAATGCAGAACCCCAGCTCATTGGCAAAGGCACAAGAGGAAGTTGACAGAGTTCTACAGGGAAAGCGTCCTGGTTATGAAGACATTAAGGATCTAAAGTTCTTGACCCGATGCATAATTGAGTCACTCCGTCTCTACCCACATCCTCCTGTTGGTTGCATTCTCTCTCCCGCTTAAGTGAATTGGAAAGCAAATATTTTAACTCACTAGTTTCCCAATAACGCTCAACTAAATCTGTGTTGGTTTCACTCTCTCAAATCTTTTAGGTCTTGATAAGAAGAGCTCAAGTCGCTGACGAGTTTCCTGGAGCTTACAGGGTTAATGCTGGTCAAGACGTTATGATTTCTGTGTATAATATCCATCGTTCCTCACAGGTTGCTGAATGGAACTCCGTTTTCTGTTTTGATTTGAGCATGTTTTCACTTACCTTTCCACATTCTGACAATTCCAATGTGGTTTTACAAAGGTCTGGGAAAGAGCGAAGAATTTATACCAGAAAGATTCGACTTGGATGGTCCGGTACCTAATGAAACGAATACAGATTTCAGGTATTCTACTCATCGCACTTGCGCATCCATTCTTTGCTTATGCATATCCCTCTCTCAATGCTGCGTAGTAATTCTTTGAAGTATGTACCACAGATTCATTCCATTCAGTGGAGGGCCACGAAAATGCGTTGGTGATCAGTTTGCTTTGCTGGAAGCTATTGTTGCTCTCACGATCTTTCTGCAGCATATGAACTTTGAGTTGGTTCCTGACCAAAACATTAGCATGACTACTGGGGCAACAATCCATACAGCAAATGTAATGGTTTCTGTTTTCTTACTGGTCAACCCACAGACGAATGCAAATTCCACTGATTGCTTACAGGGCAAATCTAGATTATCAACTCAATATCATGCATTGTTCTGTTGCCAGCGTTTCTAATTTGTGATCTTAGCATCGATTTTGCTGTGTTAGTTCGGTTTTCAAGAAAAGATAACACCAAATAGAAAAGAAAGAGAGAATATATCAATACCAAACACTCGAACTGACTAACCTTTTGCAGTGTAATGTGTTTTAACATGGTGCTGTTGTTGCAGGGATTGTACATGACCCTGAGCCAACGGCAAACAAAATCTGCATAAGCTGCCTCTTCTAGGCAAGCTGTTACTCCGGCGCCGGTTGCGTCGTTGCTGATGAAAGGAACAAAATATCAGCAAAATGTTATATTCGTTCGATGAACAGATAGCGGCCTGCCCATTTCTTTTGACTGGTGAGGCAGTGCCATGCATCTCGATTTCCATGCTTATATGTTAGAGATTTCACATGGTATTTTTGGAACAATTACCATTCATTTGTTGAAACCCATCATCTTAAACTTCTATATATTAAAGGAAGAGAACAATTTACACTCCCTTGGGCGTCAAAGGTGCTGATTCAAGGGCTTGTCGTTGTCAATGATCTTCTACATCCTGCTAGGATTTGTACATTCTTCTTGTGTCGTTCTTCCAGCCACAGCCGGTGGTACGTGGTAGCCACGGCTCTTACTATAGCTGTTGCAGGAAAAGCAGATGAAATTGCCTAATTTCTCCATGGTTAAAGGCGCACGCATGATATATTTCTGAGTTTTTACTTTTTCCATAGTCAGAGACACGTAAGCCCTACATGCTCTGGCTGATTCCTTCAACCTCCTTCTCTACCTTATCGTCTTGGTAGCAGTCATTCAAAATCTTGACGTGACGCTCAGGTAATCAATGGACGTAGGAATTCACGCTGAAAATAGCGACCTCGAAAATTGACAGCTCTTTCTTGTGTCTGAGTTGGTGCGAGTTGAGCAGATTGAACCTGTCGCGCCTTAAATGACACAACCACATGGAGACCGTCAAGAAAAAGTTAAAATAAGAAGGAAAATGAGCTTTCAAATGACGGGGGCGAGCACGATCCACCCAGTTAAAAGGATAAACCAAGAAGGACAATGAGTGCCCAATGTGAAAACCGAGCAACTCAAGCAGTAGCATGTTAGCACGCGGTTCTTGACTTTTCGTTGGATCTCAGCAGGGAGAGGAAGTTATTTCAGAGAGGTTTCTTGGTAGGTTTGGGAGAGAAAGGGAGAGAACATGGAGGGTGCGAGCAGAGAGAGCGGGAACGCGGCGCGGCTGCGGATAATGGAGTTGGCCAACATGATAAGCGTACCCATGTCACTCAACGCCGTCGTCCGCCTCAACGTCCCGGACGCCAGTGTGTGATCTAAGCATCGGTTTTGCAGTGTTTAGTTTGGGTTTCAAGAAAAGATAACACCAAATAGAAAAGAAAGAGAGAATATATCAATACCAAACACTCGAACTGAGTACCCTTTTGCTGTGTAACGTGTTTTAACATGATGTTGTTGTTGCAGGGCTTGTACATGACACTAAGCCAACGGTTAACAAAATCTGCATAAGTTGCCTCTTCTAGGCAAGCTGTTACGCCGGCGCCGGTTGCATCGTTGCTGATGAAAGGAACAAGATTTCTTTTGACTGGTGACGCAGTGCCACGCATCTTGATTTCCCTGTGGGTCCCAATGCAAATGTTGGAGATTTGACATGGTATTTTTGGAACAATCACCATTCATTTGTTGAAACCCATCATCTTAAACTTCTATATATTAAAGGAAGAGAACAATTTACACTCCCTTGGGCATCAAAGGTGCTGATTCAAGGGCTTGTCGTTGTCAATGATCTTCTACATCCTACTCGGATTTGCACATTCTTCTTGTGTCGTTCTTCCAGCCACAGCCGGTGGTACGTGGTAGCCACGGCTCTTACTATAGCTGTTGCAGAAAAAGCAGATGAAACTGCCTAATTTCTCCATGGTTAAAGGCGCACGCATGATATATTTCTGAGGTTTTCTTTTTCCATTGTCAGAGACACGTAAGCCCTACATGCTCTGGCTGATTCCTTCAACCTCCTTCTCTACCTTATCATCTTGGTGGCAGTCATTAAAAATCTTGACGTTGACGCTCCGGTAAACAATGGACATAGGAATTCACGCTGAAAATAGCGACCTCGAAAATTGACAGCGCTTTCTTCTGTGTCTGAGTTGGGGCGAGTTGAGCAGATCGAAACTGTCGCACCTGAAATGACACCACCACATGGAGACCGCCAAGAAAAAGTTAAAATAAGAAGGAAAATGAGCTTTCAAATGATGGGGGCGAGCACGATCCACCCAGTTAATCGATAAACCAAGGAAAATGAGCTTTCAAATGATGGGGGCGACCACGATCCACCCAGTTAATGATAAACCAAGGAAAATGAGTGCCCAATGTGAAAACCGAGCAACTCAAGCATTAGCATGTTAGCACGCGGTTCTTGACTTTTCGTTGGATATCAGCAGGGCGAGCGAGTTACTTCAGAGAGGTTTCTTGGTAGGTTTGGGAGAGAAAGGGAGAGAACATGGAGGGTGCGAGCAGAGAGAGCAGGAACGCGGCGCGGCTGCGGATAATGGAGTTGGCCAACATGATAAGCGTACCCATGTCACTCAACGCCGTCGTCCGCCTCAACGTCCCGGACGCCATCTGGCAAGGCGGCTCCAACACCCCACTCTCCGCCTCCCAGATCCTCGCACTCGTCCTTCCCTCCGGAGATCCCGAGAATCTCCAGCGGATCCTGCGCATGCTTACCAGCTACGGAGTGTTCGAGGAGCACCTTAGCCCCGCCGCTCCGGACCGAAAGTACTCTCTCACGGAGATCGGAAAGACACTCGTCTCCGACGCGGACGGCCTGTCCTATGCATCCTACGTTCTCCAGCACCATCAGGACGCGCTCATGGGAGCCTGGCCTCTGGTTCACGAGGCCGTGGTGGACCCGGCGTGCGAGCCATTTGTGAAGGCCAACGGCGAGCCGGCGTACCAGTACTACGGGAAGAAGCCCGAGATGAACGGCCTGATGCTGAAGGCCATGTCGGGAGTATCAGTGCCGTTCATGAAGGCGCTGTTGGACGGCTACGACGGGTTTGCAGGGATCCAACGACTGGTCGATGTGGGCGGGAGTGCCGGGGATTGCCTTCGGATGATTCTACAGAAGCATCCTAACGTACGCGAAGGGATCAACTTTGACTTGCCGGAGGTCGTGGCCAAAGCGCCGGAGATTCCTGGTAATAGTTGATTTTTCTAAAAAGCTCTTTAGACATTTGATAAACAACCATTTAAAAGAAAACCAGCTCATCGGGAGCCAACAATGCTCTGTTCAGGAGTTACTCACGTCGGCGGCAACATGTTCGAGTCCATTCCTGCCGCTGATGCCATCTTCATGAAGGTTCTTCCCTCTGATATCTGCCATTTATTTTCTTGATGATTAAATTTAGACAACAGAAAACATCTCACTAATAAAAGATTAGACACTTTTTGTCCTTTTCATCCATAAATTAAAACAGAGTGCACGGTCGTTTGTTTTTGCAGAAATAACTTTTTATTATGATAAATGAGACGAACAAGTGGTTTCAATTCATTTTGTTGTATCGGGCTGCAACAAACGCTACATTAATCAATTTGCATGATGTATATATTGGAATGTCTGTTTCTTGTTTTTAATTTACTGCTTAAAATCAATTTATGAAAGAGTACTACGATGAAATATTAAATCCTCATGGTTGAAAACTTTTAACTTTGATGCTCGGGAATACCATTTGAAGGAGAACTTTACAGGAGGAAGTACAACTTTCAGATACCAATGCATGTTTTTAAAGGAAAGACAATGTTTGAATCTTATCATCATCTCCTCTGTAATTTGACAGTGGATCCTGACGACATGGACCGATGATGAAGTGAAGCTGATCATGGAGAAGTGCTACAAGGCACTCCCAGTCGGAGGGAAACTGATTGCCTGTGAGCCCGTGCTGCCGGAGCAGACGGATGACAGTCATAGGACTCGTGCCCTCTTAGAAGGAGACATCTTCGTCATGACTATCTACAGGGCCAAGGGAAAGCATAGGACAGAGGAAGCGTACCGGCAGCTTGGTCTCTCCGCCGGTTTCTCCCATTTCCAGGCCTTCGACGTTGATTATTTCTACACTGTTTTGGAATTCCAAAAGTGAACAGAAAATGCTTCTTGTCGGCCGGTTATTTGCAAGTGACATGATTGTCATTAATGAAAGAAAAAACCAAGGCACTTTCATATTATCTTATAAGCCCTTTTGTTAGGGTTCAGAGACAGAATGTTAATAACCAGATTAAATAAGAATGAAAGATAAAAAAAATATAAGGTGGTTTGGACAAGGCTTGGCTTAAGTTTCGTGGTTAGTAAGTCCGTAGGTGTTATTGGATCATTACATAATGGGGTTTATTTTCTCTAGCTATTAGTTATAGTTATAATTTTTGGTCTAGTGGTAATGCTTAACTATTCTAGCTTGGTCCGAGTAATGTGATCAACAAACTCATGATACTCTAAGTTATTGTTAAGTAATAAAGTATACATTCTAACTATCAACTATAATTTTTGGTCTAATAATAACACTCAAAGATCCTAACAGCAAATGCCCTATTCAACGTTGTTAATTTTTATTGTTTTGCATCTCCTTTCATCAAAGTATATTCTTCTTTAGATTAGAAGCGATACTCTCAACAAATGGGGATTACCTTGACATGCACAAATCTATTTCGAGTACATTCTAGAACAAAATGACGTTGGTTTTATCCTAATGTGCAAAATCATATCGTTATGCATACTGACTGTCACAAAATTAACACTTGCATCCAACGACATCCTATTTCCCAAAAGTTTTAGAGAAAAAGATAAGTCTTTGAAGTCAAAAAGATTTAGAGGAAAAGCTTCAATCATATATCTAACGGTAGCTTTGGGTCTGATCATCCCTCACCATGCCAACAACCATGGTTAGGCACCAACCATGATTAAGGCTCTCTAACATGATTAATCTTACAACCGCTTTCAGCTTACCCAATTGCTCAATGTAATTTCTCTTTTTTTGGACCAACTTATAAATAGGGAAAACACATTTACATATAAAAAGTAGAATAAAATAAGTGTGTCACTTGAGACCTTTTCTTAGAAAAAAAAAATTATAACAAATAGATAGAGTTATCTAGACCTTTATAAACTCGAGACCTTCCATTTGCTTTTTCAATGTAGGACAAGATCATTCATATCTCTTTTCTTAAATATCTTCCAATGTGATTGTTATCCCTCTTAATAGTTGGGTGCTCCTTACCTACCTATCTTTAGGCGCTTAGTGCTTAGCATTAGAAATAGATTATGGGTTGGCTCTAATACTACTTTGTCACAAGTCTAAAATTCTAATCTAGAAGATTAAATTTGAGAAAAATGCCATAAGAAATTTGATTCCACCTTAAGAATATTTACACTTTTTCACATATATTTATAAAGATAATATTGGCATAGAACAGGTCTAATGGACTTAATAAATTTCTTAAATCGGCTTTGCATGTTATGGGTCTAATTTTAACATATTGTACATAAAGACATTTTGAAGTATTTTCCCTCGTACATCAGTTTTCCCATGGCAGGCAGACAGAACATGCAAGACAAAGTGTTTAAAAAACATAGATTGTTCTAAATTTCAGTGCACAATACCAAACTTTGTCATGTTCCAGTGCCGGCGAAGGTTGAGGCGGATCCAACTATCACTCAGATGAAGCTCATTGAAATCGTAAATTAATGTGTGAAACCACGCATGCTTAGAATTAAAGTAATATACATGGGTGAGTCGGATCCAACGCCGAGGAGCACAAGAACAAGAACCGTGGACGTATCAAAGCGTCGATGGCGTCGAGGAAGCGTGACTCAACGTTGGCGTCAAGCGACCTCCTGCCATTGTTTAGTTTTTTTTGGAGTTTGGAGAAGACAACCCCGAGGGAAGGTTTAGTCTTGTAGGGCAAAGGTGCGAGCTTTGGTATTATAAAACAAGTCGAGGAATTATGCCCAAAGGCTGCGCTGACATGTGCTGGTTCACGATGGCTTGGTCGGGGCTCTCTGGTCTACTGCGATTGCCACGCTTTCAGTTTTTTCCGAGAAACGCCAAATTGAGGAAAACAAAGTGACACCCTTCACAACAATGACCAGCTAGCTAACGCTATCTCTCTCTGTCTCTCTCTCTCTGGTTGGTGGGTGATTGATATTGGTAGTTGTGGGTGCAGGATGTTGGATTTTTCAGGTTTGAATTGGTTGGGCGGAGGGAGGGAGAGAGGGAGGGAGGGAGAGAGAGGAGTGAGTGAGTGAGTGAAAAATGTTCAGGCTGCACCACAAGAACAGGCATGCCAGATCGGGGGACAGAGTTGATTTCAAGCTCTCCCGCTTTAAGGCACTCCAGGTAGACTGCTGTCCTCTGTTGCATGATTCATTGGTACTAACTCTCTTGATTTAGAGTAATTACTGGGTGTTATCCAATGTTTACAAGTTATTTGAGCAATGGAGATTGAGGGAAAATACCAGGTGCACTGTGTTGTGCTTAGCTTCTGATATCCTGCCACGGCTGGACTTTTCCAAAGGAATGTAGTGGGCTTACGAATTAATAAAACTGTAAACTATAATTGAGAGCAGTTATAATGATTAGATAAAGAATGAAAATTTTGAATTATAGGGAATTTGTTTGTTCTTGACCTGGACTGTGAGATGCTTAGGAAAGCAAGGAAATTTTTATGGAGGTTGGTGTTGCTAATTCTGGAAGCAAATTATAAGTCTTTACCTTTTGTTGTTAGCTACCGTATTCAAACTCTAAAGGATCTAGGTCCAAGCCATTACTACTCACATCTTGTGCTTGTTTTATTCACCCATCGGAGGCTTCAATTTGAGCCCTCATTCCCTCACCTACAAGGGGCTGAAATAGTTGTTCAGTATTTCTTCATATCTTCAGTTTCATTGCATCATTATCAATGAAAATTATGGGGGACCTTTTTTTTCCATTCGCTATAAAAGGTACCAAAAGGCTGGGACAAGCTGCTTGTATCTATTGTCTCTGTGTCAACTGGGAAGCCAACTACAAAGTCTGGAAAAGCGGTAGTGCAAAATGGAAGTTGTCAGTGGACGGATACTCTGTCAGAATCTGTATGGATTGCACAGGAGGAATCTTCCAAGGAGTTACAAGATTGTTTCCTCAAGCTAGTGGTCTCCACGGTATTGCTGTTGCCTCCTCACTAACCATTTTCTTCTTCCTTTTTGTACTTTCTTAAATGGGGACATAATGCCCCTTACATCTTTTCTTTGCCGATTTTCCATTCTCTTAATAAGATATGTTTCTGATATTTCTTTTCTTTTTCTTCTTCCTATTGTCGTATTTAATAATTTTCCGCTTCTTGAATTCCTTTTCTCCATCTGCTCGGACATTCTACTAGCAATTACTTTCTTACTGTAGGGTTCAGCTAGATCCGGCATCCTTGGAGAGGCCACAGTCAATATGACAGGCTATATGAGTTCAACTGCTCCTGTCCCAGTTTCACTGCCATTGAAAAATTGCGATCATGGGACAATTTTGCAAGTGAGTTGTATAAATTTATGGTGTTTATTTCTTGGTGTTTGCTTTGACTTTGCCACACTAATAACTGAAAACATTATGGCCTTTTCATTAAATCTTTGTGACCTTTTGTTCCTTTTGCCGAAAGAAATTTTATGCCTTTACGACAATGGTAACATCTAGTATTAAGGAAATCTTTAAAATTCCATATTTAGCCAACTTTGTCTACCTCTATATCAAGCTACACAAAGGCCATTATTCTTCACCTATATCGCATAGAAATATCGTTTTCCACCATTTGTGAAGTGGAATGCAAAGGTTGCTTCATGATACTGTATTTCTGTGTATTTTGTAAGAGAAATATGAGTGGTAGCGATCCCTTTGACATGTTTAATGATCTTTATAGGATCCTATAGATAGGACTTGATTTGTATAAGCTTTCTCTTGCCATCAAACTGAAGATTTTAATTCTTGGCATTTGCACCAGGCTTTGCTATGTGTTGTGTTATTAAGCAATTGCTCATGCTTTCTGCCATTATATATGATCAATTACCAAACAGAGAACTTTTTAGTGTACTTATTTGATAGCCAATCAGCAGAAGAGAAGACTGAAATCAGTTTTTGGGTTTATGGCTGACCAAGTCTGATGAGAAAACAAATAATGTGATTTCCTAGATTGCTTGGATTTGAAATTGTATAACATTAATGCACTGCTGCATGATGAATGATAACTGCCAAATCAACCGAAAACTTCTACAGCTGGATGACACCTGCTATGCTTTCAAAGAGGATCAGACATGTTTCTTCCAGCATTTTTTTTTGGCTTATTTCGCAGTAAGGTACATTTATGGTATGGAGTACAAGGTAGTCGAGAAACAGCATATCCCATAATCTGGCATATCGAAATGAAGATTTTTTTATAGGTGAGTGGTCTAACTTGAAAAGTCAAGATAGAGAAAGCTCTAACCAAGGAAAAGATGGGAATGCACTTAGAATTTATTATATCTAGTGAGGATCAGATAATTGCGGTGATAATGAGTGCTTTATCTTTATGACCAGTCTTTTGCGCAAAGATGGTCTTCTATGATGTATTTCCCCATATGATTGTAGACGGGAAAGGCAACTCATCTGGTCAAGTAAAGTTGTTGGAACAAAGTTTTGTTTACTTGTACCGGAACTGGGAAGCTAGATTATCCAAGGGACTTTTGATGGCAATGGGCAAATCAATGGAAAATATTGCAACACTGCTGATGACAATCAATTCATATTGTTACGATCAAATGATTGCAGGCAATCTGTGAATCAGTTTTAACAAAGTTGCAATAGCCACTAGAGTTGGCTACTTGAAGGAACAGTAGTTTTATGATTATGTTCAATTCAGTTGAAAGGGTGTGGATATTAATGATTACACATGGGGGTGGGAGCATCGAAGCGTGGGAGCAGTGTTGGGGTATGTCGAGAGAACGTACAATGCTTGTACTTAGTTTTGAACTTATGATTTTTTCCCTCCTATGTCATGCAGAGTTTTCCATGCCTTTCCTCTTCCAGCCTAGAAAAAAATGGTTTTAGCACTAATTACAGTTTGCTATTGCACTGTAAAAAATGTGGTCTTAATCAGTCTTTACTTGCAGGTAAAAATTCTGTGTCTGACACCAAGAACAAAACTCAGGTTTGGGTTCTGTGGGAATGTTCTTCAAACGTTGTACTAAATAATATTCTAATCGTTTCTGAAGATTTACTCCACATTTTTCAGGGATGAAGAATCAAAAGGGACAAGTGATCATGTGGAAGATCAGGAAAAAACCAATCATGATACAGACTCTAAGTCGAGCGGATCTGGAAGTATATTTGCAAAAAGCGTTGAATCTTCCTCTAGTAAAGATTTGGACTCCACCTCACACCCAGGGGAACTTGGGAGCAGGGTATGATTACATCAATATATTCTTCCAACCTGTTTCCTTTAATAGTTTAACACCTGTAATGAAGTAAGTGTTGCATGCAGTCTGTACTTGAAGCATTTTTTGCACTGGTAATGAAGTATCTTTTTCCCATCTAATTAAAGCGCTTTTCTGGTAATGATATGGTTAAGATTTAAAAATCCTTAGTGAGTACAATTAGACATGAGAGCAATAATCAGAGGCTTAGGTGATTTTTCTGAATTTCTGTTACTCTAATCCAATTTGAGCCTAAATGATAAACCTGAAAGCCTTTCCTTTCACTTCTTAAGTTAGGTTGAAACCATTGCTTCTTGGGCTTAAAACACTAGCCTCCCACCTTCAACCCTCTATATTTTCTGTGACATAAAAATATCTGATATGCAAAATAACTTGTGATTCGGCATTAAATTCTGTTCTATTTGATTATAATTCGGCTAGGCATATAGTTGCAATTTATTTGACCCCTAGGAACCAAGAATCTCCTGTATGTTGGAACGGTGTTTTACTTGATTTGCATGATACGCTTGCTGTGATTAGTTTTGTGCTATAACTACTCTTAACCAGCCTGTTGTTACCATGAAACTAACACAACTCTCTAACTTCACATCAGGATACAAGCTTTTCCGCGTCAGATTCATATCATAGCTATGACTCGGGGGAGGGTTCCATACGGAGGGAAACGAGCTACATAGGAAACAACTTAAGTAGTGATGGACATAGTCTGATTGGAAGACAAGAATCACACAGCTCCAAAAATAGTGTCCATTCAGGCAGTAATCCTGTTCATGATCCTTTTATATCGAGCCATTCATCATTTACCTCAATGGTAAGTGGTTCAGAAAATCACTGCCAGGATACTTCACAAGAATTTGCATCATCAACTTCCAAAGCAGCAGAATCTTATAAAAATCTCAATGAAGCTGCAGAAGAAACAGTTGAAGAGCTTCGTGCAGAAGCTGAGAAGTGGGAAAGGAATGCCCGTAAGCTCATGCTTGATTTGGATACACTGAGGAAGGAATTCTCTGACAATTCCAAGAAAGAGGAAACTCTTACCGTGGAGCTTTCGGCAGCATATGCAGAACGTGATGCTTTGAACAAAGAAGTTGAACAATTGAAATTTTCACTGGAGAAGCAAGTGGTGCAACAAATAGCATCCAATGATTCAGCCTTTCAAGATGAAGGTGTATCTCATATTCAAAAGGAACTGAAAGACGAACTTAAGTTTCAGAAGGAATCTAATGCCGATTTGGCTCTGCAGCTGCAGAGGAGTCAAGCATCAAACCTTGAACTAGTTTCTGTTCTTCAGGAGCTGGAAGAGACCATAGAAAAGCAGAAAATCGAGATAGAGAATCTTTCAACAAAACAATCAAAGTTCAGTGAAAACTTTCTCCAAGTAAATGTCGAGGAAAAGAAAGATTTAATGTTCGAGCTGCAACTATTGAAAGAATCAGAGAAGAGTTTGCAAGAGAAGGTGCAACTGCTAGAAAAGGCATTGGAAGATAAAAATCATCAAGTAGGGAACGAAGGGAGTCTGAGCAATCAAACCCCGTTAGAAATTGAGATAGAATACAAACAGAAGATATATACCCAAGAAGAAGAAATCATCCGTTTAAAAGCAAAGTTATCTGAGTTTCTCAGAGGAAAGGATTCCCCAGAAATGGGGTCCATAAGACAAGTTAATGCGAATATGATCAGAGAAATCGAACTATTGAAAGAAAAATTGGAGGAGCTAGAAAGAGATTGCAATGAGCTGACAGATGAAAACCTAGAGCTTTTATTCAAGCTTAAGGAAGCAACAAAGAATTCCATGGTGGGAGGCACCACTTCTGATCTTCCGCCCCATGCGTTGTTAGATAATTCCTTTACCAGCTTTGAGTCTGAAGTCAGTGACCCTAGATCACAAACACACCATATGGAAGATGAGTTGACAAGGAAAAACTTCAGGGAAACTGAAGATAATCAAGATCTTTCAATTCAAGAACTTGAGGCTCTGAATAAGGAAATGGAAGTTGAAGTCACAAAGCTGGGTAAGGATTTGTCTGAAAAAATTTCTGAGATTGCAAAATTGGAGTCCAATTTGCGGTCTAAAGAAGAGGAGATTGAAGGTCTTAGACTAAATTGTTGCAAGTTAGAGTCTAAGGTCTGTAATTTTGAAAAGGAAAAAATCCAGCTTCAGGAACAAATGGGGTTCATGCAGAGAGAAACTGATATTTCTTCTATATGCTTGGATGATTTGCAAAATGATTTAATGGCACTTAGCCGCAGCTTGGACTCCCATGTTTCCGCCAATAAGATTCTTGAAAGAAAAGCTTTAGAGCTAGAACATGGAAAATGTGAACTGGAGCTCCGCAAAGCAGAACTTGAACAAGAAAATGTGAAATTGTCGGAGTACATATCTGGTTTGGAAGATCAACTAACATATTTGACAGAGGAGAGGGATTGCAACCAATTGGAATCAGAAAATTCCAAATCTCATGCTTTAAGTCTCCAAGATGAGATCACTAGACTAAGAATTGAGATGGATTCTGAGAAGGTAGACGTGAGAGAAGAGTTACAGGACATGAGACAGCAGTGGTCAGAAGCTGAAGAAGAATGCAAATATCTTAGAACAGAAAATGAAAAACTAGAAGGTACAGCTGAGAGTCTCACTGAAGAATGCAATACTCTTCAGAAATCAAATGGAGAGTTAAGGAAGCAAAACCTTGAGCTAAATGAGCATTGCCACCTGTTCGAAGAAAAATTGATGGAGTCGGAGAGAAATTTTGTAGATTGCTCCAAAAGAGTTGATATCCTAGAAGAAAATCTTTCTTCAATGCTTGAAGAAGTTGCTTCAAAAGAAAAAAGCCTTGGTGCAGAATTAGAAAAAATTCTTGACGAAAACAGAAAACACAAAGAAAAACTTCTTGTGGAAGGAGACCTATTGATTGGGATGTACTTAGAGAAAGACGTTGAAGTTGAGAACCTTCAACAAGAGGTAGAACACCTAACAAAGCTGCTTTCTGAAGAACATGAAGAAAAAGAAAGAATAGCTTCTGATGCCATGCTTGAAGTATCTAATTTACGAGCAGAAAAAGCTAATCTGGAATCTGCTCTTCAAGAATCTCAATCCAAGATGAAATTGATTGAGAATGAGGTTAATATCATGCAAAGAGAATCTGAATCAAAGCTACAAAGCCTGATGGATAAGCTTGCTGCTTCTAAACAAAACCAGGAAGTGCTGATGGCTGACCATGAGAAAGTGTTGAAGCTGTTGGAAAGTTACAAGTCAGCTGAAGCAGAATCTAAGAATACTGTGAGTGATCTTGAGTCAAAGCTTAAAGCTTCTGAATATGAAAGGCAACAACTCAGGGAAGAATCTGAAAATCTGAAGTTTCAGTTGCAGAATATGACACATCTTCATGATGAGGTTTTGGCTCTTAAGAATGAGCTCAAAGGATCCAAGTCTGAAAAGGAGAAACTGGAGGCTTCACTGCGTTTAATATCTGGGGAACGTGAAGATCTAAAAGCAGAGAAGAATTCACTTGTTGAGAAGATCTCTGCCCTGCAGAAGACCGTGTCTGAATTAGAGGACTGCAAAATCACGTTGGAAGAAAAGCTTCTGCAGATGGAGGGTGGTCTAACGCCAAAAGAAGCATCATGTCTCCAGGATGCTGAGGTGAAAAAGGAGCCCAGCCAGATCTGGAAAACAAACAGACAGTATCAGCGGAAGATGCAACTGCTTGAGGAGGAGAGAGATCAGTGTGTAACAAAAGCTCAAGCCCTTGAAGACGAGTTAAAGTTGATGAAGGAAGGAAAGCAGAATCAAAGGGATTCAGGTAGTCCAAAGATTTCTAGTTTCTCTAAAACCAGTCCCAAAGTCACTCCTGTCCATGAAGATACGAAGCTGTCAAAGGTTAGCGTCTTTTCTTCTTTAATTTCAGTTCTAATATTCAATGTCGACTTACTACTTACCTTTATTGCTGGTGTACTGATTTAGAGGAATGAAATGGTGAAGAACTCTAGTCAGAGTCGTGATACTAAAAGGAGACAAGCCTCAAAGAATGGTAAGGTACCAGAACTTTTAAAAGATAAGCAGAGGATTCATAGCAACCAGCAGCAAAGAGAGGTAAGACATCTGGTGTTGTTCTTATTCAATTCTGTTTTTATGGCCGATGTTTTGAAAATATGTTTCTCATCTCTTTGATCGTGCACATTTGTCTTGTTAATATCAGCATGATAATATCTCAGTGCATAGGAGTACTTGAAGTGCGGGTTACTTCAACTAACTTTTCAATTTGTCTGTATTTTTGAAAAGGATGATAGTGGTCATGAAATTCAAGACAGAAGTCCTCGTGCTGTTGGAATTGATTCTGCTTCGAAGGTTCAGTTGCTTGAGAATGAACTTGCTAA
Organism: Casuarina cunninghamiana; assembly: GCA_028551485.1. Classification (NCBI taxonomy): domain Eukaryota; kingdom Viridiplantae; phylum Streptophyta; class Magnoliopsida; order Fagales; family Casuarinaceae; genus Casuarina; species Casuarina cunninghamiana. The sequence continues at coordinate 13,933,930 of CM052364.1, forward strand.
GGCTATGGAAGCAAATAGCTTATATAGGGCTCAGGTTGACAAGTAAGTGAAGCACATTATTCATTCAAGACTTGTGCGTCTTTCCATGCATGGTATCCTGTTTACGCGTGTACAGGTTTGTAATGTAAAACCTTCATCTAAAGACGAAAACAAGAAACAAAGAAGCATCTTCCATTTTAAGTCCCTGGTATGCCATTGTATTCTTCTTGTTAATACAACCAATTTACCAGAATAGAAATATGGCCATCAAAGCCATCGAAGTCAATCTCACATGTGCATGCATCTGTACATCTACATATATACATGCGTCCATAAAAACTAATATATGTATATATATATAGAAAGGTATTAAGGTCGAAAAACAAACCAATTTTTTTTTTCTTTAAAGAGAGTCAAACAATCCAGTTTTGAATTTTTACAAAGGTTATTATCTTAGTTGAGTGATTAAGAGAATGATGTATTGTACAACCATCAACATGCTGCAGCCAAGTTGGTTAAATTGGAGAATTTGTTATTAGTCAAGGAACCATTAAATAACCAGGACACTCCATTTCTTTCTTGGTAGGGGGTTAGGCAGATGTCCACCCAGCTAAGTATGGAGAAAAAAAAAAACGAAACAAGCTTTAACTGCAAGCCTCATAGTCTAGTATTTATGAGGTTGAATTCTTATTATTCAGGAAGGAATGAAAGTAAAAAAACTCTAAAACAGTGTGCAGAAAATTTTCTTTATTTAGTAATTCTGTTTTCCTGCCTAACCAAATTCCAGCAGGTTGATATCTGAGGGCCATAACAGCCATGCGCACGGTGCTAGAAAATCAACTGCTGAAGATGAAATAGGGGAAAAAGGAAGTACTGGGCGCACAAGATCCTCAGTAGAGGCGGAGTTAATAGACATCCGCGAGCGATATCTCCAAATGAGTCTCAAATATGCCGAGGTAGAAACTCAGCGTGAGCAACTTGTGATGCAGCTCAAGGCAGCCAAGAATTCGAAAAAATGGTTCTCATGAACTCGAGGCCTAAAACTCAGGCCTAAAACTCAGTTTTCTATCTTTTTTCTCAGTAGACCAATTTCAGGTTGGTGGTTTAGCTTACACAATTTTCAGTCCGTAGCAATATTGGAGAGTGAGAATTACCGTATAGGAAAATACAACCATAGTCAAAGCTTGTAAATTTTGAACAATTGAGGGGTGGCTAACAGGATGTTGTGGTGTGATAGAGGGCAGAGTCAGATATTGTATTGAGGCAACAAAAGAAAAAGCTTTTTGTGAGGAACTTGTGATGTAGCTCGAGGGAGCTAAGAATACGAAAAATTGGTTTCAGGAACTCACGATCATATCCGCAACACTGTTATCTATTTTCGGGTTGCTCTTTTAGAGTCCTTTTAGTACAGCACAACTCTCAATCTCTAGGAATAGTGGAGAGTAAGAACTATTATACAAGATAATAAAACGTTATATGTTGAAAATGGTGTCTAGTGTAGTATATTGTCTTAATTCAATTTGAAAATCTTTTCTAAAATTAAATAAACTTGTAAGCCCGTTTTGAGGAAAAATAAACATTTTTATATGGCATCAAAGCCCATGTTCAGGAAGACACCCACTTGCACAAAGCCCAAGCTCAATGTGGTGTGCAAAGAGATGTATTATTATCTTGACAAGAGAATGTGTTGAAAAGGGTATAAATTATCTAATATTATCTAAATCTTGTTTACAAACTGGTTTTAAGAAGGAATGAGCTTACTAATCATAGTCAAGGCTTGTAACTGATGAACAATTGAGGGTGGCTAACAAGAATTTGTGGCCTGATAGAGGACAAAGTCAGATATTGTGTTGAAGCACCAAAAGAAAACGCCTATTGGGTGGAATTTGTGATGTAGCTCACGGCGGCAAAGAATACGGAAAGTTGGTTCTAATGAACTTGCGGTCTTATACTCAACACTATATCAATTTACAGTATACCAATTTTAGGTTGCTCTTATAGATTCCTTTTAGAATACCAAACTCTCGATCGAAGCAGTAGTGCAGGGTAAGAACTATAGTACCGGATAATACTACCATAGCTCAATTCTATTTGCTTTTTAAAATAAAAAGCATGTTCTCTCTTTACAAACTAGTTTTAAGGAGAAATAAATGTTTTAATATAATATCAAAACATAAGTATAGGAAGATATCCCTTGCAACAAAAATATAGTCCAAAGTAGTATGCGAGGAAATCCATTACTACTAAGATGAAATGCAACTCATGTCACTATGAAGAGCATGTTGAAAATAGTAGAGGTTGTAACATGTTTAGAGTTTCTTTTAAAAATAAAACATATACTCTTAATTTACAAATTGGTTTTAAGGAGGAATAAACATCTAAATTTACAAGAATATTTTCTTATAACAAAACTACAGCTCAAAATAATTTATAAGGAAAATTACTACTATGTTGAAACTTATAACTCGTGTTGATTGTAGAGAATTATGTTTAAGATAGTATAGGTTGTATAGTTTAGAGAATCTCTTTAAAATAAAATCCATGTCCTCTCTTTACAAACTGATTTCTTAACCATGGTGAAGGATTGTAAATAATTAACAATTGAGGGGCGGCCAACAGGATGTTATGGGCTGCTAGGGGGCAGAGTCAAATACCATATTGAATAAACAAAAGAAAACACTTTTTCCGGGTCTTCCTGGTGGCTGAGGTAATGGCCAGGAGTTATGAGTGTTTACGCAGGTCTACCCTCCTGTCCTACTCTTTTAAGAAAGTTTTTGTAAAGTAATCCGACAATACACCAATAACAATTGAATAGAGGCATTAAAGTATTTTGTAATTGCTTGTGCGGCATTCCTGGTACGGAAGGCATTGACACTGCAGAGCTATGAGAACTCTATCCATGATTCTTTTAATGCATAATGCATTTCTTCACTTTAGTGGTCACAGTGCAGTTGATGTTGGAAACATACGTGGAATTAGCATATTTTGTTAGTCTTGGTATCAAGTAATATTCCTCCAAAGCTTCCAGGCCACCCATGTGTGACCAACTTCAGCATCTCCTTTTTTATTCTACTTTTGTTTTGGTTCCCATTTTTCTCCTGATATTCGTACCACTCAGCTTCAATCCAATTCCATGGAGGCTTGCTGCAAGAATTTTACATCTCTGGTGGCCATTTTCTGCCTAACTATAGGGGAAGAGAAATCAAGAGTCAGGAGAAAATCCTTCAAAAACTCCCACATCGAAGTTTAAGTTCATCCAAAATGACTCACCAAGGTGCATATCACCTCTTTTAGAAGGCATTGCGCAATCAAAGGGATTGTCAAGCTTTTTTGTTTGTTTCGAGCAAGCAAAAGCATGGATTGCTGGTGTCACAACCAGAACATGAAATCTCACTCGGACAATCAAAGTTTATAAAACACAAAAGAAAAAAGTCTTGCCCTCTCCTTAGTAGGAAGTGACCTCCTCAGAAAACATGTTTCTCTGTGAACAACCCCAGAGAATGTTTGCTATACAACACACCACAGCCTAAAAGATCTCACCGCAGACTGATCTGTGACTATTGAACTTTTTTGGGATGTACTGTATGACTACTTCACAGGCATGCCATGTCATCCTAGGATATTCCGATGGTAAGAGGATAAAAACTATTGTTGTGATTGGATGGGCAACACAAAAGTTCAGTATGGGATATTAGAATATAAAACCCGTTGGGCTGAAAAGAAAATCAAAATGGAGTGAGCGAAAAGAGAAGTGTCATCAGATGTGGAGGAAAGAAGGTGCAATGGCATATCCTAGGAAGATGCTGAACTTTGCAGCCTCCGTTTCATCCGTTTCTTACTTTCCTTAATAAAAAGCGGTCACTGTAGTCTCAAGTCATCTCTGCCTTTTATTGCCTCCATGACCAAGTAAATCCTTTAACAACCAATCCAAGCTCTGTGATCAAACCCTCTCAGTACTGCACCATCCCATCGTAATGCTTTTGGTCCTCGGCCACCCCTTCCAATGCCACCGCATGTTCCAGAACCTGGTGGCCGGAGGGGGTGGTCTCTTATTTCCGGTTGGTGGCGGCGCAGTTTTGTCACGTGTTGTCTTCTTCCCATGCTCTCTCTCCTGGAGCAGTGGGAGAAAATGAACGGAATCGCCCCCTGACGGGCGGTTTCTCTTGAAGGGCAACTTCAATCCTTTGGCATTTCCGTTTTCCCCTCCGGCTCTCCCGACGCACGCTTCAACTGCATTTGGGCTCATCGAACTTTCATCCGGGCGAGTTGGATTATGTCATTTTCTTGCTTGTTTTGCTTTGTATTATCAATAATCGCTGCCAGTCCTGGCGGCCAGCCTTGTATGTCAGCCTCTGTGGGTGAACTTACATGGTAGTTTATGTATAGGCCTCTGGCCAAAGCTTGTTAATGAAGTCTAATTGTTGTGTGCGAACTTTCTGCATATCCAAGTTTCTTTTCGCCATCTTGATTTCCATGGATGAACTTTCCACGCATTTGCTGGTTGTTGCGTCCAATTCAGTCTTCTTGAATGGTTGAGCTTCAAAATCAGAAACCCCATAACTGGGCCCCAGCAACAGACAGAAAAGTTAGGATCATCCATTTTTTTCCCCCTTTTTTGCTTCTTTTTTCTGGGGTTCGTGTTCATGGTCTGCGGAGGATTCCAGGATAAGCTTCTGTTTGTCGATTTCTGTCTTTCCTGGCTCATCTTGTAGCTGGTGAAGTCCAAGTACTTACGTGAGCGTGCATGTCTGTGGGATCAATTTCGCTTTCATAATCATTGGGTAATTAAATATTTGGCCAACGAAATGCTAATGTGAAATATATATATATAATCAAAGAATCTGTGTGTGGTCAGGTATATAATACATTTATACGTAAATTATACATATTATTTGATGTATCTAAAGTCTAATCATGTCCTGCTGCCGTACTTTCGTTTTCATCTTGCTTTGTAGAACAAATTATGATGGCCTACAATCCTTACATTAAAGCCCTTTATGAATTTTGTATGCTGGAAAAGCTTCTGCTTTGAGAGACGGAGCATTGCTATGCGTAAGAAGCGTATATGATCTAGAAATTGCTTAGTTTTGCTCCTAATCCATGACGATCGCTTAGGAATTCTCCCAAGGATCAATGGCAATGGAGCCGATTTCTTTTACTGATGGTTTCAGCAAGAATGAAGCCCACTTAGAGGCATCTCTTACCATTTTAGGCGCACAAATTTTGATTATGATTGTGGATTAACTAACAAAAAGAATTCAAATCTTATTTGAAAATTATGAAATGTATATGAATCCAAACTTAGAAGGCAACAACACTCACACAAACACAACCTATAACAATTTGTGAGGTTATCAAACTTATATGTACTTTATTCTGATTACGAGAAAACTTATTAAGTATGATATATGTTATCTTATATTATTTAAGTCTTTCTTCAAAATATCTTTGCAATAAAATACACATTTTCTCCTTATAGTCCAATATTAAGAATACACATTTTAACATTATCATTTTTTGTATGGTAACTCAAACAAAGCTATTGGGATCCTAACCTAAAGTAGAGTTCAACACACTCCAATCCCCCTCCTCTTTACTAACAAGAGAAAAAAAAAAAAAAAAATCCTCCTACCTTCTTAGCACAGAGCACCCCCAACAAATATGGCCTGCAAAATTTCAACTTTGTTTACACACACAGTAAGTGCTTTCCATCATGATTTCTTGCTCATGAAGTGGCCTGTAGTGGAATAGGATTTGGCGTTCACTTGCAGGAAAAAGGATATGCCAAGCTCGGATTCCGTTTCGGTCCATTTTCTGTGGCAAAAGGCCTTTCGATTGGCCTTCTAACTGCAGAGGCTATGAAGCCTCTTGGGCCTAACTTAGGTCCAACGTAGCAAGAAAAGTAAACTTTGCTCAAAACGCAAGATGAAACAACTTCTCCAACATAAGATAATAATAAATATTTCTTATAGGACAGAATTATTTTTTATAATCATGTAATTTTGGATAATCATAAATATAAATCAGATTAAATTTATAAAAAAAACCTGTAAAGTCTGGAAATTATGATATCATTATTCTCAAACTATATATATTTTTTATTTGTATGTGATTACAATTCATATATTTATCTCTCAAGTTTCACGTATCAAAAAATAAAATAAAATAAAATAAAACTTATCTTATGGTATTTTAGATTTAATATGATCTAATCAACACCAAACAATTGTCAGAATATTCACAACTAAATGATTAGATATTCAATTAGAGATGCAAACAAAAATTATCAATTTGACTCCAACCCAATCATTATATATGCTTTGTAGAATAAACATAAATTAACTAAACCTTTTAAATCGATTTATGATGTGTTTTGACAGTTTTCAAATTAGTTTTTTATTACGCTATTTGGCTTTGTAATATTGCTTATTTTGATTTTGATTTGATTTGATTTAAAAAAAGAGACAAATCTTGACAACTTTTTTTAATCATAAAAAAAGAGGATTAAAGACCATACCTTCTCACTAGAGACAAAATCAAAACATAATATAAACTAAGGACCATTGTCAAACCCATTACAACAAATACAAAGCAATGAAGTATCAATTAGATGGTTCTTAAACAACAAAGTATACCTCACAGTCAATTAGATGGTTCTTTGTTAAAATTAATTATTTTTACCAAGACAAATCTACTTACTTTTAAGAAGATAATTAAATAAGGAGGATAATGGATAACCTGCGTTAATTACAATCTCAAACCTTTTTTATGACGTCATTAAATAAAGCATTAAAAAATGAAAAAAGAAAAAAAAAGGCTGCTCAAAAGTCTTACAGTCAAATTGTAGTAGATCTTTTTTTATCCCCCTTTCAAATTTACATGGTTGTTTTTATTTACGGATCCTGCCATTTCCCCGATTCCTTTGGACCTTTACTCTCTCTCTCTGTCTCCCTCTCTTTCTCTCTCTCTCTCTCTCTCTCTCACTATCTTTGTCTCTCAGTTTTGGTCACTCTGGACCGCTATCTCTTCGGTTCCGATTTTCGATTCGAATCTAAGTTACCATAAACTCTAAAACCCTAACCCAGATCCGTACATTTATGTGTCTTTCCTTGGTCGGCAATACGAGCTAGTTAATTTTCCATGGCGTTCCTCTGACTTTACCAGGTACAGTTTCCTTCCCCAATTCACATTCTAAAACCCTAAATTTTGGGGCTTTTTAGTGTATTCTGACGTTATTGGTATTTTTTTCGGCGGGAGTTGCAGATTTTGGGGGGTGATTTGTGGGAGGCATGAAGCGGGAGTTGGAGGTAGGCGATTTAGTCAGTGGGGGGACTTGCGCCGAGAAGACTCAGGCGAGTTCTTCTTGCGTTGAGCTTTCTGGGAATAGCAGTAGTGATTGCAAGAGATTCAGAGGCTCCGTGGTGAATGGTTTGATTGTTTATTCCCGTGTAAGGAAGTCTCGTCTTAATTGGTCCAATGGGATTTCCAAGAGCGGGCAGAATGAGCCACTTCGGAGCTCGGAGAAGCTAGAAATCAATGACAATGGCTCCCAAATTGGAGTTGGCGACGGACCCACCTGCGAGTTGGGGATGCCCGTTTGTAGAGAGGTGCAAGCGAGTGAGCTAGTACACTGTCCAGCCAGTGAAGGAGGCGCCGACGGGAATGTTGCGGTGGTTTATTCTGAGAGTATTGAGGGAAAGAATGATTTTCCCAAAGAGGAAATTTTGCAGCTCACGTCCATATCGCCGGTAAGACCGAAGGTCGAGCCAGCGATGGAGGGTATAGTAAGTTCAGCGGAGGCTGCTCAGAGTGAAGCAAATTTGAATTTAGATGGGGACGCAACGGTGGGAGCGAGTGCCTCGAAGGCGCTGAAGAATAAATTGGAATTAAAAATGTCGAAGAAGATTGCGCTGAATAAGAAGCCAATGACCGTCAGGGAGCTTTTCGAGACTGGTTTGCTCGACGGGGTGACGGTGGTTTACATAGGTGGCAATAAGGTTTTTATGATACCCTGTCGATATTGTTTGATAATTGATGTTTGCTGACAATTCTAGAGTATAATCCTAGTGTTTTGCCTAAGGCTAAAGTTGGTGGTATTTCAGTCTCAGGGTTCTGGCCTGCGTGGTACGATTAGAGATGGTGGAATCTTATGCTCATGCTCTTCATGCAATGGATGCAGAGTTAGTATTGGATATAACTCTACTGTAGTTTGGCATTAGGCACTAGAGCGAATGATTAATGCATTTTACCTGTTTGCTACCTCTCTCTGTCTCTGTCTCTGTCTCTGTCTCTCTCTCTTCCCTCCCGTTATTGTAGATCATTCCGCCTTCAAAGTTTGAGATTCATGCTTGTAAGACATACAAACGGGCGGCGCAGTACATTTGCCTTGAAAACGGGAAGAGCTTGCTTGACCTGTTGAGGGCATGCAGGGCCTCTCCTCTTCATACGTTGGAGGCAACAATTCAAAGCATCGTTGGTTCCCCACCTGAAGAAAAATATTTTACCTGTAGGAGATGCAAAGGTGGGTTTTACCTTATTGGTTCCAATTTATTTATATTTAATGCGGCAGATAAGTCGGCAGGATATGACTGTTGCTTGATTTCGGTGGCTTGTTCAACGTACCAGGATGCTTTCCTAGGTCTTGTGTGGGAAAAGTAGGTCTTCTATGCAATGCATGTCTGGATTCACAGGAATCTCTTGGTTCCCCTGTTCAGGAAGATGCTAAAAGACTCAGGTACCTTTTCTTGACAAATTAGGTTTCCGCAGCTGCGCTTATGTCGCTTGGTTTGTGGGGTTCATTTTGCTAGGTCTCGTAATCATGTTTCTCTTTTCCCCCCTCAATTAGGCTTTTTTTTTTGTCAAAAATAGCAAGGTTCAGATTCTATTTATCACAGTAGACCAAAAAAAAAAAAAAAAAAAAAAAAAGAAAAAAAAGAAAAAAAAAGGGAAAAAAAAAGCAACGGTCAAAAGGGGCATTTGGGGTCATTGGGAAGTGCGTGGGTATTTGCTTCTGCTACAACAGTTGATGCTGAATAAATTCTCTATTTTATGTCGTACAATGTGTTCAACCAACATGAACTAATTTTCCAATTTATGGAACCATGTTTGTAAAGTGCGAGATTATGGGTTGAGTGATATCTCTCTCTCTTTTTTTTTTTTTTCTTTGTTTTTTTTTTTCCTAGTGTATGTAATTGTTCTTAGTATTCTTCTTACAATATTCTCTCATATGCCTTGATTCAGGTTATCAACACCTGTATCGACCTCAAAGCCCCCAAGAACTACTTCAATCTCTCTTTCTCCACAAAATAGGAGTCAATGGAAGTCTTCAGTCTCTGACTCTTCACAAAACAACAGTGAATGGAAGATGAAAACCAAGTTGGTGTCTTTTTGGTCTTGTTGGTTTGTTTTGTATACTGCTTATTAGTGATTAGTTTTTCCTTTCAGATTCAATGCCAGTACTTAATCTCTCGGGTCATGCTCTCAAATAAGATGGAATTTCCTAGAATAAAAATTCTAATGGAAAATGGGTCCTCCTAATATTTAGTTGGTTTTCCCTACTCTTATGCAGATAATATTCTATTTCTCTTTCTATGCAGCACAATACATGCGTATGATTTTTCTTCTTACTCTTTCTTTTTTTCTTAACAAGCTTCCAACTGTGTTATTCAGGTCTCCAAAACGTGTTCTCTTCTCAAAGTCCTCCAAAAGTTCTTCTGCTTGTATTTCTTCAAAGAATAGAAGACCGTGGAAAATAACTGCAAAGTCAGTATCTTCTTTGGGTTTGCTTATTAGTTGTGTTTTCTGTAGCCTATTTCCTGGTGAGGAAATAATTTTTTGGTCCTTTGTTTCTAAAACCCCATAGAAGATAGCATGATAAAATTTTTCATGATGTGTTCATGGGTTATACATTTCAAGTAGGGACCTTTTTTTACCCTCTCCTTTGATTCAAATGCTTCTATTGGTGTGATTTTCAGGTCATCAAAGTCAGTTTTGATATCATCGTCTAAAAGTGCTCCGATGTGTGTCCCACTGCAAAATAAGACTCAGTGGAAAATAACAACGAAGTTAGTATTCTAATGTCTGGCTTATCTTTTATAGCATGTTTGTTGATTAAGTCTCTTTTCCTTTGTTACCAGTTGATAATTACTTCTCTTTGTTGCATGTCCTTTTTCTTTTACTCAAGAGATCAGCGGTTGCATAAGTTGGTTTTTGAGGAAGATGGATTGCCTGATGGAACTGAAGTGGCCTATTATGCACGTGGACAGGTTGTTGAGATGGACATTTCAATTGCTTCCCTATTTTTGTACTCTACTAATGCAGCATATATTCATTACGTTGACAGAAATTACTTGAGGGTTATAAAATGGGCTTTGGAATATTTTGTCGTTGCTGCAGTCAAGAGGTATATTTATTACCTGTACATCTAAGTAGTGCATTATGCTTGAATAGTTTTCATCTTGTTCATTTTTAACGTGCAGGTTAGCCCCTCACAGTTTGAAGTTCATGCTGGCTGGGCCTCTCGCAGGAAACCGTAAGTTTTTGTATGAGATATTATCCTGGTTCTTGAATTGCCTCATTCTTTTAGGTTCTATGATGGTGTTTGTGCTCATTTGCAGCTATGCATACATTTACACATCCAATGGGGTGTCACTTCATGAACTGGCAATATCGCTCTCAAAAGGCCGCAAGTATTCTGCCAAGGATAATGATAACCTATGCATCATTTGTGCAGATGGTGGGAATCTTTTGCTTTGTGATGGATGCCCAAGGGCCTTCCACAAAGGTGAAATATAAATTATGATAGCAGATTGAATAAAGTGTGGTAGTTGGCTGTTCACTTGTATGCACTTCTTTGTCCCATGTTGGAAGAAGGGGGAATCAGAACTTTACTCTTAACATGATGGGCCTTTTTGGCATTATACCTGGAAACAAGACATCCAAAGTTCAATTCTACCGGAAGAAAGGAAACAAAGGAAAGAAAGGAAAAAAAAAAAAAAAAAAAACTGATGTCACATTTGTATGATTTTAACTTAAACCTTTTGACTTTTTTCAATGCTAGTCCAATTACTCTATTGCCTGTCATGTCTATATTTGCATCTTTTAGAGCAGCGACAACTGTGGTCGGTGGCAAACGGACAGCTTCAAATTGGGTTCTAATCTCTATGTTCAATTTCTTATCTATTATGCATTACTCTCTACACATAATAGTTGTTGTTTTTTTTTGTCTGTCTGCCTCTTTTTCTAGGTTTTTATGGACGAACTGGTTTTCATGATCTTCATCTCTGATGGGTATCAGAAAAGAAAACGAGCTTGTTTTATTTAATTCCAAGTTTCTTAATGAGACTTGAAGTCAATTCATTATTATTTGGTTTTTGCTTTAGCTGGGTTATTATTTCTTATGACTATTAGTTGCCTCATGAATTTCACATAATGGTGGTCTGCCCTTGGTAGATTTTGATGTACAAACTTGTTTGCCTCTGCAGAATGTGCATCTTTAACTAGTATCCCTCGTGGTGATTGGTACTGTACATATTGCCAGAATATGTTCCAAAGAGAAAAATTTGTGGAGCATAATGAAAATGCTGTCGCAGCTGGTAGGGTTTCTGGGGTTGATCCTATAGAAGAAATAACTAAAAGATGCATCCGTATTGTCAAAAACATAGAAGCTGACATTAGTGGGTGTGTATTATGCAGGTAATGAACAACCTTATTATTATTATTTGTTCCTCTAAAGTCTGTTGGAGCTTATGGGCTTTGGCATGATCCTACATTTTTTTTTTGTTTGTAACGAGCTTGGATGCTCTTTACTTTTATGTTACCTTCATCAGACCATATACTTCTGTATGTCAATACTGTTTGAGACAGCCATAATTTAACAATTTCTTTAACCTTGCACATGCAGAGGTTATGATTTTAGCAAATCAGGGTTTGGTCCGAGGACAATTTTACTCTGTGATCAGGTAATCTCCTTGTTTCACATTGTCTTTTATCGGATTGGAGCTGTTGATTTATGTTTGCATGTAGTATCATTTATAAATTCATTTTTTCTCATGACAAAATAACTGATTACATTTTATGACTCTTTTGTTTCACTATTGTGTCAGTGTGAGATGGAATTTCATGTTGGCTGTTTGAGGGATCATAAAATGGCATATCTAAAGGTGTGCAAGTAAATGATTACTATTTTGTTTTGTGTTTGGATTACTTTGTAAGAGCAACTCCTTTTTCCTATCCGGTGGACATGCAACTCTCATTCTGGATCAAATTGTTGATGCACTTTTACAACAGGAATTGCCAGAAGGGGAGTGGTTCTGTAGCACGGATTGCACTAGAATAAATTCTACCCTGCAGAAGTTGCTTGTAAGAGGAGCTGAAAAGCTCCCGGACTCTCTTTTGGATGTTATAAGGAGAAAGCAACAGGAGAGAGGTGTAGAGTCCATTAATAACATTGATGTTAGATGGAGGCTTCTCAGTGGGAAAATTGCTTCTCCTGAAACTAGGTTCTATCTCTCAGAGGCTGTTGCCATCTTCCATGTAAGTTTACATTGGCTGTGTATGGATACTTCTGTTTTGTGAAAATCTAATTTTCTTCTCAATGTTGAGATTAATCCCAGTGTTATTTGAGATTATTGGATCTGAGTATTTATTTAGTTGGATAAGTCGCGGTAGCTTGAATACATCTAACTTGGAGTGAATTGTATAAAATGATTAAGGAAAAGTTTATTTCCGTAACTGAAAACATTGGTGGTGAAGTGCTGGCTTCAAGGCATGTGTTTGGGCACTGTCTGAAATCCTGCTTGCTTTCCTGGGATCTGCGTTCTTGAGGCAGAGTAGCATGTTCAGTGCCTCTGGGTGCTGGAGGTTTTGCATTTAAATTGAGACTTAACTTTTTTCAACTTTTTGCAGCTGTTGACTGTTCGCTCTCAAACTTCTCTCTTTTGTGTGTTCCCCATGATCTATTGTATAACCACTATGACATATTATTGGCTACTGTAATGGAAATTCACATCTCATTCCTGGTCTCTAGAGATACATATGGAGTCATCTCTCTTTATTTCTTTTAAGCTTGCATTGAGGAAAAGTGTATTTTGATTCCTATGTAAAAATGAGCTTCAAACAATATGTAATTGTAAAGTTGTTATATCTTTATTCCAGGATTGCTTTGCTCCTATAATTGACTCAATTAGTGGACGTGACCTTATTCCGGCCATGGTTTATGGGTGAGATAAGATATTTTTCATGATTATCAATGCACTTTCAAAGTACATGTTTAACCATCTACGTCAAATATTTTTATTATATCAACTCAAGCACCTATCTTTTTTTATCTTTTGCTCTCTCAGGAGGAGCGTAAGGGGTCAAGAATTTGGGGGAATGTACTGTGCAATACTGATGGTCAAGTAAGAACTAGTCTTTTATATCTTTTAGGTCTACTCTCTGTGTTGTCTCACTGGAAGATAGGATAACAGTCTTTTTCGACGGACAATGCAGCTCATGTGTTGTATCAGCTGGAATTCTTCGTGTTTTTGGGCAAGAAGTTGCGGAACTCCCTTTGGTTGCAACAAGTAATGGTAACCATGGAAAGGTGAGAAGCCAATTGGCCTGCTTGGCTGCTAATCTTTACCATCCAGCCCGGTCGTCTAACGACAAGTTGGTTTTTTATATGTTTACACAACCTTTTCTGTAGACATACGGTGGACTCTAGTTTTTCTCTTCTTTTGGTGGGTTTTAGAAGGTGAAATTATGCCCTGTAATATTAATTGGCAATTAGCACGTACCTTCACAAGCATGTAATTCAAATGGAAACTGGGGGTACAAGAATAGTTTATAGGATTCAGAACTTTAAAATGGAAAAACAAAAATTATTCCTTAAGTCTTCTCTTGATTTCGGATTTAGTCCTTGGGTATCCAATTTCAAGAACTAAATCCTCAAGTTTTAGTGACAAAAAATTTGTTCCGTTATCAAGTTACCATCCTTGTATTTGGCTCCTCATTTATCATGTGGACGGTTTGTTTATCCTGTTACACTAATCATGTGGCACCAGATCACATGATGCACCAGAAAAAAATGAAAAAGAAAAGGAACAGAGAGGAGAAAAATTGTGGGGCATGACACAAGCGAATCACCTTAAATGATTTGGGTCACCTCAAAAATCAGCCAAGTCATACCCTTGATGACTTTGACCACTCTTTAGTTTTTTTGTTTTTTTTGTTTTTTTTTGTTTTTTATGTTTTTGTTTTTGTCTTGTCCATGATATGATAGATGAAGGTCACGTGGTGCCAATCCATGTAATTAAATCTTGAGATATTTGACCAGAAGAGTGTGTTCAGCCATGTCCATTGAACTGTATTTACCGGTTTAATTAATGTTTCTCTGGTACTTCTCTTATTTGTTACTTCCTGCATAATATTTCTCGGAGCTTGGTTTTTATGTCGTTGAGCTGTGCCTTATTACAGGGCTACTTCCAAATCTTGTTTTCCTGCATTGAGAAGCTGCTGGCTTTCCTGAACGTAAAGAGCTTTGTCCTCCCAGCTGCTGAAGAAGCAAAATCTATATGGACAGATAAATTTGGTTTTGAGATTATGCAACCTGACGAGGTATTCGAATATACAATCCGCCCGTGCTTTCTTTTCTTGTCCACATTTTGAATTTCCTTAATTCTGTGTTCCATGCTGCAGCTTAGCAAATACCGAAGAAGCTGCTGTCAGATGGTGACCTTCAAAGGCACTTCCATGCTTCACAAGATGGTTCCTCAATGTCGAGTCATCAACTCTTAATTATAAGAACTGCAGATTCAAAATCTTCTCTTGTTTTCTCTTTTCCGCCTCCCAATTGGGTTGGTTTCTGTAAATCTCCTCTGCTTTTGCTCAATGAAGTCACTTTTCGAACTCATGTTCTTCCCTCTTTTGGTTCTTGCAAAGAATAGCAGCTAATTCGAATGTAAAACCTGGTGGAACATAGAAAAAAGAGAAAGTGGAGAAGAAATGATTGCCCATCATTAGAGAACACCGTAATTATCCAGTTCACTCTACTTCAGTTTCACTGCTTCAGAATTGAATATGAACAGCTTATGTTTACGTGTTATGATCAACACACTTGGGTCAACCTCATTAATGACAATAATCACAGTTAGGCGAGGTTTAGGTTGATGTTCCACCGAGTAGATCATGCAAAGATGATGTATGCATCGCGTCTTGCATGTTTATTTTAATAAGATCAAAATCTCTTCATGGCGTGGACCTCAAAGGAAACCCCACGTGATCATCTTGATGATGGCTTTTCCTCTTTTGGATTCTCCTAAGGGCCAGATTTCTTGCCACCAAAAGTTCATCGCTCCCCTCATCATGAAACACAATATAAACAGTTACGGAATTTGGGATAAAGGGAGAGCGGTCGAATCTGAGTTTTTATAGGCAAAGGAGGCTTCGTGCCATTGGTAAAATTGACCTATAATAATGGAATTATCCACATTCTTTTGATCTTGGGAGTTTTACAGTTCTTCTTTATAAGCTATTGATATACTTCAAGTCTTTTGATTCTCATATTTATACATTACCTTAAAAACCTAATCGTCAGAAAAGATGATTTTATAACAAAAATTAAGAGTAAACCCCATGATTCAGAACATCTAGAAACCAAAGCTGTGAGCATGTTTGAATTTTTGCATTGTCATAATTAGAGCCTCCTCCATTGCCTACTGAGCCACCACCTGAACAAACGCACGCACAGCCCTTCAACTTTCGGTGGTTTCCATCATTGTAGCTATTTCCTTGGCTTAGCGTGTGAGTTTTCCTTTCCTCATTGCTGCCCACTTTTCTTTGTGTGTTCCTCTCTTCATTGCTGCCCACTTTTATTTGTGCGTTCCTCTCTTCATTGCTGCCCATCCTCCTTTCTCTCCATGCAGTCACTTTTCAGAGAAAAACTTTCTGATCTCCATACTTTTTCCCCTGAATCAACCCCTCGCCACAAACATCACTTGAAGATTAGTACATTTCGTATCTGCCACGCCATGAAGCACTAACTAAACCATATCTCTCTCCCACTACACGAAAACCCCATCATTTTAAACTCAATAATACAGTGCATTTCTTTCACCACTTGAAGAGTTTTAGCCATGAGAACCAAAACACCCTTGTTCTGGTTCTCTGCCTTCGCCATTGCCCTCCTTTCTATTATCATCACTCTCTATATCGTCCCTCCTTCCATTACTGGTACTGCCATAAGCTCTCAAGGAAGCTTCAGCCTCGCCATCTTCAAAAAGGTTTTCAAGCAAAGTTGTTTCGAGGATTTTCTGTCATGTCTGTTACGTTTCCTGTCTAGACACCATCATCATCACCGGAGGAAGAACAAATGTGCCAAGAAAAAATGGAAGTCTAGTCTCATATCCATCTACCAAGTTGGCCTGGTTCTTACAGTCGATTCCGAGGGTTGTGCAAATTTTAGTAGCGTCCAGAAGGCAGTCGACGCTGTTCCTGAGAACAGCTCCAATAGAACTCTCATTATTTTTTATTCTGGCACATACAGGTCATTGTCTCAATTCAATTTTTTCGTACCTTTTCTCTTTAAAATCTTGTAAAAACAGTGTTTACCAAGGAAAAACGAAACTCCAGAAATGAATCTGCATGCTAGATACATTTGCAGAAAATAAGCTTGATTACCAAATGTTGGCAGGGAAAAAGTGGTAGTGAACTCCAACAAGACAAACTTGATATTTCAAGGTCAGGGATATCTAAACACAGCTATAGAATGGAATGATACTGCAAATTCCACAGGTGGGACTGCCAACAGCTATTCGGTTGCCGTTTTTGCCGCCAACTTCACTGCCTACAACATTAGTTTTAAGGTAACTGATCATCTATCTTCAATATTTCTGCCCCTGAAACTCAAAAGGATACTGCAGATTGCTTATTGTTAATTTCTTCCGTTTGTTTGAAAAGAACACGGCTCCGCCCCCAGCTCAGGGAATAGCTGGAGCGCAGGCGCTGGCACTTCGAGTTACAGGCGATATGGTTGCGTTTTATGGATGTGGGTTTTATGGAGCTCAGGACACTCTTAATGATCACCGTGGCAGGCATTATTTCAGAGAATGTTTCATCCAAGGATCAATTGATTTCATTTTCGGAAATGCGAGATCTCTCTACGAGGTAGCACTTTTATCATGAACATGCTTTTGAGTCTTCTATTTAGTGTCCACTTTTTGAAAACACTAAGATCTTTTTTTTTTTATTGAATCTACCATCACAAAAGGATGTGTTGTGAAGGTTTTTCACAATAATTTGGGCGCATGTAGGGCTATAGCTTACTTGTAAATCACAACTTCTACTTGATCATTGTAACAACCAGCGAGGAGGGAGAGAAAAAAGGCTTACAGCCAAAAGAAAACGAGTTCGGTTCCGGAGCAACAAGGCCCTTTTTTAGCTCTTCCCCTTTGGGAAATCATCTACGCTTGTCTATTTTATAACTTCTATTACTTACAAGTTGTAATAAAATTATCTATAAATGAACAAATTGTCCTATTTTTACTAGTAAATTTTAAAAATAAAGTAAGTTTTCTATTATGATATTAAAAATTATACTCAAATGAATAAGATCCTGTCATGGCATATATTATGAGGGTGTTAAGATGTTTTATATTACTTATAATATACTGTAAAATCTTTTATATATAGACAAGTTGTTTCTTCCTTATAAGCTAATTTTAAAAAAGAAATGATTTTTTTTTTTGACATACTCAAGTGTGTTCCTAAGAAGCAACATTTTTATATCCGCATACTGTTTTGGCAGGATTGTGTCATTAACTCAATAGCAAATCCAGTCTCATCTGGTATTAGCGGCGCTATTACAGCTCACGGGAGGAAGTCCGTGGATGAGCAAACAGGATATTCCTTCGTGAACTGTAGCATCAATGGAACTGGGAGAGTTTGGCTTGGGCGAGCTTGGGGACCTTACGCCACGGTGGTGTTTGCCACAACATACATGTCCGAGGTCGTCTCTCCGGACGGTTGGAATGACTGGCAAGACCCCACCAGAGATCAGTTTGTGGCTTAATCCTCATTTTCTTTCCTTTTATTAGCTCTCAAGATGAATTGACTTCACATTTTTGATTGTTTTCCCAACCATACATATATCTAATTTAAATTCGTGAAGAAACTAAACTAAAAAAAGAGTCAACATGCCAGTAGTTGATTACTTGTCGCTTATGATCTAGGTTTTGATTTTAAAACTATATATTCCCAAGCCCCCCAAACCCCCACTTATCTGATAAAAAGATAGAGAGAGAGGTAGATAGATATATAGGTACCTTCTAAGGCACATGGAAGAAAGTGGGATGGTGAAGAAAAACCCACTTTCGCATCCGAAATCTGATTTCCATACTGTTTCTGATCATGATTTTGAATGCAGGACGGTCTTCTTTGGAGAGTACCAGTGTTTGGGGCCAGGAGCAAATCACACATACAGGGTCTCTTACGCAAAGCAACTGGAGCAATCTGAAGCAGATCTCTACCTGAATACTTCGTTCATTAATGGAGAAGAATGGCTTCTCTGTGATCCAACTATTTTTTCCCTTCCTCTTGAACGGATTGAAGAAGATACTCATACGTACTAATAAGAAATTATTATTTGTATGAGAAATGTAACTTAAGCAGAATGGTTGGGTGATGAAAGATTGAGACAAAATTAAATATAGAGTATTTGAATAAAGTTTAACCTTTCATTACTCAACCATTCGTTAAAAAATATATAGATAATCAACAACATGATACTTCATCATATTCAATAAGAACCCTTCAAAGTTCTGACCTTGGGAGTGTTCATATAGCCATATAATATATAAAGCTCCTGTTAGTTTCACTCATGGTTGAATCTTTTTTTGGTGTGTGCCGCAAGATTGACACAAAATTAAATATAGAGTATTTGAATAAATTTTAGCCTTTTATTACTCAACCACCGTTAAAATATATATATTAATCAACAACATGATGCTGCATCATATTCAATAGCAACCCTTCAAACTTCTGACCTTCAGGGGTTCATATGTCCATTTCATGCTGTATCACTCATGGTTGGCTCTCTTTTGGTGTCTTAGGGATGATTTCTCTCTTAGTTATCATGTTTAATTCACACTTTCCTTTGCTGGGAGATTAGCGTGGATCATGCAGTAAATGCAAACAATAATTACAATTGAACGCTGAGGCTTTATATGGTGTGAGCAAAGCTATCCTCAAGTCTACAAAGATAATAATTTGTTAATTATTTGGGACTTTCATACACCTAATAATAACTAGGAAGATTTTACTTTCTAGCGATTATCTTTCTATAGTCCTTATGACAGTTTATCAAAGGACATAACATATATAAATCTTTTTGAAGTCTTATACAAGTTGAGATAAAATATTATCCTTATATCGAATTACCATTTTGCCCTTTTCCCTAATTTTGGTTAAACAACTAACGCCTTTCTTATTCTGCGGCTCACCTTCAGGTAATGAATGTTAATTCACTCTCTCAGCAAAGTGTATAACTCAACATGAAAAATGAAAGCAGGCGACAAGGAGGAATCCTCCAAGTATATGACTGAAAGTGTTGTTAGGTTTTCGGAGAAAGACGAAGATAAGAGCTAGATGGGTCATGGTCTAAGCTTCCACAGGAGTCGACACTTTCTGTGCAATGGTTGGATTTTAGCTTTCATACCTGTGGTTTGAATTACCATTTTCTTTTCTTTCCTTTTTTTAACAACTTTGGATTGAGAAAGTAAAAGGTCAGAGATGCTAAAATCAAAGAAATGGTCCGATAACTATTTAGAAAACTTCGACAGACTTCTGGAAAAAGCTCTTTAATTTAGAGACGTTATATAGACCTGTCCATTCAAGTTGGAAAACTTTGTACTCCATCTGTCGAAAGCATATATTGTGTGGTTCGCCATGCAGTTTCCTGAGCATATTCTGGAAGTAATAAGCTATTTTCTTCACAAACTATGCAGTCTATGTTGGCTTGTTCAAGGTCGTGCCCACGAAAGTAATACTAGAGGAGCACGAAAGCATGTTCTTTTGACCGGTGGAATTTAAGTTTTAGAATGCAAGTAAAGATAACAATAGAGAAATGTTAACTTTATGTTACAGAATCACAGAGGATAGAATTGACACAGTTAACCTTCCTCTAAAAATTGCTAAAGGAAAATTTAGTTAGAGGATAAAATTCAAAAACCAAATGACTAGAAGAAGAGAGAATGAAGATGGAAGAGCAACCCAAAAATTTCAAATTCAAGCTAAGCCCTATGGCTACACGAGAGTTGCTGAGTGGACTGATTTTTCGTCTTTCAATATGTTCTTTCTTGGTTTTTCGTGCATGAGAACGTTGGTGTTTGTAGAAAGATAATATAATAAGAAGTTCATTTTCTCTCTAAAACTAATTTATGATGTGTATTTTCAATTTCAAAAAGTCTTTTTAAGTGAAATTTAAGTATTGGAAGACACTTTTTACATCATATTTAACACACCCTTTTCAGTTAGAATAGGTTGCAAGTTTTGTCATAAGAGTAATATATTCCCTTTTGTACCTAAGGGTGTCACCTTTTGAATTAAGATTTTTTTTTTTCTAATTAAGAAGTTTATTTATTTTTCCTTAAAAATAATTTGTAAGGAAGGAGCATGTATTTCAATTTTATCAACAAGAAAAGAAAACTCTTAACTAGCATTTAGATAATATAAGATGCTTTTTATCATTGACGGTAAAACTAAAACAAGAGATATACCAAGCTATAGAATGATTGGAAGTAAGAAAGCAAATACTAAATTAGTGAAAAGGTTAATAGATAAAGCAAATTGAGAGAAGAGCCAACATAGAAGAAAAAAGAACACAGAAAAATGCTCAAATGGGCATTTTCTTATATTTATTGATATGGTTTCTTTACTATTCCATATGAGAGTACCACTATGTTGAAATTGCTAATGATACATAACAACATCAAAAATGAAATCAAACTTTATTAGCGGAGAAAATCATGGAGACAATCTCATTGGTGTTCCATTTGATCAATGTAGTCACCTTAAAGAAACCCCTTGAATCTATCCACTGAACAATTGGCAATACTATAATACATCCAAACATATGTTTATTTAAAAGATTCTTGATCTTAGGCCTTGGCTTGGTTGGCTTGTTTTGTCATATCTTCGATCAAGAATGACATGTTTAATTGAGAAGATCCTCCTTTCTCCAGTGCCTTTTTCGCCATCTCTCCAAGTTCTCTTGCTTTTTTTCTTCTCTTTTCGCCTTCTTCTCCCCCATCCATGAGCATGCTTATTGCATTCTCTACTTCCTCCTTCTTCACCAGCACCCCAACTTTCTCTTCATCCCCCCACCTGACAGGAATCTCGACGCCGACCCGAATTCCAACCTTCAGAATTTCGATGACTAGTTTTTCATTCATAAACTGCTCGGAAAAGAGAGGCCAGGTTATCATTGGCACCCCAGAGCACACACTTTCAAGCGTTGAGTTCCATCCACAGTGGGTGATGAACCCTCCAATGGCTGGATGGGACAGAATCAGAACCTGAGGAGCCCATCCCTTGATCAAGAGTCCCCTTCCTTTGATCCTTTCTTCAAATCTTTCCTTCAACAACCACTCCTCCAACTCTGAATATCTTCCTCCTGTTTTGATCACCCAAATGAATGGTCGATTTGAAGCCTCCAGGCCAAGCCCGAGCTCTATCAATTGTGAGGGAACCAGGCGACACAGGCTACCTAGACAAGCATAAACAACTGACCTTGGTTTCATTGAGTCAAGCCATTCCATGCAAGATCTCTCGTCAATGGAGGCCTTGTCGCCTCTCGCAAGCTTGTCCAAAGTCTCCTTGTTACGTAACGAAACTGGTCCGATGCACCAAACCTTCTTCTGAATAGCCTTCTCGTACTCCTCAATGTACGCTCCCTCCAGTTCAGTGAAGCTATTCACTACAACCCCATAGGCGTTGGATTCGGCCTCCTGCACCTTGTTTCGGAATTCATCGAAGTTGGGGAGGGTAAAAAATGTTCCTGGAAGCTGGGCTCTTGTTATCTCAACCCTCTGGGGCAGTCCAGGGATCACAAAGGGCTGAGAGTCAGAAGTAACAGAATGGTGAGCGTTGTAAAGCTTAATGTTATGGGAGCTTAGAAGTGAAAAACAGCCCATCCCGTGAAAAACAACCCTCGGAATATTGAACTTTTGAGCTGTGTTGGACGTCCAAGGGAGGTACTTGTCAGATATTATGCAAGTTGGCGGAGGCGTTTCTTTCTCGAGGTGTTTTTCTAGTGGCTCTTGGAGCATACTAAGAGCTTTGTAGAACTTTCCTAGCAGGTCTTTTGAAGGAAGGATGTCAAGGTTCTCCGACCCCGCGGGCAATCCCACTTCTTGACATGGAAATTCGAGTTGTACAAGCCGAAACGTAATCCCAGACTGTCTTGCTTGTTGCAGAGCTCCTTCAAATCTTGACGCATTATAGGGGGTCGTCACCAAGCTCACAATAACGCCGCGCTCTGCAAATAATCCGATCATGTCTATCATGGGGATCATGTGGCCTTGGGCCAAGAGTGGTATCAAGACAAAGTGAGGCTGACTGGTTGCAGAAGCCATTAGAGAAGAATCTTTCACGCTAAAGGGTTGGAATAACAGGTGTGTATGGATCCTCCTTTAGTCACCAAACTATTTATAATGCATGCTATGGCGCATTAGGCGACTATTGGTTTGATGACCTTGACTTTGAAGAACTGTACAATTATAGGTAAGCAAATTCAAGGAAGATAGCTTTTAGTTCATCGTCTTGACTGGGCCAAGGTAGTCATTGTAAATGCGTGATTATGATGTTTTTATATTAAACTGCCGATCACATGCTTCCAACCCGGACGGCACGTTACTTTTTGGCACTTTATGGACTAAGCAGATTCATACAAAAGCTCAAGTCTGTCTTTCCGCTGAAATGGGAACGAAGAATCGATCGAGATTAACCAAATCGTGTTTCTTACTTCAGTGCTAATTGCAGATTCATTAATGGACTGCTAATGGGGGTAAAGTACATAAACAAAGAGCAGGTGCTCCATTACCAGAGTTATGGAAAAACATCTTTCTTTAGTAGCATCTTTGGAACAATCCCATTTCACTAAATACACGAGTAAGGACGAGGAGTTTTGAAAATTGCAGAAAGCCTGTATATTCAGTATGCTTAGAGGCTTGAATAAACTATTTTTAATATGTTGTAATATCGTGTAATGTCTTTATATAGGGCCATATTCCTTGCCATCTTGTATTGATGTATTTTTATATATAATTATTTTGCTTAGCAAAAAGAAAAAAAAAAAACAAAGGGGACGAGGATTTTTGAGACTTGACCAGCATTAGGAGAAGAAAGAATACTAGAGATTATGTAAAAGAAGCGTAAAGAAGGTAATAGTAGATTGGTCAAATTGCTTTACATACCTTCACTCCATTGGCCTAGAAGGCCCTATTTCGCCTTGTAATGACCGAGGACAGTGTCAGCCTTCATGTCATCCCTGATCAAGTCCACCATTCTCAGATGTGTTCCAACAGAGCCTCGGGTTCCGATGGAGTTGTCGGCAGCTTTTCTCCGTTCCTACTGGTGCATTATTGAAGTTGATCTTCTGTTGCCGAATTGGAAGTCTTTGTACGGCGGTTTTGCGCTCATAAAGTTGCAGCACACAAGCGTATCCCTTATCTTCCAGCTGCCGACATGTAATAGGTTGGATCTATATCCTTGCCTGTAACATCAATAACCCTGAATTACAGTAAGAACCAGCTTTTAACAAAACATTAACGTGTCCATTACCACTCATATATCCAAAGGCGTCCACCAATATAAAGGAATAGAAAAGATTGTGGGAAGCAATTTAACCTCTCCTTTCAAGGTTCATCTCACACAGACAAGCTGCCATGGTGCTACGAAGAAGCACAAAATGGAAAAGGAAGGGAAGGGTTTACAGTTAAGCTTACAAATTTCGACTTCAGTCAAACTTGGGATCACTAGGTGAGTCGTGGTTTCTCGATCTCTATTTTCATAGATAAGATCAATGGGGCTCCATTTTCCGGATTCCAACATGATCTTCATCCACTTGCTTGCATGCAATTGGGTCATCGGTCAAGCTTCTTTTCGGTGAATTTGACTACGTAGACAATTTCTTGCCGTTAAGTTTACTTGTTAAACTGCCCTAATTAGTCGACAATAATGCAACTTCCAAGAATCTCTTGCAAGGAATTTTTTTTAAGGTAAGTAAAATGAATTTATATATCTATTGGGAAACTGAATATGGTAAGACTAGAGGCATACTTTTAAGTTAAGGTCACATACAATATTAAATCAAACAAAAAATGACCTCCATCTAACCTCCTAGACTCTAAATATACAAATTTTGAGTATCTTTCTTGTATTAGAAAATTTATTTCTCATAAGTTTCTTAATAGTTTTTAGAGTAATAATTTCTGAATTGAATGTGTCTTAAAATTCTCCTTTTTTCTTTTCTTCTAGATAACACAAACAAATGAAGATTTAAAAATAATTAGGCTTGAAAATTTTTCTTCGTGTGGTAAAGAAGCCACCTAATTATTTTTATATCATAATAAGTAAAATGATTGCATGATGAAATAGTTTCTAGATATTCCCATATTGCTATAGTAATATGAGATTTTGAAAAAAATCTACCTTTGTTTCATTTGATAAGGGATTATATTGACAAAGTGATAGTCTTATGTAGAAATTTTGTAGTAGCTTTCAAGTAGATGTTTTGTTATGTCATAGTGGAAGATTCTAAATTTGATTTTTTCTTTTAAATGAGTTGTAATGCTAGAGTATATCTCTAAGCATTTGTATTATTTTATTCTTATATGAACAAACTCATGTATTTATGAATTTTTATTTTTATACTAGTTAAAGAACATTATAATTATTTTCTAATAAGGCATTTTTAAGGAAGATATAAACCTTTTGATATCATAATAAAACCAAAAGTTCAAGTAATAAGATATTAATGTGACTCGTGGCGCTAATGTATGATCTATTATGTCTACAACTTTACTTCACGGTAGTTATGAGATAAATATCGTAATGTTTCACATTGCTCAAAATTTACTATAAATCCTTTATATATGATGAAAATTTTAATTTCCTTGAGAGACAGTGTTAAGTAAAATATATTCTTTCTAACAATGCTTTAAATTTTTATTATTGTCTCAATAGTGGGGTGCTATAGTTGGCCAACTAGTAGGAACGTTTTTAGGTCCAAAAAGTAGTTGGCTGAACTTTTGAAACTACCGGGTGCATTACTGGCTTTCAAAGAAACTCCGTTATAAGAGTAAAGGCTAAATTAATGCCGGCATGACAGGAGATAATAGGGGAGGAAGACTAAAATACTAGCGATGTTGCACATAACGTGAATGGTTAAACCCATTAAAGTTAATTTAGGGAAAAACTAGGAATTAGACTTTTCTATTGTTGTTTTGTTCAGACCAGTTGTTTTGCTTTTTGTCGCGTTAGTTAAGAATTTGGTTTGTTTGTTTAACCCCCGCCTGGTGTTTATTTTATTCACGGATCTAGATTAGTCAGTCAAAGGTTGGGTTATGAATTGTATGCGTATTTTATTCAAGGATCTATGTCAGTCAGTCAACAGTGTTATTTACGGGTCAAAATTAGGAACATGTGCAAACGTAATCTTATATATAAAGTCAGAGTAATAATTCTTTTTTATTGAAGCAGTTCTTACGTCCCCTATGAATATGAGATTTTGGAAAAAGCCTACCACTGTGTGTATGATTTAATAAGACATTGTAATGATGAAAATAATCATGTATTACAAATCCATGATCCAATTATGATGCATTGTCCAAGTCGGTTGGTGATTTACTTACCTTTCTAATTTTTCTTATATATTCATGTTGTGTATTAAGGTTCCAAACAATCAAATGTATGACTAGTCTAGAGACGATAAAGTCCTCTCAATCTATCAAGTTCTGTCTTATCTATTCGTGACTTGTAGTCGCTATCATGGAAGAGAATCAATAAAAGAATGACAAATTGTAATAATGCATAGTTTTCATTCAGACCAAAAAAACAAAAAAAAACTTGTGGTTTTAAAACATTCAAAACATGCCTCTCGTTCACGCTCTTTCCCTTATCTAACTATCCCTGTACCTGCACCGTGATTCTACTTTGCACAGAACAGAGTATGGCCACTTACCTTCGACCAACCTTAGAGTCATTTAGCTACCTTTGGTACCTCGAGTAGATGCTTAACTCGACAACTGATTCCTCCCGGTCGCAGGCTGTTCCCACTGAACGGTCTTTTGGTTCCTGAACTGACACCTACCTCTGCATCCTCCCTTGTTATAGCACCCGCCCCAACTAATATAATCTCCAGTTGGTCCGCGTTGGAGCTTATGTGGCTCCTCCCTGCAACATTATGCTTTTTACTATTTTGTTCATTATATAGATTATTACCATAGAAGTAACTTAGGCTTAGGCACGGATATATAGTAGCGGTTTTATATAGTTCTCTTATCATAGTAGAATCAATGAAATTGAATTTGTTCAGCTCATTTTTCTCTTTCCTTATCATGTCTTATGAAATTTACCCTAACTCACAAAATTTCCCTTTTTATTTATTTATTTATTTTTAAATGGTTGTGGTTGATTTTATTGCAACAGCCGGGTTAGTCTCTCAATACTCTTCCAATGTACCAAATTATTCTTTTGGCCTTAGAGTTGCCTCATTTCATGAAATACTTGATCTTGACTCAGTCAAAATTTCAGGGTACTCAGTAAAAATACTCCAGGATGACAAAAATCATCTAACACCGTGAAGAATTCCAAACGCACAACCAACCAAATCGAGCAAGGTAGTGTAAGTTCACAACACAATGTTTTCTTGAATGCCCGCAGGCTAATTGCACTATTCACAGTTGCCCCCAAAAAAAAAAAAAAAAAAAAAATCAAAGCGTTAAGTGTTGTCTTACAAATCATGTATCCAGATGGGAATAGATAAAAGACAGGCTGGTCCGGAACTATACAAAGGCCCAATAGACTAACTATGCATAACACACCTTAATACAGGATCATAACGCAAATCATTCCCATCTTTTACCTCATCTGTCGGCAGGAAATATTGAAAAGTGACTTTGGGTTTTCTTCTAGACTCAGATAATATACCATGCTCCAGATCATCCCTATCTGCTACCTCATCTTCCAATAGGAAATACTGAAAATTGACTTGAGTTTTCTTAAAAGATAAAGCTTGATTTCATTCGAACTTATCTGAACTGTAGTTCATCTTCAAGGGACGGACCGACAACATCCCGTGCGACTCAAATGAATCACCATGCGTATGTCCATCTGTCATTACGAGTTAGGCCAGCACCGACCGCACTTTTTAAGGTATTTGGGGGGATGTCACGATCATCCTAATCACCATCTTCATCGTCGTTATCATAGGTCCCGTGAAAAGTATGAGATAGGTTGATATAGCCTCATGCCATGTGTGTGGATCACGATCCTATTTCATTCATATCTGACCGGAAGGATGAGTATGCCTGTGTATGTTTTGACTGGTAGAGAGAACTCCTGCCTGGCAAGAACTATGAACTGTGGAAAGAGGCTCCACCTTTATTTGCTTGGAGAAGTAGTTGGTTCTCTTTTATTTCCATGGAACTTAAAAGAGCAGCATAAACGCTGAAAAGAAAAAGGAAAGAGGATGTAATGATCATGGAGATGGTACTTTGTTTCTTGTACGTGGTTAAGTGGTATTTCTCTTTTGCAACAAAGATGATAATATTGTTAAATAATTTATTTATTTCTTAAAATTAATTTGTAAATTTATTTATTTATAAAATATTTATCATTTCCTTATACCTATTATAGGTTAAGGTTGTTGGTTTTGTAAGTAATATCATGACGGAAGTCTTGCACTTAAGTAGTGAATTATTACGAAATTTAATATACCTAAATTATATATTCTAATACTAGGTCGAATAGTCTATTTGTTCAAAAGAAAAGGTTCCTTTATTGCATTGTTGCATGATTCCTTGCAAGGGTAAGAATGTATTATAAGGGAAAATGAAAAGCTTACTAGTTTGAAGTTAGAAAAGCATCTTATAAGTTAGAATAAGCTTTCACAACTAGCCATTAGTATAGATTATAACATTGCCAAAAACTACTTGAAATTGAAAGAGAGTAGAGAAGAAATTAAGTGGGAAAGATTAGTATGAAAATGAGAATGCCCAAGTATAACCATTTCAATTGTATCACTATATAAGACAATTAATTACAATTTACTATGTAGCTATATAGAGTGTTGTGGGCCTATACATTCTTAGAAAACTAATTCAATAAAAATTTCTTATCCACAATACTTCAAAGCTAAAGGGCCTACATTTTTGCTACTAATGTCAAACAACACCTACCTTTAATACTCTCTTACATGGAGGATAACAAGGTGGATATCCCTTAACTCTGATACTATATTAGAGTGTTGTTGACCCAATATTCTAAAAAAAAACTAGCTCTATAGGAAGTCCTTATCTACAACAATTATAAGCTTGACGGCCCATCATCTTGTCATCAATGTAGAATAACACTTAATTTTAACAAGTTGTATGAAACAATTTAGTAGATCAACAATGCAACTTATGCTAACAATAACAAGAATTTAAAGGGGCATTTGTTCTTTAGTGGTAGGTTCACAAAATATATGTGGAAGGCAATCCTAGCTATGAACAAATTGTCTTGAAGAATTGAATAATGAAAGAAAAAAGTGAGTTGGATGATCAAGTCCATAAAAAAGTTGAACTTTTGTAGTAACCTTGTTGAGTATGTCCTTTAAATTTACAATCTACTACATCTAGAATGAATGAATAAAAGAAGAATCAATGTCAATGTATAGATGATACAATTATTATTATCAAGATTAAGAAAAATGTGAAAGGTAAAATTTCTTAATTAAGGGTATAAAGTTTATAAATAATAATAAATATTTATAGGAGCTTCCAAATTTTTTTAAATGTTACTCTTGGTTTAAGTGATGAATGAATGATTGAATTATTTTTAAATAATAAATTTGATAATATATATATAAAAAAAAAATAGATGACATTTCACTTGAAGAAAAAAAAAAATCAATTTTACCGTAAAGATGGTCCTTAGAAGACGCATGGCCTTAATTTTGCGGTGTATAGTGGACCATTACTCATGATTCTAAGAATTATCCTTTTTTAAAATAAAAAAATAAAAAAATAAAAATTTGTCCGGCACTGGATTTGTACTCACCTTCATCTCAAGCCAGGTTGTCCAGTCTTTCTAATGTAGGGGTACCTATCAGGACTACCCAAGCCCCTTCAGAATTCATACTTTTCAGAAACAGTGGAAGAAACACATCAAAATTGTCTGCGTAAGCGGTGAAGTCATGAATGGACATTCCTGTTTTATCACAAGAGACGTGCAATTCATCTGCTTGCTTTGTAGCCAGGCTAGGGCATACTTTTGGATCCTCCCAAAAGCTACTGGACATATTTTATTTATATGGTGGAAGATGAGAGACTTCGTAACATGCGGCACATGTAAAGCATCGTGCGACCAACATATTTGCCGGGGTGGACTACTCCCTAGAGACCTTCCAGGTACCTTTGTGTTCTCCAAGTTATCGTTTTTAATTCGAAAATAATAAGATTCTCTTGCCGCACAGAGTGGGATAGAGACTAAAAAGACAAATGCAGTTTGACAGATAGAAACCACTTCTTATTAAAGTCGATTTTTATGCACAAAGACAGTTTGTTTATAAGCAAAGGATTGTATAAATTTTTGAGCTATGTTTAAATATAAAAAATACTTCTTCAAGTTATGAATTAACTTTTATATTAAATTATTATTTAAGGTGTGTGTTGTCTTATATTGAAAACATGAGAATAGATTTTTAATTTTATAAGTGATGAAAATTTTCTACCTATTATATTAAAGTTTTGAAATGAACTTTCACACTCTAATAATTATATAAAAGTTAAATTACATGAAAAAGAGGAAAGGCATTACCATTTTTACAATACTATGATGCTCCCTCTTAGTTATTGAGATACGAAAATATAGCATAATGGGTTTTCAACAAAAAGAAAGGAGACACTCTTATGAACTTGTTTTATGTGCTTGATCACTCACAGACGACTTGTTCGCGGATATGTTGGATCAACGATGTGACGTTCGAGTTAGAAGATCCTCCTTCAACTGCCCTCTTAGCTAACCTTCCAAGATCTAGAGCTCTCTTTCTCCTTTCTTCTCCTTCCTGTCCTTCATCCATCAACTGCTCTATAGCCTTCTGTACATCCTTCCTTTTCACTAACACCCCGACCTTCTCTTCTTGCCCCCATCGCACGACCTCTTTGACTCCGACGCTCAGACCAACCCTAAGTACTTGGACAAGTAACTTCTCGTTGAAGAACTGTTCGGCAAACATGGGCCAAGTTATCATAGGCAAGCCGGCACTTACTCCTTCCAGGGTTGAATTCCAACCACAGTGCGTTAAGAACCCTCCAGTGGCCGGATGGGATAGGATTAGAACTTGTGGGGCCCAGCCTTGAATTATAAGACCCCTCCCTTGAATCCTTTTTTCAAATTTCTCTTCTAATAACCATTTGTCTAATTCAGAAAACTGGTCTCCTTTTTTCACAACCCAAATGAATGGACAGTTCGATGCTTCTAATCCCAAAGCAAGTTCCACTAACTGTGAATTTAAGATGTGGTTAAGACTCCCGAAACAAACGTAAATGACAGATCTAGGCTTCATTGAATCGAGCCACCTCAAACAGCCGGCCTCATCAATAGAGGATTTATTTCCTCTTTGAAACTTATCAGAGATGGCTTTGTTGCATAAAGATAGAGGACCGATGCACCAAACCTTCTTGGCCACTTTCTGATATTCCTTTACGTACCTTGGCTCTAACGCTTCAAACGTGTTCACCACAATCCCTTGAGCCGAACGCTCAGCCAGTTTAAACTGGTCCATAATATCCCTCAAGTCGTCCGAACTCGGGTTCGTTATTTCAGGCATCTGAGCTCTAGTGAGTGCAATTCTATCGGGCACGTTGGGCACCAAGAACGACTCCGAGTCAGATTTGACTTGGTCGTGCACCTTGGAGAGAGATATGTTATGAGAGCATAAGAGAGTAAAGCAAGATATTCCATGGAAGACCAACCTTGGAATTTTGAACTTTCGAGCTACGTCTGACGTCCAAGGAAGACAGAAGTCAGAAACAATGCAGCTAGGCTTTGATCCCAACTCTTCCAGCCACTTCTCCAGAGGTTTTTGCAGCATATTACTTGCTTCAAAAAATGCTGATATGAAGTCCGGAGAAGGGAGGACGTCCATATTTTCGCACCCTTCTGGCAACCCAGCTTCGCGGCAAGGGAACGGCGCTGAGATGAATTCAATGTCGAGGTTCGAGGCTTTTGCATGATCAAGGATTGCGTTGAACCGGGCTGCATTAAAGGTTGTGAGGAGAATAGTAACCTTCAAGCCGCGGTGTGCAAGTAGCTTGGCCATGTCTGTGAAGGGGATGAGATGGCTCTGAGACATCAGCGGAACGAGAAGGAAGTGAAGCTGTTGAGAAGCCATGGCTGAAGTTCCGGTGGCTGGCAGGGAAGGACATCTAGTTATCCTTTCTGTGCCTTACAACTAATAGTCAACTCAACTTTTTCACGCCTCCCATGCACATGACCAGCTGCTTTGATTGTTTTTATTAGATAAAAAGTTTAATCTCTATTTAAAATTACAGTGGCTTATTGTTAGCCAATGATTTAAACACGTGACATAACCTACGTTACTGTTGACTGCTACTTCGTGTTGTCGGTAAAATATCTTCTTTTCAATAGTTAGAAGGACAGGGACATATATAATTTTTTTTAATCTTTTTTTTTCAGCTTTAATCTTTCTTATGGGTTCTCCATTTAACACACCTATGCCTGGGATTGTGTGAGATTTTTTATTTATTTATTTTTAATTAAATAGATTATAAGAAACTTGAGTGTCAAACTAAGGACATTTTGGTCCCAAGAGACATAAGCTGTCAATTGAGTCCTACGTTTGCCCACTGAGTGAGCTTTGTTGATGTTATAGTTTTTAGTTATTGGAGAAAGATGGAGAACTTGAATGCTAAATTGAGAACTAACACGAAAAAAGAGGTATAAAACCTGGAAATGCCCTGTTGTCGACAACTTAATATGGAATATTTTAGATATGAAGAAATTATTTTATTTTTTATAAAATAATTTTAAAGAAATAATAAATATTTTAATATAATATAATTCGAGTGAATAAGATGCCTTGTAACCTATTGTATAGTCGAAAGACTTCTTTTGTAATATGATTTACAAACCTACAACTTCACTCCATATTGGTTGGAAAAGTACTGTTAAAATGCCCATCATTTTCTAACTCATTGTAAAAACTTCTTATATATTAATAAATTATTATTTTCTTCCAAATAAAAATAATGAAGTTTCTAACAAGAATCTCGTTCGTAAAATTCGCTGCACTAAGAAACAACAGAATAACTCTTGTTACACCGTTTTTTGCACCAACAATCTCCTTCCTGACGTTCCAGGGCTTCGTTTTCATTGTCCACCTTCTTGTAGCTAGGATGTCACGCTCGCGTGAGTTTTGCCGGGGTCAAAGGTTCTATTGGCTGGTCGGTAGATGGAGAAGAAGCTTCTCTACTTCCTGAATTCACTAAACCGTGAGGAAGTAGGCCTGTTGCAGGGCACTAAACTACAGTTTGACAGGCTTTCATACACTGACCGCAAGGTTAATGACTCAGAAGGATCTAGGATATTTTCATATTCTGTCATTACCAACTTTGATCAGAAGACCTCAAGCAAATAGAAACACTGAGCTGGAAAGACAACACTGCAGCTACATCTGATTCAGGCCGATTCGAGACGTTTCTACTGCGAAATGCTATTATTCTACGTGAATGAATTGGGTCATTGATCTGGACATTTCAACCAGGATTCGTTTGTCTTAAGTGACCGACAGAATGTATGGAGTTAGAGGAAGTCCAACGATGAGTTTTAGGTAGCCTACGAAAGTCTTAGAATGAATTCAATTGGTTGTCGGGAGAGTAAGATATTTGAACTTATAAGAAGGATTCCAAGTTAAAACATTAATGATGTGAAACATTCATATTTTAACAATCTATTTTATCTTGATTGTGGGCTAATTCACGATTAATTGGATTGAACAACGGGAGAGAGATCATAGAAGCCTAGTCCGTCATAAGGTACCATACTTAAACCAATATCATGATGTCATGCTTGAAGGAACTAAATTTCTTTACGGTTTATCCTCTATTTTGGGGCTTAAAGTGATTGTAAGTGACTTTTCTCTCTCTAACAGCTCTCTCTCGCTTTGATTACAGTTCTAGTTTATTAAATGACACAACATGGTTCACTTTGATGAAAAAGAGTCCGTTGTTTGTAATGTTAGACATTTTAACACTTTTTATAACTACCATGAGATTAAGCTGCAATTTTGTTCTTTGCTAAGTAAAAGAATTCTACATAAGATATATCAATACAAGATGGTTAGGGACATACTCTTATGAAGTACCTTAAATGAATTTAAATTACATAAAAAATGGTCCTCTCAAGCTTCTAAGCATTTAAATAAATAAATTTTTAGTTGTTTGAATATCTTTTTAACATAATAAAATCCATCTCTTACAAACCTTTTAATAACTTCAAAGTTATAGATTTATAACTTACATTGTTTTTAAATATCTTATTATTCCTTTTATTCCAAATAATATAAATAAAAAATACGAACACAAGTTTACTAGCACATGCCCTAAAGTTCTTTCCTTTCATAGGATGAATGAGCTGCCCAATTCTTGATTGCAAGTTTCATGTGTCATATCATAAAAGTGGTATTGCACCATAATCCTATTTACTTGAAGTACAATTTTTATACGATGTTAGGAAACTAATTTTTTTTTTTCCTTAAAACCATCGTATAAGGATTGTATATTATGTTTTTCTATACAAATTCCATAATAGGTTACAAATAAATGTGAAATACTTTAGGAATCGAAACTATCATAGATGGGATGGAAGGTGCCAATCTTGTCTGTCCGAGCACCCCATTGTGCACGGATCCTATCTATATTTCAGATCTGTTGTTCATATCATCGTGTTGTGGCAAGAGCCAAGCCACTCTGAGGAATGGACGGGGACATACCAGGGCCATTCAAGCCCTTCCAGAACTCAATACTTTTCAGAAACGGTGAAACAAACACGTCAAAACTGTCTTCATCAGCGGGCAAATCATCAATGGACGGTCGTGTTTTATTACCAAAGACGTGCTTTGGCGTCCTTCTATAGGCCACTTTGACATTTCAAGATGATTTCGTGTCTATGGCATGCCGCATGCAAGAAGAATCATTCAACCAACTTAGTTGCCGTGTGGACAGCCTTCTAGAAACCTTTTATGGACGTTTCGTTTTCTGTGCTTAGTCCCTTGTTCACGGATATGTTGGACCCATGAGGTCAGAGAACCATATTTGAACAAAATCCTTTATATTTTGATGGTGGGTTAAATAATGAGACAAAGATTTGGTGTCATACAAGAAGCATCATTCAACCAACTTAATTGCCGGTTGGATTGCCTTCTAGAAACCTTTTATGTACGATTCGTTTTATGTGCTTAGTCCCTTGTGACCGACTTGTTCATGGATATGTTGGACCGATGATTTGAGACAACCATATTTGATCAAACTCCTTTACTTTGATGGTGGTTTTGTAATTAATGAGCAATTTGATGGAACAATAAGACAGATTATGACAACTTAGTCCGTGATAAAGTACTATACTTAATTGATATTTTAATATTATGTTTGAAAAAGCTTAACTTTTTTGGAGTTTAGTCTTTATTTTAGGGCTTTTGTAAATAAGGAGATTGTCCAAAAATTTTCTCTTCTTTATAAAAGAATTTTGAGAATTAAATAATTTTTTTTTTTACATGATATTGAAATCAAAGTTTAAAAAGCACCCTTTACATACAAAGTTTGTAACTCAAAGTGATTTGTGAAAGAATTTAATTCATTCATGATGAAGCTTGTGGCTAACATTAGTCACAATAAGCATATTAAAATAGAATATATTTTACCATATTACCTAAACTTAGGATATATATTTTTTTACCTCGACTTAGTCCTGTTTAGTTATAGTGATGGATGATTTTTTTTTTAAAGAATAAAAATATATCCCCTCTTCAAAAGCCATTTTGAGGAGAAAATGAACTATTTTTTTCCACGGCTATCGGGAAAACAACAGATAACGTTCAAATTGCAAGTGAATTAAGAGGTTTTTGTTTGGTTGTTGTCTCTACGTAAGCGCATGCGTATTTATTTTATGCATTCTGACAGTATGCCCTTCATTTGTGCCTTCTAAGTATGCTGGACTTCGTCGTTTGGTGCCGCCAAGCTCCCTAATTACATTATTTTGTTTTCTTCTGTGTGGACCGTTTCTTTCAATTGTCATCTCCGAAAGATGCTGCTTAAATATAGAAAAAGTTTCTTTAGATTTTTATGCAAGTTGACAGATATCGACCTTGATTTACGCAAAATCAAGAATTTATTAACTGAGGAATATCAAGTGAACAACCTCGGAGAAGTTTATTTCATGACAATCTAAGCCATTGGTGAGACACAGTAAAGTTGAAGACTGCTTCTGAATGTATGCTTAAGGTTATCTTCATGAAGCTTCTTTCATATGTAGGATAAGTAGAGTACCATGCCGTAACAATGAACTCTAATGCGTCTTAACTAATGCAATATCTCCAATACATCTTATTAGTTCATATGCACTCAACAATGCGTACCATGACATGGAATATCTCCAATTTACATCTGCTAGGTTGATTCTTCACGGCCTGCTTGTTGCATGATATCTTGAATTAGCAGCGTCAGGGACAAATGAGAAGATCCTGCATCTGCAACAGCTCTCTTTGCCATCTCCCCAAGCTCTCTTGCTCTTTCCCTCCTCTTTTCTCTTTCCTCTCCTTCATCCATTAGCATCTCTACGGCCATCTTAACACTCTCCCTCTCCACCAAAATCCCTGTCCTTTCCTCCTCACCCCACCTGACAGGATCCTCCACCCCAACCCTGACACCAATTTTCAGTACCTGAACGACCAGTTTCTCATTCACAAACTGGTCCCCAAACAGGGGCCATGTAAGCATTGGCACCCCAGCACATATTGCTTCTATGGTTGAATTCCAGCCACAGTGTGTTAGGAACCCTCCTACTGAAGGGTGCGATAAAATGAGTAATTGGGGAGCCCAACCCCGAATCAAAAGGCCCCTCGTTCTGATCCTTTCTTCAAATCTGTTCTCTGAAATCCACTTCTCCAATTTTTCTGAGTGTTTTGCTCCCCTTATGGCCCAAATGAATGGTTTCTTCGATGCTTCTAAGCCCAGTCCAAGCTCTATCAATTGAGAACTAATTAGATTGCATAGGCTTCCGAGGCATGCATAGACAACAGAGCAGGGTTCCTGAGCATCAAGCCACTTCAAGCATTCATTTTCTTCAATGGCAGCTTTGTTGCCTCTTTCAAGTTTGTCTAAATTGTCCTCGTTACAAAGGGAAACAGGGCCAATGCACCAGACTCTATCTTCTTTCACTTTCCTATATAATTTGACATACTCCGGCTCCAACTCATGGAAAGTATTAGCCACAATCCCATATGTGGATTGTTCAGCTACTACTATTTTATCCGTAAATTTTTTCATTTCAAGATCTGTTGGGAAAGGTAGTTGTGATTTAGTGAATTCAAGACGATCTGGTAATCCAGGCAGGACAAAGTATTCAGATTCTGAGGATATGCTTTCGTTAATCTTGTGAACGCCTAAATTGTACAAACACAAGAGACAGAAACAACTTACTCCAAGAAATGACAATCTTGGGATGTGAAACTTGAGACCAATATCAGCTGTCCACGGCAAGCACATGTCAGAGATTATGCAGCTTGGTGGTGGTGCCAGTTCCTCAAGCAACTTCTCTGCCGGCTGTTGCAGCATGCTAGTTGAAGTGAAGAAACTGGAGCCTAGTTCTAGTGAAGGAAGTTTGTCAACATTATCACAACCTTCCGGTAGGCCTGCTTCTTCATATGGAAACTGAAGTCGGATAACTTGGATTGGTAGGCCAAGTTGAACTGCACGAGCAATACTGGTTTCAAAACGAGCAGCATTATGTGTTGTGGTGACTATGGTGACAAGCACACCTCGGTGAGCCAGCAACTTGGCAATGTCTATCATGGGAATCATGTGTCCTTGAGCCATTAGTGGAAACAAGATAAAGTGAAGCTGGTGAGGTTGAGAAGCCATGGCATTCGATGGTTGGAACCAATCTGATATTGTAGAAAGATTGAACTGGACTCTACTGTGG
Organism: Casuarina cunninghamiana; assembly: GCA_028551485.1. Lineage (NCBI taxonomy): Eukaryota > Viridiplantae > Streptophyta > Magnoliopsida > Fagales > Casuarinaceae > Casuarina > Casuarina cunninghamiana. Next base: position 13,971,367 of record CM052364.1, read on the forward strand.
GGATTTGGTGGTGATGCAATAGCCCCTATATATCCATGTTTTCTGTATTTTTACAGCAGTTAAAGACAGGAGATTCCTTACATGTGATTTTATAATGAACTTTAGTTTTAAATTAGTTGTGAGCAAACATTTTTGAAATGCTTTGGCTATGTGTCCTTGGTGTCTGATGTCGGTTCACAAAAATCAAGGGTAACCCGTGTAAATGGAAATTTAGATTATGTGGTCATAGAAAGCCGTTGAAGGAAACAAGAATGAATGGCGCTGTTTGGATAGAAAGGCTAGCTAGAGCTTCCATGCATTTGTCTTTTAGCTTCTCTCCAGCAAATATATTCCAAAGGACTTGCTGGTGAGGTCAGAGCATACATAAGCATTTTGTTTTATCTGAAGATAATTACGTTCACTCAGAGTACTAGAGTTCTGTGGATACATATCATTTCTCGTAGAATATTCCTATTCTGCAAGTTCGAGCCTGGACTGAAGGATCGAGGTGGCAAAACTCTTGCAAATCAAATTCATTCCGGCAACCTAGGGACTGCAAAAAGTTCTTGTTCGGATATGTGTTGGTTAGGCAGCCACGTCACTTGTGGCTGCCACGTCGGTTGGACAGCAGCTACGAGAGTAGCTGCTGTAAAAGGCTTCTACTTGCAGCACCTGCAGCCGCACACAGCAGCTACTCAAGTAGCTGCTGTAAAGTCATCTCAGCATAGCAGAGGCGTGCATCGTGGGGAGATTAGACGGGGAACAGCTCACCGACGGTCACCGACTCCATTTTTCTTTCGTTCAAATCGCTTATATAAAGAGTGTATAGTAGTTTGTTTTCTTTATCACGGATCAATCACCCGTTCGAATATAGCTTGTATTAGGGTTTTCTTGCTTTAATCACGAAAGAGGCAACTTTTCACCCACATATGAGCATGTTTTGACAGTTTTGCACGTCGAAAAGTTCCATAGAGCTTGGACATTTATAAGTTGTGAGAAGACGAGAGACTAACAATTCTTGGCATAATATGAAACAAACAACTCTTGTAGTGGTGCTGCAACATGCTTATGGCGGTCAAAAAGTTTGTCACCAAGTGTGGTGAAGGGAGAGAGTCCTGGTTCTCCCATCAGACAAACCAGCCTTTACACATGGCATCTGAAGTGTCCTAGGGGTGTTAACTATGTGTTGAGGGATAAATCAAACTCTATACAACTTGTTGGGAGATTATGTAGATGATACAATAAACACACAAATAAACACTATCAATGCTAGATTTATTACATTATAATAACTAGTTCTTAAATTCACAAATTAATAATTTGCTTTTTATTTCAAGACTTTCATGTACAAGCAGTCATTAGGGAGTTCTAATATATGATATCTCTCACGCTTTAGTTATTCTAACGGCTAATCAAATGACACAATACATACGAGGCTTGTTGAAACCTCATGCTTTGAGCAACTTAAGAAAAATACTAACGAATAAAATCATCAGTTTGCCTTTACTCCTAAATTTGACTCTATACCTAACATATTTTGATCATGACGATCATGGGTATAAGCCGGCCTTGCACCATCAAGTATCAATAGAAACTGAGGCTGGGGGAGATTTTGAAGCCATTGAGATCCGGGTGTTTGGAGAGATTGCCGTCGAATTTTTGTTCTCCATATTTGGTCTTCATTTGCGCTTCTTCGGAATCTTGTTCTTGTTTGTATTGCTTCTTCAAGCGAATGACGCAAGAGCATACATTGGGTAGTACAGATTCATGACTTGTTTTAGTGCAGGCCATGGGAATCAGGAGGTTGTCATCGGGTTACACGCACCCAAGTCTTCGGCCCTTGTTCTCTGCACCCTCTTATAACCTCCATAACCTTTCTCTCCTACTGCTATGCATCAAGGAGTTATTTTGACATTAAAATTGGCTTGGACTACAAACTTTTCGGTGCAACTGCGTTCATTTATATTCGTGTAATTCATGGAACTTGGAGTTTTTTTTAATTTTTTTTTATTTTTTTATTGTTGTTATCTAGCATTCGGTGATCGACTTGAAACTTGAAGTAATAATTAAAATTCTTTTTTGTAGGCCACAACATTTAGCAAAATGTTCCTGAATGATTACTTTTTTCGAACTCTCTTTCAAAGTTCAAAACCAAGAACACTTATGAAAAGCTTTCCGCAAATCTCCATGAAATTTCTTATTTTTATGGCGTGCTAGTTTAGGGAACTCATGCAGGGAGGTGACGTTGGGGGGAATCTAGGTCGATGCTGAGTGCCGTTTCTCGAGCCATCGTTTAGTAGTCCTCCTGCAGGAGGTGTTGGACCATGCTGGTCACCTACGCCTGTCATCGAAACGAGATTTGTTCGGGTTCAGAATCGGTACCACCTTACAAACAGGAAGAAAAAAATACATATATTTGTGTATATATATTACAATATGCAGATGTAGATGTGTGGCCTGGCAAAGGATGATTCACCTAGCAAAATCAAGTACGATTTTTTTTTAAAAAATATAAGTTTGCATTAACAAAAAGTAGTATATAGAAACATAGAGATATAACCTTACATTACAAAAGTTATGAAAACTACAAAAAGATGGAGGTTAAAAGCCTACAAATCTCATTTAAAGTGACATTTTCTAGTGAAGATTTTATATTTTAAACAAAGAAACTCTTCCTCGCATAATTTTCCTTAGTTTAACCAGCAAGATTATAATGTTAACTTTTTTGTTATGAAATCTTCTTTTATTTCATTTCACCCATATATAATAAATATAAACTAAAAAAGATATTTTAAGAAACTTTGCAACCATCTTTCTTTTAGTTGGTTTAATCATTTATTGCAATTCTTTATTCAATCCTTCAATATGATGTTGAATTTCATTCTGAGTAAGGATAAATCTTCTAAATCATCGTTGTCCATGTACATTTAAAAGGTGACTCTTGTTTTCAACTTGGATTGATAGAAATCATAATATAAATTAACTGAAGGGAGCCTTCATACTACTCCTTCTATTATAGAAAGTTGATCTTAACAAACTAGTGTCTAATAAAATTATGTTTGCTATTGCTACCAATCTAAATTAAATAATATCAATTAACTTTTTCATTAATTAGTCGAAGGTCTTTACAAATTTGTTTTTGCAATAATAGCTAAACCTATAAAGAACAAAGGTAAGTGTGAGCTTTAGTATGAGGAAACCTTTCTAACTTCATGCTATAAAACCTTTGATATCAAACTGTATTATTGAAGTTTTTTATATTTTGTACTATAAATTCACTTACCATTAAGAAGAGTTTGGAAGATTGATAAGATTCAAAAGCATACACTTTAAAAAGACCTTATTTTATAATAAGAATATATCCCTTTTATAAATGTCATTTTTAATGATAAAATAAACTAATCTGAAATCATCACAGCAACTGAAAAAACAACATATAAGGTTGTTTTGGTCTGGTTGTTGTTTCTACATAAGAGCATGAGTATTTATTTTTTGCATTCTGACAGTAGGGCCTTCATTTCTGTCTTTTAGGTATGCTGGACTTCGTTGTTTAGTGCCGGTAACGTCGCCACTTGCATTATTTTGTTTTCTTTTGTGTGAACCGTTTCTTTCAATTGTAATCTTTGAAAGATGCTGCTCAAATATAGACAAAGGTTTCTTTGATCAGGAATTTATTAACTGATAAATATCAAGTGAATAACCTTGGAAATGTTTATTTCAGCCATTGATGAGACAAAGTAAAGCTAAAAGATCGCTTCTGAATGAACGCTTAAGGTTCTCTTTCTGAAGCTTATTTCATATGCAGAATAAGTAGTACCATGCTGTAACAATGAACTCTAATGCGTCTCATCAATACGTACCATTACATGGAATATCTCCAATTTACATTTGCTAGGTTGATTCTTTACGACCTGCTTGTTGCATGATATCTTGAATTAGCAGCGTCAGGGAGACATGAGAAGATCCTCCATCTGCAACAGCTCTCTTTGCCATCTCCCCAAGCTCTCTTGCTCTTTTCCTCCTCTCTTCTCTTTCCTCTCCTTCATCCATTAGCATCTCTACGGCCATCTTAACACTCTCCCTCTCCACCAAAATCTGAGTCTTTTCCTCCTCACCCCACCTGACAGGATCCTCCACCCCAACCCTAATACCAATTTTCAGTAACTGAACCACCAATTTCTCATTCACAAACTGGTCCCATAACAGCGGCCATGTAAGCATTGGCACCCCTGCACATATTGCTTCTAGGGTTGAATTCCAGCCACAGTGTGTTAGGAATCCTCCAACTGAAGGATGCGATAAAATGAGTAATTGGGGAGCCCAACCCCGAATCAAAAGCCCTCTCCCTCTGATCCTTTCTTCAAATCTGTTCTCTGAAATCCACTTCTCCAATTCTTCTGAGTGTTTTGCTCCGCTTATGACCCAAATGAATGGTTTTTTCGACGCTTCTAAGCCCAGTCCAAGCTCTACCAACTGAGAACTAATTAGATTACATAGGCTTCCGAAGCATGCATAGACAACAGAGTAGGGTTCCTGAGTATTAAGCCACTTCAAGCATTCGTTTTCTTCAATGGCAGCTGTGTTGCCTCTCTCAACCTTGTCTAAATTGTCCTTGTTACAAAGCGAAACGGGGCCAATACACCAAACTCTATCTTCTTTCACTTTCTTATATCCGTTGATATACTCCGGCTCCAACTCATGGAAAGTATTAGCCACAATCCCATATGAGGATTGTTCGGCTGCTACCACTTTTTCCCCAAATTTCTTCATTTCAGGATCTGTTGGTGAATGTAGTTGTGATTTAGTGAATTCAAGACGATTCGGTAATCCAGGCAAGACAAAGTATTCAGACCCCGAGGATATGCTCTCCTCAATCTTGTGAACGGAAAAATTGTGCAAACACAAGAGATAGGAAAAGTTTACTCCAGGAAAGGACAATCTTGGGATGTGAAACTTGAGAGCAATATCAGCTGTCCACGGCAAGCACCTGTCAGAGATTATGCAGCTTGGTGGTGGTGCCAGCTCCTCAAGCAACTTCTCTGCTGGCTGTTGCAGCATGCTAGTTGAAGTGAGGAAACTGGGGCCTAGTTCTGGTGAAGGAAGCTTGTCAAAATTATCACAACCTTCCGGCAGTCCTGCTTCTTCATATGGAAACTGAAGTCGGATAACTTGGATTGGAAGGCCAAGTTGAACTGCACGAGCAATACTGGTTTCAAAACGAGCAGCATTATGTGTTGTGGTGACTATGGTGACGAGCACACCTCGGTGAGCCAGCAACTTGGCAATGTCTATCATGGGAATCATGTGTCCTTGAGCCATCAGTGGAAACAAGATAAAGTGAAGCTGGTGAGGTTGAGAAGCCATGGCATACGATGGTTGAGAACCAATCTGATATTGCAGAAAGATTGAACTGGACTCTCCTGTGAAGCTTTGGTGGTGATGCCGTAGCTCTTATATATGTATATATATATATATATCCAACTTGTTTGTGTTTTTATTTCTCGGAATAGTTTTATAGTCACGAGAAGCTGTTAAACAATTCAGCCAAAGATTTGATATCTAATAGTTCACAAAAAGACAGGACATTCCTTTCGTGTGATTGCATAACAAACTTTAGTTTTAAATTAGTAGTCATCAGACATTTTTGAAATCCTTAGCCTTAGTGTCCTTAGTGTTTGTTCACAACACAAAAATTAACGATAACGTGTGTGAATGGAACTCTAGATTATGTGATCATAGAAAGCATCGATGAAGGAAATAAAAACAAAAGACGCTGTCTGGACAGAGAAGGCTAGACAGAGGATTCATGTACTTGTCTTTTAGCTTCTTTCCAGCAAATATATTCCAAAGGACTTGCTGGTGAGATCAGGGCCTACATAAGCAGTTTGGTTTATCTGAAGATAATTACGTTCACTCAGAGAACTAGAGTTCTGTGGAAACATATAATTTCTGGTTTAAAATTCATCTGCTGCAAGTTTGAGTCTTGATTTAGGGATCGAGGTGGTGAAGCTCTTGCAAATTAAGTTCATTCCGGCACCCTAAGGAGTTCAAAAAGTTCTGATATAGACCTTGGACATGTATAAGTTGGGAGAATACCAGTGACCTCCAAGGAGTTTGAGCTTATATGTGAAGGTAAAGGTGAAGTGCCAAGAATGGTAAGCATGAACTTGATAGAAGGAAGTGAATTTTTTCAATCTGGGTGGGACGCTGGCGCGCAAGGAAAAAATCAATGGAAGCAAAATATTTTGCACGGCTTTTCCGTTTTACTTTTCTTTCATTTGATGGAGTACTTTTGCTTCTGCACCCCAAGCGCTCCACCAAGCAAAAGAAAGCTCTCGAACGTGAGCTTGTCTTGTACTTGTACACCAAAATGTTTTATAATTTATTCTTTACTTAGGAAGCTTGAGGAGCAAATGCTGTTGAAAATGGGGTTGACGAAAGCATGCACTTGAATAGTCATACCTTTGAAAACCAACTATAATGATAAGCATATTTCTTTTATGCTTTTACTTTTGTTTTTTGCTATTAGAGTAATTTGATTTGTTAGACAAAATATCCATTTCTTATCATTGAAAAAACATGAAAAAACAAAAAAGCAAAAGATGTAAGGGTGCAAGTGCAAAATTTTCTAACATGCACATAACTATTATTTCCTTCTTTATTATTTTTTTTTCTTTGGAAAATAATTGATGTCTCTGTTTTTGTTTTTATTTGCGTAGCATGTATTTTCACAAGAAAAAGAATCCCAAAAGAGATGTTAAACAACTTTGGTTTTTAGTAAGCCATTGTGATTTTTTAATATTAATCTCACATTTATCATCTGTTAAGACTTTTGATTGCACCTATGCTAATTTTGAACTTCTCTTTCGACGTTGTACCATGTACAGAAATCAACCTTGTGTTTACATTAAGGGAAAAAACTGCCCCTGTCAATCTCTGTTATGATCCTCCCAACTTTTGGTTACATTTTGAGATCTCTAAGGAACCACCTCGGGTTAGCGTGAAGGGGTGAGGTTACTTGTGTCCTTAAGCTATTTTTCTGATTTGCTATTAGTGTCAGGCACGCCCTTAAGGCGTGCCATGTAAAAGGCTATTTGTTAGACTAGCCTGGTCTGAATCCTACTGTAATGATGTATTGGACAGCTTATTATACTGATGCTTTAGATAGAGGCTTGTCTTGTCTTTTGCTACGTGCACTCAAGCCCTTGCATGGGAAAGAGGCACCTTGTTGTGTACTTAAACGGGAATGCACCATGAATGAAGCAAGCTGAAATTTCCCAAAACTCGTGTAGAGGTTGGTTTCCTCGAACAAAACCAAAGTCTCTTTCTCTTAGTTGATCACCATAGGGCGATCCAACAAGAGATACGTCGCTTGTTTTCTGAGTGATCAACCCATTAATCGACCAATTACTAGAGGAGTTACGCGGCAGCGTAACAATATCTCCACGCCTTTCTTGATGGAATTGTTGGAACATTTCAAGCGTTTTTCAAAACTTCTGTCTTTGAATGGAGTCGTTGGATTTTAGATAGCTTTCAAGCCTGACCCCTATGTGCAAAGAAGCTAATGGAGAAAGCCAAGCAATGCGATGCAAGGAGAGCAGAATATACAGAGGAAACAGAACAAAGAGCTGGCGACAAACTGGGGATTACTTCTTCTACTTCAGATAATATTTTGGTTACAAAATCGGTCCATATGTAAGCATGGATACAAACCAAAATCAATCCTTGAAGTGACAAAACTTAACAACTATGAAGAATAGCCATACCCTCTTGCTAAAAAGTGTAAAACACAGAAACTTAATCCTTAGGAATAAGCCCTTACCAGTGTGAAGAAAACATCCAGCAGTCCAAACCTCTCCCTTGTCCATTTTTTAGGTTGGGTAAAAAGGAGCGTCGGAGAGTTGGGTGTCAAAACATGAACCTCCTCCCTTTTTTTATTTTTTATTTTTTATTTTTGGCCGTCTCAGTATCTGTCTTGACTTAAGTTCATTAAGATTAAAGTTTCAGAAGTACAAGTTTGTTGTCTCAGTCTCTGTCTTGACTTAATACCAATCAAATTGGTATCAAGAATACATGATGTCTAAATCGTAAGTAATGGTGATTAAGGGCAAGATTCCCCTTACCCGATGACTCCATGATCTAACCAAATTGGTGAAAAAAGGTACCAACAAGAGGTAACGACCCTACCTACAACTATCTTGAAGTCAATTCCATTGTTTCTTCAGTTTTGTCCACCATGGAACTCATCATCTTCATGTTCACAATCAACACCGTCAAGCATATGCTCCCTCAATCTCTCACAAAGGCATGCTAAGGCATCTGATCCTGTTCTGGAAGTGACATCCTCGACCTCAGAGGCATTCAGTAGAGTTACACTATCTGCAAGCCTAAGCTCACACAGCTCTTTTAAGGAACATGCATCAGTCAGAACAGCAGAATGACCACCACCAGCTGCTAGTTTTCGCACCTCCCCAACACACCAATCAACTGGAGATGGATACCAAGCATAGGTAGATTTCTCATTAGCCTGTCCATAGCTATTGTAGCCCCATCCATGAATTCTTCCATCCCTCATGGAAATAAGTGTGTGTGAATGCCCACATGCAACAAGTTGCACGCCATTTGGAACAACCAAAGCAGGGATATTGCCTAGATACGACTCTGATTCATTAGGAACGCATGAAAAGAACCCTGTTTGGGGGCCAAGGCCTAGTTGCCCTGCTTGACCACCACCCCATGCATAAAGAGCTCCCTTCAAAGTAACAGCACATGTATTTACACCACCACATGCAACATCTTTTATGAATATTCCATCGAGGGAAACTACTCTTCTTGGCAATAGTTCTTTATCACCAGACTGGAGGGAACAATGCCCAAGTTGACCCATATTTCCTAGCCCCCAAGTATAGCTTAAGGAGGCCTATAATGTTCCGGGCCTAATTGATATTTCCAGACTATTTTTCTACAATGCGTTGGTAGTGATCCCAATGTTGATAGGACTTGTATTCCTATAATCAAGTGACCAAAGTTTGCCAATCCATCTGTAAGGAAATTGGCTTCATGAAAGATATGAGAGATCTTGACATTTAAAAGTAGATAAGCTGAGCACTAATGTATTTCATATTCTAAATGTCAGGGGACTAAAAAGTTTCCTTTAATGCGTTGAATCATAAATTGAGAATCAACTTCAATATTTGTTATATTCAAACCTTGTTGATGACATAGTTTCAGACCTTCTAGTAGAGCTAAAACCTCAACTCTTGCACTATTTCCTTGTCCCAGATTTACTGCATAAGCCAAAATAACACTTCCCCTCCAATCCCTCACCACACCTCCTCTTGCACATGCTCTGCCTTACATGATCCATATGTATTCAACTTTAAAGAGCCCAGGGATGGACATGACCAATATACCATACAACCTAAGTGAAGTGGCGGAATAGCTATGGGAATATTTAGTTCTTGTAGTATTTTGCAATCTTTTATTGAGAGAAATGTACTATTTGGAAAAAAGGCCATGAAATGAAGAACCTCTGAAATCTCTTTCCCTGTCAACATTGGGAGAAAGAAACCTTGATTCTCGAAAATGACATTAGTTCTTTAACCAAATTTGTCACAAAGTTACATAACCAACTAAAGCTAACAACATTTCTCCTTGTGAGGAGGTACTAGCCTCGTGCAACCAATCCTCAACCAAGTTCATTATCGTATCACATCTAATTAAGACCTGTAAAGTATGACATAAATAATTCCATAATCCTGTTGCCAATTCTCCTTGACAAAAAAAATGATCTAATGTCTCACACTTCGATAGAACAACATGCACATCATCATGGGCTCCAATCGAGTAACAATAGTAACCTCTTTAATCCCATACAACATGGGCTCCAATCGAGTAAAAACAGAGACAAATATCTTGATTCATAACGGAGAATGCGTCTAGCTTTTGGTTAACCACGTTTAGAACACAATCTTTGAAGCATTATATGCACTTTTAGTTAAACTGAAACCTCTGACTCTTGCTCAAAAGTGAGCTTCTCTTGTACAATTACCTTACAATATTCTATAATTGCTTCTTTACTTGGGGAACTAGAAGCATAAGTTCTGTTAAAGATAAAGTTGGTGCAGGAAATAAGGAATTTGGAAACTATATCATTCAAAAGTTATCATAATAAGCATGATTCTTTTTATAGTTCTAATTTTTTGCTATTGGAATGATTTGGTTTGTTGGCAAACATATTCACTTTTTCAATGCTAAATTTATGAGAAAGGTTACATTTGCCCATCACTTACTGCAAAATTCATGATATCTTGGATTAAGAACTTCACGTTGAGATAAGAAGATCCCTCTGGTTCAATTGCCTTCTTGGCCATCTCCCCAAGTTCTCTGGCTCTTTTTCTTCTGTCTTCTCCTTTTTCTCCATCGTCCATCAACTGATCTATGGCCGCTTTATACTGTTCCCTCTTAATAACCACCCCAAACTTCTCTTCCTCTCCCCACTTCACAGCAAACTCAGCCCCTAAACTCACACCCACCTTAAAGCATACATTTTAAAAAGACTTTATTTTATAATAAGAATATATCTCTTTTCTAAAAGTCACTTTTAAGGATAAAATAAACTATTTTTTAATCTGAAATCATCACGGCAATTGAAAAAACAACAGATAAGGTTGTTTTGGTCCGGTTGTTGTTTCTATGTAAGAGCACGCGTATTTTATTTTATGCATTTGACAGTATGGCCTTCATTTGTGTCTTTTAGGTACGCTGGACTTCGTCGTTTAGTGCCGGTAACGTCGCCACTTGCATTATTTTGTTTTCTTTTGTGTGAACCGTTTCTTTCAATTGTAATCTTTGAAAGATGCTGCTCAAATATAGACAAAGGTTTCTTTGATCAGGAATTTATTAACTGATAAATATCAAGTGAATAACCTTGGAAATGTTTATTTCAGCCATTGATGAGACAGTAAAGCTAAAAGACCGCTTCTGAATGAACGCTTAAGGTTCTCTTTCTGAAGCTTATTTCATATGCAGGATAAGTAGTACCATGCTGTAACAATGAACTCTAATGCGTCTCATCAATACGTACCATTACATGCAATATCTCCAATTTACATCTGCTAGGTTGATTCTTTGCGACCTGCTTGTTGCATGATATCTTGATTCAGCAGCGTCAGGGAGACATGAGAAGATCCTCCATCGGCAACAGCTGTCTTTGCCATCTCCCAAGCTCTCTTGCTCTTTTCCTCCTCTCTTCTCTTTCCTCTCCTTCATCCATTAGCATCTCTACAGCCATCTTAACACTCTCCTTCTCCACCAAAATCCCTATCTTTTCCTCCTCACCCCACCAAACGGGATCCTCCACTCCAACCCTAATACCAATTTTCAGTAACTGAACCACCAATTTCTCATTCACAAACTGGTCCCAAAACAGCGGCCATGTAAGCATTGGCACCCCTGCACATATTGCTTCTAGGGTTGAATTCCAGCCACAGTGTGTTAGGAATCCTCCAACTGAAGGATGCGATAAAAGGAGTAATTGGGGAGCCCAACCCCGAATCAAAAGCCCTCTCCCTCTGATCCTTTCTTCAAATCTGTTCTCTGAAATCCACTTCTCCAATTCTTCTGAGTGTTTTGCTCCGCTTATGACCCAGATGAATGCTTTTTCGACGCTTCTAAGCCCAGTCCAAGCTCTACCAACTGAGAACTAATTAGATTACATAGGCTTCCGAAGCATGCATAGACAACAGAGTAGGGTTCCTGAGTATTAAGCCACTTCAAGCATTCATTTTCTTCAATGGCAGCTTTGTTGCCTCTCTCAACCTTGTCTAAATTGTCCTTGTTACAAAGCGAAACGGGGCCAATACACCAAACTCTATCTTCTTTCACTTTCTTATATCCGTTGATATACTCCGGCTCCAACTCATGGAAAGTATTAGCCACAATCCCATATGAGGATTGTTCGGCTGCTACCATTTTTTCCCCAAATTTTTTCATTTCAGGATCTGTTGGTGAATGTAGTTGTGATTTAGTGAATTCAAGATGATTCGGTAATCCAGGCAAGACAAAGTATTCAGACCCCGAGGATATGCTCTCCTCAATCTTGTGAACGGCAAAATTGTGCAAACACAAGAGATAGGAAAAGTTTACTCCAGGAAAGGACAATCTTGGGATGTGAAACTTGAGAGCAATATCAGCTGTCCACGGCAAGCACCTGTCAGAGATTATGCAGCTTGGTGGTGGTGCCAGCTCCTCAAGCAACTTCTCTGCTGGCTGTTGCAGCATGCTAGTTGAAGTGAAGAAACTGGAGCATAGTTCTAGTGAAGGAAGCTTGTCAAAATTATCACAACCTTCCGGTAGTCCTGCTTCTTCATATGGAAACTGAAGTCGGATAACTTGGATTGGAAGACCAAGTTGAACTGCACGAGCAATACTGGTTTCAAAACGAGCAGCATTATGTGTTGTGGTGATTATGGTGGCGAGGACACCTCGGTGAGCCAGCAACTTGGCAATGTCTATCATGGGAATCATATGGCCTTGAGCCATCAGTGGAAACAAGATAAAGTGAAGCTGGTGAGGTTGAGAAGCCATGGCATACGATGGTTGAGAACCAATCTGATGTTGTAGAAAGATTGAACTAGAATGTCCTATGAAGCTTTGGTGGTGATGCCGTTCCTCTTATATATATATATATATCCAACTTGTTTGTGTTTTTATTTCTCGGAATAGTTTTACAGTCACGAGAAGCTGTTAGGGTTAAACAATTCAACCAAAGATTTGATATCTCATAGTTCACAAAAGACAAAAGGCGATAACGTGTGTGAATGGAACTCTAGATTATGTAATCATAGAGGCATCGATGAAGGAAATAAAAACAAAAGACGCTGTCTGGACAGAGAAGGCTAGATAGAGGATTCATGTACTTGTCTTTTAGCTTCTTTCCAGCAAATATATTCCAAAGGACTTGCTGGTGAGATCAGGGCCTACATAAGCAGTTTGGTTCATCTGAAGATAATTACGTTCACTCAGAGAACTAGAGTTCTGTGGAAACATATAATTTCTGGTTTAAAATTCATCTACTGCAAGTTTGAGTCTTGATTTAGGGATGGAGTTGGTGAAGCTCTTGCAAATTAAGTTCATTCCGGCACCCTAAGGACTTCAAAAAGTTCTGATATAGACCTTGGACATGTATAAGTTGAGAGAATACCAGTGACCTCCAAGGAGTTTGAGCTTTTATGTGAAGGTAAAGGTGAAGTGCCAAGAATGGTAAGCACGAACTTGATACAAGGAAGTGAAGTCTTTCAATGTGGGTGGGACGCTGGCGGGCAAGGAAAAAATCAATGGAAGCAAAATATTTTTGCACGGCTTTTCCGTTTTACTTTTCTTTCATCTGGTGAAGTACTTTTGGTTCTGCATCCAAAGCGCCCCACCAAGCAAAAGAAAGCTCGCGAACGTGAGCTTGTCTTGCACTTCTACACCGAAATGTTTTATAATATATACTTTACTTAAGGAGCCTGAGGAGTAAATGCTGTCCAAAATGGAGTTGATGAAGAATTGAAGAAAGCATGCACTTGAATAGCCATACCTTTCAAAACCAATTATAATGATAAGCATATTTCTTTTATGCTTTTACTTTTGTTTTCTACTATTAGAGTAATTTGATTTGTTAGACAAAATATCCACTTCTTCTCATTGAAAAAACATTATAAAAAAAAAAAGCAAAAGATTGCAAGGGTGCAAGTGCAAAAGTTTATAACATGCACATAACTATTAACCTCTTTTTCCTTCGTTATTTCTTTTTTCTTTGGAAAAGAATTGATGCCTCTATTTTTGTTTTTAGTTGCGGAGCATGTATTTTCACAATAAAAAGACTCCTAAAAGAGGAGTTAAACAACTTTGGTTTTTAGTAAGTCACTATGATTTTCTAATATTAACCTCACATTCATCATCTGTTTAGATTTTCGATTGCACCTATGCAAATTTTGACTTTCAACGTGTACCATATATAGAAATCAAGCCTGTGTTTACATTAGGGGAAAAAAAGGGCCCTTGTCAATCTCTCCATGCTTTCTTTAGGGCATTGTTAGAACATTTTAAGTGTTTTGCAAAACTTCTGTCTTTGAATGGAGTTCTTGGATTTTAGATAGCTTTCAAGCTTGACTAATGTGTGCAAACAAGCAAATGGAGAAAGCCAAGCAATGTGATGCAAGAAGAGAAAAATATATAGAGGAAACATGTCAAATATTGATGAGAGAACACATATTTGAGGGCAAAAGCTTGTCTTCCATTCATAAACAAGGAAAAACACTAGTTTGTATTACAATGGGAGAATTGATCCCATGATAAAAACTGATTTACAATACATCCACGTATATATTAACAATAAGAATGAAGGAGCTCTGGGTGGTGTAAAGGAGATGTGATGGTTGTCTATCTCATCCTAGTGCCATGTGTAGGGGTGTTGTAGTTGAAAAGGGATGTGTTTGTATGCGACCCTAACTTATATGTTAGAAGAGAAGGGGAGAGCAACACCTTATATCCTCCAAACATCCCCCCTCAAGTTAAAGGTTGATATGAATTGATGGACCATGAGATTGGCTACAAGTTCCATTGTTGCCTTGTTGTCACAGTATAAGCTCATAGTGTGGGAACCTCAATCCCCCATATATCTACAAGAAGTCCCAATAACTAGATGATCTCACAAGATGTAAGTGTCATAGCTTGATACTTTGCTTCTGTAGAGGAAAGGAAGACCATTACTTGCTTCTTGCTTTTCCATGAAATGAAGGTGTTGCCAAGCATCACACAAAATCTTGTAATTGATTTTCTCCTAACTTTGCAAATGGCGTGATGTGAATCACAATAAGCTTGCATCATGTAACTTTCAAATGAAGGAATGAATAGTCTTGTGCCAGGCATATTGCAAATGACATAATGTGAATCATAATAAGCTCACATCATATAACCTCTAGATGAAGGAATGAATAGTCTTGTGTCTGGGCAACTCTTCGAGTACTTGACCAATTGAATGCTTGCTTCCCAATGTGACTTCTTTGAGGAATGCATAAACTGAGCTAAATTGTGTATGACATATGAGATGTTTGGCCTTGTGATGTTGAGATAATTTAGCTTTCCTATAAGCCATTGATACTTCAATGGGTCACTGAGCAAATGGTTATCATCTCATGGTACTTATGCGCCTTAATCATGTTTGAACATTGTCAATGACAAGTTGGTGTCCATGCAGTTTTCTATTAGTATAGTTCCCCTAAGTCTCATCTCATCTATAAGCTCAAGAATGTACTTACATTAACTTAAATGAAAATCCTAATCATATCTTAGGACCTCAATCCTAAGGAAAAACTTGAGATCTCCCAAGTCCTTAATGTGGAAAGATGAATGTAAATGTATCTTTAATTCATTGATTCCATCAACATCACTGCCAATAATTAATATATCATTTACATAAATCATAAGAAGAACCATAAGATTACCTTTTTTCCTAATGAATAATGAGGTGTCATGCATGAAATCCTGATATCTAGCTGCGAGTATTGCCTTTGTGAACTTAGAATACCATTGTTTAGTTGCTTGCTTCAATTTGTAGATGAACTTTTGAAGCTTGCACACTTTTTCACTTTTCTCATTCGGTTCCTTTAGTGGAAGCCTCATGTAAACCTCCTTATTCAAATTCTTTTACAAAAAAGCACTGTTAATGTCCATATGATGAATGTCCCACTAATGTTGAGTTACCATTGAGAGTGCATTCCGAATGGTAATCTGTTTTACCACTAGAGCAAATATCTCATGATAGTTAATACCTTCCTTTTGGTTGTATCGTTTAGCAATTAACCTTGCCTTATATCGCTCTACTAATCCATCAACTTTATGTATGTTCTTGTACACCCAAGTATAGCCTATAAGTTTTCACCCTTCTAATAGCTCCATAATATCCCAAGTATTGTTGGCCTCCAATGCTTTGATCTCTTATCCCATGGCCTCTTGCCACCTAGGATCGCCAATAGCCTATTGATGATAGAGTGGCTTGGTAGCAATTGAAATGGATGTAATAAAGTGTTGGCTATCAAGTGGGAAATGATTGTAAGATATATAAGTAGAGAAGGGGTAGCTGAAAGATTCACTTTTTGTGGCATTAATGGTGGGGCAAATGTAGTCATTGGGCCAAAATGGTGGTTTGAAGGTTCTAGTGGATTGTCAGAGAAGAGAAGGTAAAGGTAGATCCTTTGATGAAGGTGGTACAATAACCTCAGTTTCATCATAAAAAAAAGTGTTATATGGTTCAACTGATGGTGGTGGTGGTACTAGAGTGTGATCTAGCTCAGATGAAGGGAATGTATGAGGATAATGACCAGCAGGATCATGTGATCTAGCCATCACATCTCCTATCAGGACATGCGACAAAATATGTAAGCTTATTCTTAACTTTACTAAGCCCTTTAACTTCATTTGTCCAAAGGTATTGAAACACATAAAATTAAGCATAAAATATGATGCGACATCTATTTTCTTAGAAAATTTTTAAAATTGATATCAACTGAATTTAAAATCAGGAGAGTATAAAACTGTGCTCAACTTGGGGTGTTAGGATATGTGAGTGTTACTAATGTAGGTAATTAGTGCACCATCACCATTAGGAAATTTAACTTTCCTAAATCTAAAGGCATATGAAACAACAAACTTCAACATAAAAGGTTAGTAATAAAACGGTCACTAGCTCCATAATTAATTATCCAACAAGCACTAAAGAATTCAGATGTACCTGCAAAGTAGGCTTGGGCATCCTGATTTCTATTTAGGAATTGCATGAATCATTGGTAATCAATCTTTGTGACGAAGACATTGTTTGGATCCTCAGTCACCAAGTTCGCCTTTGCCTCTTCCTTATAATTTTTGTGCCTGGTTGGAAAATCATGCAATTTGTAGCACTCCTTTTGCTCGTGCTCATATCCTTTACAATAGTCACATTGCAACCTTGTGATGCGGTAGTATTTTTCCTTTTTGTTGCCTTTTTTCCCACAAAGATCACATTTTTTGGTTTATTGGGCTACCTTAAACGACTTGTCGTTTTGTGTTGCCTTGACTAGAAACGATGGGTCATTTATAATGAGAGAGTCGGTGTTGGATCCTGTCCCAACAAGTGCACTTAACGTAATAGGTCTAGTGCCTACTATTGCACTTGTTGTGTCAGGGAATGTTTTTGTTGCAATAAAGATGTGTTCTCTAGTCGTCTTTCCTATTGCGCTCCACTGGTATTTGACCTTAGAAAGCATGGAATATGCATGCAAGAGATCTAGAAGAGACTGCATAGTTAAAATCTACTCCCTTAGCATCAAATAGCACTTATCTAGACTTTAAAGGAACTGATAAAACTTCATCTCTTCTTTGTGCTCTCACCATGGCCTGAAAGTTGCCATTTGAGGCCTCTTAAGCTTAATTAAATAGTTGAATTCATCCTAGTGTTGCTTTAATCAACCAAAATAGACCGAAATTGATTCACCCTTTGCCAAATTAAGCACAATTCAATGGTTAGGTCATAAACCCTAGATGGTTCAACTTGTTGGTACCAGGCACGGAGCTCTACCCACATTTTGGCCACAATTTTGGTCTAAATCAGGCCGCCATGGAGGTGATCATTGTTGAAGTTGAGAATCTACCCACAACAAAAATCATTACAACGCTCCCATTGCTTTTAGGTCGGAGAATCAAGTTTGGGTCTTCCGTATAATCCGTCAACGAAGACAAATTTGTTCTTAATTAAGAGGGCAATCATCATCATCTCACTCCAGATTGCATAATTCGAGGTTGCGGCGAGCTTAATTGCTATAAGCGCCATTGAATTAGTGTCGTCGGGTGGCATATAGAATGGGTTGGAGTAATCTAAGGTTTAAACCCTATTATCTGAATCTTACGGTGTTAGAGTGGCTGAAGGTGTGCAATGATAAGTGCGAAGTCCAATTCTACCTCCACTGCTACAATGGGGTGGTAAATAAGGCAAAATTTTGCTTGACTTCATCATCTCGGTGGTTGAAGCAAAAATGCTTGAAATAGTGTCGTTACAGGCTACAAGCAGTGAATGATGTTGTTGTAGCTATGTGAGGTGACGTTGTTTCCACCCAAGGGAAAGGGCAAGGAGCATTCGGCGTCGTTTTGGCAATGAATTGTGCTGAGAATAAAACGATGTTGTTGCTCTTGGGATTTAACATCATATTAGGTTGAAGGACAAAAAACACACAATTTTGGTAGGGATTGCCGATAAAGTTGCAGCACCGGGTTTCTTGGCCGGAGAAGAAGACGGAAAAAATAGTAGAGGGCTTCTTGTGGCCAATTTTGATCAAGAAAGAATAGCAAACAAACCTCTTGTTGATTTTTGGGCTATGCAGAAGCGATTTTGGATTGATAGAACAAAAAAAATGAGAAAACAGGCTTCTCGGGTTCAATCGGAAAAACGAAAAACAAAGAAACTCGCCTGACTCATTGATACCATGTCAAATATTGATGAGAAAACACATATTTGAGGGCAAAAACTTATCTTTCATTCATAAACAAGGAAAAATCCCTTGGTTTGTGTTACAATGGGAGAATTGATCCCATGATAAAAATTGATTATTAATACATCCATGTATATATTAAGAACGAGAACGAAGGAACTCCGGGTGTGTAAAGGAGATGTGATGGCTGTCTCTCTCATCCTGTGCAATGTGCAGGGGTGTTGCAGTTGAGAAGGGACGTGTTTATGTGCAGCCCTAGCTCATGTGTCAGAAGAGAGAGAGAGAGTAGCACCTCGTATCCGAACAAAATAGAACAAAGAGCAGGCAACAAACTGGGGATTACTTCTTCTACTTCAGATAGTATTTTGGTTACAAAATCGGTCCATATGTAAGCATGAATACAAACCAAAATCAACCCTTCAAGCAATAAAACTTAACATCTATGTAGAATAGCCATACCCTCTTGCTAAAAGTGAAAAACACATACACTTAATCCATAGGAATAAGCCCTTACCTGTCTGAAGAAAACATGCAGCAGTCCAAACCTCTCCCTTGTCCATTTTTTAGGTTGGGTAAAAAGGAGCGTCGGAGAGTTGGGTGTCAAAACAGGAACCTCTTTAATCCCAGACAGCATGGGCTCCAATCGAGTAAAAGCAGAGACAAATATCTTGATTCATAACGGAGAATGTGTCTAGTTTTTGCTTAACCACGTTTAGAACACAACTTTGAAGCATTATATGCGCTTTTAGTTAAACTGAAACGTCACTCTTGTTCAAAAGTGAGCTTCTCTTGTACAATTACCTTACAATATTCTATAATTGCTTCTTTACTTGGGGAACTAGAAGCTTAAACCCCGTTATAGATGAAGTGGGTGGAGAAATAAGGAATTTGGAAACTATATCGTTCAAAAGTAGTCATAATGATAAGCATGGTTATTTTTTTAGTTCTAATTTTTTGCTATTGGAATGATTTGGTTTGTTGGCAAACATATTCACTGTTTCAATGCTAAATTTATGAGAAAGGTTACATTTGGCCATCACTTACTGCAAAATTCATGATATCTTGGATTAAGAACTTCACGTTGAGAAAAGAAGGTCCCTCTGGTTCAATTGCCTTCTTGGCCATCTTCCCAAGTTCTCTGGCTCTCTTTCTTCTGTCTTCTCCTATTTCTCCATCGTCCATCAACTGATCTATGGCCGCTTTATACTGTTCCCTCTTAATAACCACCCCAAACTTCTCTTCCTCTCCCCACTTCACAGCAAACTCAGCCCCTAAACTCACCCCCACCTTCAAGACCTGTACAATGAACTTCTCGTTGTAAAACTGATCGGCAAACAGCGGCCATGTGATCATTGGCAAGCCTGAACATATCCCCTCTAGTGTTGAATTCCAACCACAATGAGTTAAGAATCCTCCAACTGCAGGGTGTGACAGAATCAACACTTGTGGAGCCCAACCCCTGATCAAAAGGCCTCTCCCTTTGACCCTCTCCTCAAAACTTTCTTTTAATATCCATTTCTCAAGCTCGTCTAGCTTTTCACCTCCTCGTATAACCCAAATGAAAGGCCGCTTTGATGCTTCTAAGCCTAACCCGAGCTCAATCAACTGTGCTGATGTCGAGCGACTGACGCTTCCCAGACAAACATAGACCACGGTTCTTGGTTTCCATAAATCAAGCCACTTCAAGCATTGATTTTCATCAGTGGAGGCGCTGTTGCCTCTGGCAGCCTTATCCGATTCATTTTGGTTGATCATCGACACCGGTCCAATGCACCAAACTCTCTGTCCTCTAACCTCTCGCGCTGCTCTAGCGTATGCTGCTTCTAATTCCTCGAACGTATTAACTACGACTCCATAAGCTGATAGCTCAGCCTCTCGAACTTCTCTGCGGAAATCCATGGTGTCGGATGGAATCACATTGACAGAATCGGGTAACTGGGATTTAGTTATTTCGATCCTATCAGGCAGACCAGGCACCACAAAGGGCTCGAACTCGGACAACCCCTGGCAGACATTGGAAGAGACTATGTTGTGCGTACAACAGAGAGCAAAACAGCTTGTTCCGTCGAAAACAAGTCGTGGAATCCGAAACTTACAGGCTGTGCGGTCAGTCCAGGGAAGATATTTGTCAGAAATTATGCACGTTGGAGAAGGCTTTAGCTCAACCAAAATTTGCTCCACCGGTGCCTGTAACATCCTAATGCCTAAAAAGAGATTCCTGAGCAAGTGTCTAGAGGGGAGAGCTTCCGTGCTTTCACATCCTTCAGGCAATTCAACGTCGGTGGCTGGAAATGGGACTTGTAGAAGGTGGATATCAAGCCCGGTTTCAGTGGCCCGATCTATAGTTGGTTTAGATCTGGCGGCGTTGCGAGGGGTGGTGATAATTGTGACGACCACACTATGCTGTGCAAGCAGCTTGGCCATGTCTATCATGGGGATCAGGTGGCCTTGGGCTAAGTGAGGGAGCAAAACGAAGTGAGGAGTCTGGGTTTCTGGAGCCATTGGAATTGCGTATGATGGTTTGGAGACTGAAGAATGAGCTTCAGCAGTTTAACTTTCCTTATTGAAAAGCCTGGTTCTCTTGCCAATCTCTCCATGTTTCCATGGCTTCTGGTGACGTGAGAGCTTACGTTGAAGACCAATAATAAAATCTTGCATACCTAACTTGCAGGGATTTTGACCCAACTACTGCTTAAAAGAAGGGAGCCACGGTGATTAAAATATTTTTTTCTTTGATTAGTGTGACGATTTATCAAATGAAGATATATATTGAAGGTGCTATATTATCCTAATATTTATTAATGACTAAAAAAAACCTAATTTATAACAGAGTCAGGGTGGCTGAGACATCTTGGTGGTGTTGCCCTGTCTCCACACTAGCTATGAATAAATGATAGAGTTTCAACACTTAAATTACAAATAAAACAAGGAAGTCTAGGACGTAGATTTTAATTGGAGGGAGGCAATTATTAAATACCATGTATTTGCTTCCTTTTCTAACTGTTGTTTCTTGATATCTTTCAGAAGTGTTCCACAAGCTCCGGCTTCAGCTTCCTTTATCCTTTTCCCGAATAACAATCATATCTTGCAGGTTGGTGCCTGGATTGACGGATCGAGATAGCTGAGCTCTTGTAGATTCAATTCCATCCGGCAAAGGGAGACAGCCCTGGTTCTCACATCCATCGGGCAAGCCAGCCTCCGCCCATGGCAGCTGAGGTTGGAGGACATTGTGCTGTGCCAGTATTTTGGCTACATCAAAAATAGGTATATTTCTTTATTCCAAAACTTAAAATTTTTGTTGTGAAGAGCTTTAAGTATGTTTCTTTCTCATTTGGGATCTAGATTTTGTCGTTGTCTTGGAAGGTTGTTTGTTCTTTAGTTAGAACTGAACTTCTCTTGTACAATCAGCATAGAGTACTTTGTAAGGCTTGAAGAATGTATATTGTGAAAGATGAAATTCATGACGAAAGCAACCACTTTTAAAAAGCCATGTCATTCAAAGTCAATCATAATGACAAAATTATTTCTTTTATGGACTTGCTTTTCGTTATTGGAAAGATTTGGTTAATTGGACCAACTATTCATTTTTTTAGTATAAAAAACATCATAGAAAATATGAGTGAAAATTCTCACTTTTCAATACTAAAAACATAGAACAAAATAAAATATTCGAAGTGTGCAATATGCACATAACTATTAACATTTTCTTTTTGGGAAAGAAATTTGCCTCCATTTTGTTTTTAGTCATACCATTCATTTTCCGAAAGAGTAGAACAACAGTGATTCTGAAGTCCACTTTCAACTGTATTTCCTGGTTGTTGTCTAACGCTAACTACCAATTAATGATATTTTTAGACTCTTGAATAATTGTTGTTAAGTCCAATTTAACTAAAAGCAGCTTCTTCGTCTATATTAGAGAGCACCCAACATATTTTTCCATTTTCCTTCGTGGCTTTGATAAGCTTGAGAGATGATGGCCATAACATGACAATAATAAGTACGAAATAGAGGTCCTAACCCTTCCTACCTTTTCTTTAGACTCTAACAATGGCTTCTTTAACTTGCATTAAAGCATGATAAAGATTCCTTATGTTTCCTACAAGTTTTGTTAAATTAAATTCAGTAGGTCTGTAACCTTATGCAGATAAAGGATATGTAGCATCTGTAACATTTTTCATGTTATTATAAACTAAATTCAAATACCACCTTCAACGAGTCACAACCTTTCAACAAATGAATAAGACTCACTATAAATACACCACAGGCAACTGTACACTGTATGTACATTGACCCAGAGCTCAAGAAATACCCAAATGTTCTTCAGTTGCAATCCTCGCTTTTTCTAGTTTATTGCAGTTTCCCAAAACTTTCTCTCGCCAACCAGAATCCAGACAGTCAGTTTTGCAAGAAAAGTGGGATGGGTCTCGAAGCTCACAACTCAACACAGTCATTTTCATCCTCTTTTACTCGTGTGGTTATTTTTTAGGAGATTCTGAAGCCCTTCGACTGGATTCTGTGCGATCAAGTCGAGCTGTTCTCCATGAGAGTAAATTGGAGGATTTTAGTAACACACCTAGGGCCGAAGAGCATGCCGCTCTAACAATTGCATCTGCTGAGCGACTCAATTTCCTAACAAAATCCCAAACACCTGCAAGAAAATGTACAAAAATTAAAACGTGCTCAATGGCCAGATTTCACTATGCGGCTATAAGAAGATCGGTAGCTGGAAAAGGAAATGCTTTTACTAAAACGAGGTCCTAGAATTTTAGGTGGGATGGGGACACCAAAAAGTAGCAGCTACATCTGGGGATACCTGCGTATAGTAGCGAGATAAAATGTGCTGATCATCTGATAGAGAGAGCATGCTACAGGAGAAATAAACAGCATTTGCCTGAATTACTGGCCAAGGTGCATCAAAAGCCTGCCTCAGGACACATGGAAACAACTCGGTTATGCACAAATTTCACTTTTCAGCAAAAACTAACATGACCCTACGCAAAACAATGCTTTCCCTGCTTCCAGCACCATGAATGATCTTAGACCTCGAAGTTGCTAAGCAGAGATAACGAACCAAAGTTAAAGATCACAATGTATATTACGATGCTGATTATCATGATATCTGAAATATCGACATTAAACAGAAGCTACATTTTACATTAATTAAAGTGTTCTGAGATAGCGGGTGTTATGCAACAGACAATTTCATGAAAGAGGAGTCAAGAAATTCAAGTTAAAAGAATAAAAAGGGAAGCCGTTCTGGTGTTTGAAGAAAATACTTTAAACTGGTTAATTTAAAATAAGAAAAAAACAAAGTTCTCTTCCCTTAATAGGATTGACACTAGTATGAGTTGAGTTAATTGCATTAGTATCAATTACCATATGATCCAAGGCCATACGAATTTCTATTTAATATGAGAGTATTTCAGCAAATGTGAACCTGAATTGTGGATGCCATGTAAGTATCAACTCTGGAAGCAAGATTTTGAGTAAGTTGCTTGGTAAAATCTCTGACAAAGTCCTCGTAGTCACCTCTTCAAGAGACAAGAAACCATAGTGTTATTTTTCCATCACAATAAAGCATCAAAGGATCATTTACATTGTTTCAGAACTTAATTGTTTGAAGATCTATTAATGCATACCTGTGATCAGAATTGAAACAATGTGTGTTATATACAGCAACCAATCCTTGTGTTTCCATTAAGGGCGAAATCCATTTAAAGGTATTCTGTCGATCAAGAGAGCAAGAGAGACGATCACATCAAAGATTCTCCAGTAGGCTTCATGCCAAGAGAAAACAAAAAGGATAGTGAGTAAATACCCGGCATGCCTGTCGGACACTAATGTCATCATCATGAAGATGCAGAACTAATCGGGGGATGGCAGCATGTACCTGACAATGGTAAACATGAAAAAAAAAATATAATTAGAGAAAAGGTAATATTCCTATATAGTACAAAATATGACTAGAAAGGCAAATGCAAATTACATGAAATGCAACAAGCAAATGTGATAATGATAGACACTAAAGAAGTATAAGTTTATGAAAACTTTTGCGAATTTGCTCTTTTGGTCATGCCAACTAGGTCCAATATGTTTAAGCTTGAATGAAACTTCCTCCACCAAAAGAATGGGATGAAGGATGAGAACTTGGATTCAATACCAACGTAGGTACACAAATTTTTATACCAGGAGTTATTTGTTTGTGGATATGGTAAGCAATTGAATCATGCCTCATAAGGTGATTAAAAATGCAGTTACAAATAAAGAATGAGACCAACAAAATGACATGGTTTCTACTTATAGAAGGATACAGAAATGTGTTTGTGATAAAGTGATAAAGTGCAGCTCTAAATCTTTCAATCCAAAATTCTAGAATGAATAATACTATGAACAAAATTAGCTGGTAAAATAACACTAGGTAAGACACCTGTTCAAGGAATGCCTCACGCTGTGCCCCAAAGGCATAATTGGTTAATGCTCCAAATGCTGCAAAGGCATTGGCCCGCATCTTTGGGTTCATGGATAACTGTAACAAAAGATTAGGTTTTATCTTACCAGTTAGTTTTATGTAGCAATAGGCCAAATTCTAAGTAGACATACTCTTAAATTAAATAATAATAAAAAATTAGCTGTCAAATGACATGGAAAATGCAATATGAAAGATTGGTCTAATCAACTCCCTTGTCCTAAGCTAGGTACGTTCGTATCCTGAACTAAATAGTCATTTCACAGCTATGAATTGATTTATTTCATTCCATACTATGACCAGCAAGTTGCAAAGGTCCACGCCCGTAAAAACTTTTAAAAATTAGGTGGAAATTCCACTTTTAAAACTTTTAAAAACTTTTAAAGTAGCAATAGCAATTTGTTACATATAAAATGAAGATATTGTGCTTCTTTCTTGTGGATCCAAATAACACAAGCTTCTTTTTTTTTCTTTCACTGGGTTGGGTTAGCAAAAGAGTTCCAGCCCGCTAGAATGAATACTACATTGAAACCACCAACAACCTTGATATACATGCCAATATAGTCTCATGGGATATTTTTTCAGGGTCAACTGGAGTATAGGCACAGATTAATTACCTACCATTTTAGCATATCCACAGACCTTCCCTTTTTATCTGTGTACAAAAAATCCCTTTGAAGATCACATGCGTATAGCATTTTCCATTTCAAGATCATTTCCATTAAGATTATCAACCGCAATAGAAAAAGACAAATAGGGACGTAATAGTCATTATCCAACTATAATGATACACTGCTTTATAGTCATATATTGTTTCAATTTTTGAACTCTCCAGAAAAGCAAAGTCTGCCATGTCAGCAAGCTTGATGAAATGCTGGGAAATAACCTGGTCTATTCCAGCATAACATCGAATTTGAAAAATCATTTAAGTTGGGTTGCGAGCTCAATGCAAGTGTGACTTTTAATTTGGGAACATATCACCAGCTAAATCATGATATAGTGATCACAATGGAGATCTCAGAACCAACATAACAAATCTGCATTAAATATTTTGAAAGTATGGGGACCCACTTGAAGATTACGGAGCCGTAAAGAAAGATTAAGCAAAATGGGTTCCACTGCTGCTTCATTGGGTGATGACTCAAGTATCTAAGACATGTCAAAAGAAAGGGCAAAAAAAATGAATCAAGATTAACATGTGAATGAAAAATATAAGTATTCACAGGGGATATTCTATGAGACAAACACAAAAGAATGGAGTTCACCTTTAGCAAGCATGACACTGCAGTTAACTGCACAAGTTCATCTAAATCTTCGAGCAAAGCTAATATAACACCCAAAACTTGAGATGTATACTGCAGCATATGAATAGATGGAATCTGCAGATAGAGGATCTAGAAATGGCCTAAAAGTTAGCAAGAAAAGAGACCAGAAACATATGCAGATACGCATCCCATTTTCTAGGAATATAACATGTATTATGGAGGGAACTCATCTTAATACCAGACCAAACATGAAGGTTGTTTTTTATACACATCAACTGCAAGTATGGAGCACTATTACGTTACAACTTGCAAAACAAAATTGAAAACCACTATTCTTATAAGCTTCTGTTTCTCTTGACATGATGCAGTTAACAGTATAAAAAGCTATATATGTAAATCCGTTTTTGTCTAAAACAATAATTTTGATCTTTTGCCAAGTTATCCAGAGCCCCCAAAAGCATGTGAGTGCCAATGTGAAGAACACATACGGCTCCAGTATTGAGCAATATTAAGCAAAAATATTTTTTTACATTTATTTTAATTATGCAAAATAAATAACTGGAAAAGAAGCAGACAAATGGTTCAGCCCTGTCCCCAAATGATAAAAATGA
Organism: Casuarina cunninghamiana; assembly: GCA_028551485.1. Taxonomy (NCBI): domain Eukaryota; kingdom Viridiplantae; phylum Streptophyta; class Magnoliopsida; order Fagales; family Casuarinaceae; genus Casuarina; species Casuarina cunninghamiana. Next base: position 13,998,194 of record CM052364.1, read on the forward strand.
ATGCCACAAAACAATCTTTAGGTTTGTTTAACATATAAAACCTGCACTAGTCCTCTCAAACACAAGCGTCTAACAATTGGTGATTCATCTGAGACGTGTCGAGACAAAACCTCCACCATCTCCTCCAGTAGGGCACCAGATCCACCACTGCATTATTGAGGCCTCTTAAATATAATAACAAATTGAATTAAACATAGACCACTACAATTTAATCACCATAACTAAAGAAGTTAAAAAAAAAGTAAATTAACAATAAGCAAGTGATGGGAAAAATCCAACCAGTAGCTCATGAGCAAAAATTACAAATAATTGAAACTAGACAACAGTTTTTTCTTTTTTTTTTTAAATAACTCCACAGGCTTCACAGATTTAGTGTGGCCCCACTTGATATGAAAAGAATCCAAAAGGGATGAAAAAGTTAGAAATTAAGATCAGGGCCTATAAATTACTTGAACTAAATCACATGGGGCATGGTACAGAGTTCTAAATATAAACATAAACATTTGGAGAAAATTATCCTTTCATGGCCAAAAAAAGTAGATCTCCAAAAATTATGAAAGATATATTCCCCTAATCATTCAAGCCCTTCCCATTAGATTCACTTACTCAATGGTCCCTAGATGAACTGATTATTTTCACCTTTTCTAATCCTACCAGAACATCCACACTATCAAACACAATAATACCAACAAAACATTCCATACAATATTTAAAGTAATTACCAAAAAAGGAAAAAAAAAAAAACACAAGCAACAGAGTGCCATTGTGTATGTCGGCTATTCATTACATCATACCTATAGCGAACAAATTCTGACAATGCAGCAGCAGCAGCTTGTCTTTGGTATCTTTGCCGTCGATTTAAGGATTTACTCAAAATTACACAAATATTTTCAACCTACAGAATTGAAGTTAAACAAAACATCAGTTATTATTCTCTATTAATGCTGAATCAGCAAAGGTGCAGTTGGTATGAATTACAACTGAAATATTTGGTCAAACTTGTAAGAGTAAGGTTCAGCGAGGTTTCCAAAGTTGGAAATGTCTATGGCCTACTCTACATCAGCGTAATCATTCTAAATGGAAGTAATACCCCCAATGAAGCTTTATGAAAGGAGGAATAGCTCTAATGACAGGTTAAGGAACCCAATACAGGAAAATAAAGGTACAACTACCAGGTTTGTCAAACTTGGTCTTCCTTCTAGACTATAATTGAAATACTTTTATTAAGAATGTCTATTAAAGCACGCACATCATGCATCATACATTCTGAGAGATATGAATAAATTCTAATTTATGGAGCCTTTATCTCGCAAACCCTTCATTCCTTATTAGAAATGCAGCCAGCTAATGAGCAAAGTTTTGGACATGCAAGATGTTCCCTTCTCCATCTTGCATACTTGGCTGGAGTCATGAGTAAAGTGTAAGAACCCAACTTTCCCATAGTTCCAACGAAGAAAAATAATAAGTGCCTAGGTGCAAAGGAAAAAAAAGAAAGTACAGAGTGTCCCATGATTTCTCTTACCTAGTAAAGCAGCAAACAAGGTGATAAATTACCAATTCCTTAATTGCCAACTAACATTTTTCACAAACCATGCACTATTAATCACCTTCTGGCACTGTATTCTCATACTTCATTACCTTCTATTGGTTATATTTTATCAACCACACTAAAATAAATGTAAACAACAATGTATAACATGTTTAAAGAGTATCCCAAGTAAATTCCATTACCTCTTTCGGTCTCTTAATAGAAATGCAGCCAGCTATATCTCCAATAAGATTGATCCACCTCTCATTTTCATTTTGCTCTCCATCCCTGGCCAATATCTAGACAAAAAAGAACTGATTATCTATCCTTCCGTTTATATTACAAGTCCAACAATCCTAGTCTTCATCCACTGTAATAGATCATAATGTAAATATGCTTATCTACCTTTCCCATCTCAAGGTCTCCGACACATTCACAGAATGCCTGAAATGCAGGTAGTAAGGCCCTGCAGAAGTTGAAAAAAAGGGAGTACTTAAAATGTAACAAACTTAACAACCAAACCGCACGTGATGATGGATTTACCAAAGATATATGAAGCAGCATATGCTATGTTCTTACCGTAATGGTTCATGCTGACCAGTGTTGGCTAGGCTATGACAACTACCCAACTGGAGAGTAAGTTCTGCTAGAACAGAAGCATACTTTTGTTCAACAGCTTTCTTTCCAACTTTACCACCACCTCTGCATTAACATCAAATGTTACAAAGCTGCCCAACTCTACAATACAGAAGAAACTTAATAAATTAAGCTGACTAGAGAGACCTGAAAAATGCAGTGAGAGCAAAAATGCCAGCTTGCAAGATGTTGTGATCTATCTGACCATCAGTACCAGGGCTAGGGTTCTCTCCTTTCTTTGAATCAGCTTTAAGAATAGGAGTCTGGCTTAGAACAGATATCACATGCTCCAGGAACAAAGGTGAAAGCACTGAATGCTGGGAAAATGCCTATTAAAAAAAGTTATCAAAAATGGGTACTTGAGAAGAAACAGATGATAAGAAAGAAGCCAAACAAGAAATATACAATCATAATATGCATGCATGTATAGATGACAAAATCCTGCGTGTACAAGAAAAGGAGACACTATCACCACAGCTTGCAGCATTTTGTAAGGAAAGCCATTTTTCCCGTTATCATAAGTATATTTAAAAGAACATCAAGTATACATGAAATTTTAACTAGAGATAGGCAAGTATAAACGCAAGAATCATCCTGTTAAGTTTTTCACTGTCTCTCTGAACAGAATTCACCTTACTTTGGGCAGTGCAACAAGAAGGAACATACTCAAACAGCAAATGGCAAAAGTTTATTCAGTATGCAAAATGCATACATATATAAGTATAAACAGAAATATCAATAAAATTTTTCTTTATTCCGAAAACTTAACCTAATAAGTAATAGCGAATTTAATTAATATATAGAGAGTATAGCCATAAAGGATACATAAAAATAATCCAGGTGAGAATAAGAGTTCATATTCCATATTTGTAGGCAATAAGAAGCCGAGCATAAGATTTAGGGCAGGTCTCAGGATTGGAGAACAGACTTTCATTCATTCAATCCTCATATTCTTTGTTTCGCAGATCTCATTATTATACTATAGCTCCCCTTCTTAATATCTGTCTCCATCATTCTTACAGCATTAAGAGCATAGTAATCAAAAATCCAGAAAACTGGGCTTTTTCTCAACAAACTGAACTCTATCCCAATTAAATCCTATAATCGTAGATGCAATACAGTACAACATAACTCCTTCAGAAGACCAAACCAGCTTCGTCAAAGAGAGGAAGACTTCTTTCCCAACTTCCATTTACTGGTTCATGACTAGAACTCCTCATGAGAAGATCAAACCTGATTGTTATCCAAAAATACAGAACAAAATAGAAACAATAACTTCACTCTTTTTTTCTTTTTCCCTGGCACAAAGTTATACAAAAGCCAAAAAACCGCATGACTTTGTTGCTTGATTCTTAACCATCAAATAGTGATTTCTTTCGTCTCTCAGTGCCTTTTATCAATGTCTTCGTTATTCCTCGGTAATTTTAACATTAAGTAGGGAAAGAATTGCCTATGTTAATGACTCCGTAATGAGCAAAAGATCACATAATTGATTAACACCCAAGTAGCCAGTTAAGGTTACTGGTAATATCACAAACAAGTTAGTTTAAAACTCATCTAGGGTTATTGGTCAGATCTCAATTACAAAATAAATAGCAAGTCTTATAGTGGTAACATCTCAATTACAAAGTAAATAGCAAGTCTTACAATAACCATAGAACTTACATAAAACGCATCCAGCATTGACCAGCCACCACGTAACCTTGATATGTCCTTTGTCACTATATCCCTTCCAGCAGCAGCCAATACTTCATTGAAGACAATTTTTGAACTAGTGTTCTCAGCTAGAGATGAAATCTTTTGGAAGTTAAGGATAAGCTCAAGAGATACAGAAACTACAAGGGAAAGAAAACTGGCATCTGCATAATCAATCCAGCCAAGCCACACAAAGCTGAAAAAAATACATAAACCAAAAAAGAGGTCCAAACTTTAACACCAAACAGGTTAACAATTAGGAATAATATAAGGATGCGGCGCCAAGAGTTTCCAGACGTAAATGCTTCTCAGTCACATGTACTGTAGCGGAGAGCAAAGATTGGACAGTCCTGTTCGCATACAAATGATTAGTCCTATTTAAAATATAGCAATCCATACTTGGCAGAAGATACAAGTCCACAATTCTTAAGTTTTTCACAGTTGAAAATTTGTAAGCAGAAAACCTTGAAATATCACTTTCGCTCAGCTCATTTCCCCTCCTTGTAACAAATTCAATGACAGCTTGTATGACTCCTTCAGCCGACTGCTTGATCTTATCACATATAGCTGATGTACACCCATGTAAGGTAGCAACAAGCTGCAAGAACCTCAATGGTAAGCAGAAACTATTGCAGTGTCAATTCCCAATTTTCAACTGTATTTAACATAACAACCCCTCACCTCATCCTTCGTCAGTAAAACACAGATAGAGGAAATAATTCTGTTGAAAACCTCAGATGGATCAATAGATGTATCCTGATTACATATGGAGAAACCAAATATCATCCCAGCATCAATAAGAAAATGGACAGACAAAGAAAATGAACAAAGAGCTTCCAATGATCTTACACTCCTCAAGATGGCTATAACATCCTCAAGGGATGACAAAGCACCATAGGAAACTTCCATATCCATGACAGAACTAGAAGCTGTGGGCTGGGGAAGTGAAAGAGAGATGCTGAAGAGTTGATCAAGGATCTAGCCAATGACAAGTTGAAGTCTTTTACCACATTAAGCAAAGATAAAAAAAAAAATGATTTATCACCAATCCTAAAATTGTCCCTATACAAACAATGGTATGTAATACGAGCACAGAAAATCAAATCATTTGAGACCATTGAGGTCGCCTGCGAATCACTTACCTGAGCAGAAACTTTTCTTACTTCAGAATCAGTGTCTGCACAACGTGGAAGATACATGACAATCCTATCTCCCAAACACAATGATTCACGAGTTGGCAATACAAATGCCGCTGCAAATAGGATAAAAGATAATTGGTATGAGGTAGTGAGAAAAAGAAATAATTTGGTAGCTTTCTTAGGAAAAATCTTTACATGGTAAGTTGGAAAAATTCCCATGTATAGCACGGTCAACTTGCTTGCCATGCCCACTGATGCAAACCATCCTAAACTTGAGAAGCATCTCACACACTGCACGACAGCCTCTTCTCCTTTGATGCTCCACAGGTGATGAAACATATTGATCAATTTGTCTCAACATATGTAACAGTTGCTCAGCCCGACTTCTCCCATCTTCCCCACTAAGTGTTAAATTTTTGAGAATTAGAAGAGCTATATATGGTCTCAAAAGAAAAACCTATTCGTATATATGGCCAGTCAGAGTCAAAGATGCAGTTCTTTAAAAATGAAGCAAATAAGAAGCACATCTCAATCTTTCAGTCAAATCTTAGAACATTGAAAAAGGATAATGCTTATGGTCATATCAAAAAAGTTGAAATTGTGTTCAAGCTCAAAACAATTTATTACAAGAAGCTTCGGCCATTGAGAGTGCAACCACATAATTCAAACTCCTTTTTAAATAAAAGGCATCTTGAACAATTCAGTAATATACTTCAAACTTATTTTAATAAATGCAGGTAAAAACTTGAAGGACAGGGAACAAATTATCATCTCCATAAAAATATTCCTCTCATATATTAGATATGGAGTTTCAGTAGAAAAAACTCATGCCAACACATAACGTAATGAACCTGACAACAAACCTCCAAATACATAGACTTTAAATGTTTCAGAGCAATCAGTTCTTACAAATACCTTGTCAGAAGAATTGCACACAAAAGAGTGATAAGGTTGTCAATAAGGGGATTGACAACATCTTTCGGATCATTTGGCAAAGCAAAGAACCCTAAGGTGGCCTGTAAAATTTGCGAAAGATTCATGACATAAAAATGACTGACACATAAAATTCCATTGTTAAAAGGAAAATAATTCTCATTCAACAAGATTTTAAACCTTCATCACGTGGTTTCTTGTTTCAACAGTCAATTTTGGCTCCACAGAAACCAAGGTGGTGCAGGCACTTAAAGCAAGGGCCTGCAGGGGTGGGTCAAAAGAGGAAAAATAAAATGATCTTCAACAAAAGTTAAGAAGATATAATAATCTGGTCAAAAACATACCTGGGTGTGGAGAAGTTCAAGATTGGAATCAATAAAACCTTCATTGTCATCTTGAGACTCTCGGCCCATTAAGGTCAATATATAATCAAGCATTTGGTCCCTTCTTTTCAGAGGAAATGATGCACCATTCTCTGCGGCATTAATGACAGCACAACCTGCATAATCAACAACAGAATAATAACATCATCTTCACAAGATTGTAATGAACTTAATGAGCATAGTGATGTGTAATTTAGCTAAATTTGGCAGTTCTGACAAAGAAAAAGGATATTTTAACTTCCAATAAAAGAAAATTTAGCATGTCCCTAAAACAACATAGGATCAATATAAAAGAATCCAAGGGCTATCTGTAATTTCATTTCTTTTTTCTAGAGAAAGCCAAAGGTTTCACACGGCTCTAAACCCCATATTTTAACTCTTTGAAATGCCTATGCATCTCGCAAACTCCCAAAATAATTATGAATGTCAAAATGGCAGCATGTGATCCTCAATTTGTCACATGATTCACCATTGATAAATACACACATGATCTGCTCTATATCCATTATACATGATCCACCTAAATCTTTCCCATTGTCGCTTACCATAAAATCTTGGGACAGAAAGTAACGTGATATATTTCTTGCACAAAGTGGCTAAACCTTGAAAATGAAACTATTTCCCTCTCTCCGAGTGTCCAAAAATATATTACTTTATAAAAAAGAAAAAGAAGCACATTAGCAACCCAAGATAAACTTTCTCTCTCTCTCCCTAAATATCCCATGGGTGTGCATTATGCACTCTGATATGCACACACACCACAGATAAACAAGCATGTGCCACAATATATTATCAAGCATCCAGTTGCATAACTGATGATTGTGATTTCAACCATTAAGATATATTTGTTTAAAGCCAATCAGTTTATCATATTTCTTAACCTTTTGGATACATATTAGCGATAGCCTTCAGCAATAATCCCTTTTTGAACTCTAATAGAATAAACAATTGAAAAACCTAATGATCCTATCACTGTAGACATCCATGAATACTGACTGAGAGTACCTCAAGAGCAACAACACCCTTCCGCCATACCCCAAGCACTAACTCAACACCCAAAAAGTCATTCCAACCAACTCCACCATCACAAACTTTTCATCAGATTTATCAAAGAAAATACATAAACGAATCAAAATTCCAAGAAAAGAATAAATTAAATTAAAAGATACAAAATTTTAAAAACAAAAATCCAAAGGCAGCTGTACTTCATACATACATACATATTTCAGACGACAGACTATACCCACACATCCATGATCACTCAAGTATAGAATGCAGCATGTGTAGAAAAATAAAAAGCTGAAAGTAAGGTAACCTTCTGCAGAAGATATTGGGATGCCATATTTTTACATAACTTATACAGACCTAGTAGATCAATGGCAGTTATAACAGCCTGCTTTGCTGTAGGATGGCGAACATGAAGAAGCCGGGAGAGCATATTAGTCCCCTGCAAAAGGAACAAACTAACCATAAACAAGGCAAACCAAAACATTAATCCAAGCATGTAGTCAGATCTCCATGATGAAGCATTAAGAGAAAAGGCAAGACATCGTACAATAAGTGCATCTATTCTGGCTTCAATAACTGTTGGCGGAGCATATTTTGCAGCATACCCATACATTAGAGCCAAAGCAGCATGTATATCATCTGACTCTTCTGTTTTAAAACTATCAGAGAAAAAAGATAGGAATCTGCAATAGATGAAGTAATGAGCTTGTTCACTTCAATATCCATAGTTCATATGCAATCATGCACATAGATGCATACATATGTAAGAAGGAAGAGAGGAGAGCAAATTAAAATTCAAAAGAAATGTGTGTATGTTTACGCATATATATGTGTGGGGCCAGAAAAGAAAAGGCCAGTATACATTCTCATCTTATAAAATAGGAAGAAACCTTTGAAAGAAACTTTGCCCAACATTATCCAAAATATCTTTCAGTTTGTCCAAAACAGTATCCAAGTGGGATGCTGCAACCTGGAAGTCGTCAAAAGTGATAAGTATGGATGCATTAAGAAACAGAAATAGTAGACAACAGATTGAATTCTAAGGTACCAGTCCCATGGCTTTTGCCAGACCGAGCCTGTTCACTGGAATTGCAATGTTAGCTTGTTTATACATCCAATCTATCTTATCACGAACATAAACCCTGTCATTGACCTTTTGAAGAAGCACACCCAAGCACCTGGGAAAAAAAAAATCATAAACTTTATCCTAAGAGTGCAGTAAATCTAGAAACAAAGATTATTGTGCAAAGAAGTACCCAGGTAGAATATATGCCATATTCTATTTTAATCTTTTTTTCCCTTACATGGTACTTATTTCATCTTTAGCTCTCATAAACTCCACCTTCTATATTTTCCCTATAAATAAACACCAGTATCAAAACTGCATTCAACAATTCACCCAAAATGTAATCTAATCAGTCTTCCCAATGGTGGACATAAGTTTCTAAGACCAAACCACCCTAACTCTTGTCTCTCTTTGTTGTTGCTTCTGCTATACCCTCATATTTTACATTTTATTATAATGGTTTCTACATATTAAATACATCAAGTATTCAACAAACCTTTTCCCACTCCAATGAGAAGAAAACAAGAATTAATGTCTCTTCTGGTGAAAAAGAAAGAATATCAAATTCGACAATGCATCCTTGAATGCAGCAGATAAAATGGTGTTGATACCGGTGCAGAAGTGCAGAATGTTCATCATCAGAAGTATAAAGCTCATATTGTTTGGTGAATGCATTTCCCAGAGATATCACCCAGCTGGTTTCTTGAATCACATCCAAAGATTCTGCAAGAAACTGTCACCCAGAAACATTAAGATATATTAAAGATAATTGTAATAAACATGTAACTTAGCAGTACATATCTATTTTTGAAGGCACTTAGGAATATGTAGACTGAGTCTTTTGCAACACCTAATATAAGTATGCACATTATAGAACTTTCTGAAATAATTTAGGTCATTTTGTAGAACCTCTTTGTTGCTCATTTGGAAGAATTGGCTTCAGGTTCAAGCACTTCAGATTCAAACGCAAAGGAAATCAAATTCATGGAATCTCATTTACAGGTCATTTCCAAAATCCCTTACTGAGTTACAATGTATTTACAAGAAGACAATAATCAATTATACTGATGACAGTAGAGACAGATATCATCAAGCAATTCAAGAGACTTACATTTATTATCATGTCATCCCAAGTTTCTTGATAGGAAGAATCCTGCTTTAGGTCTTCCGTGTCACTAACAAAAGCCTTCATTTTTGGAATCTAGAGCTTAGCAAAGACAAAAATTAATCAGATTCTGATGCAAAATCACTTTATGTTAATTTTTAGGTGATATGATAGAGTGCAATGTGTCTGTTAAGAATCTTACTCCTGCGGTTCTAGACAATTTGTTAATGTAAAACCATTACATATACTAGGAAATCTCAAGTGTAGTAAATCTTATTACAATGACAAACATCTCCCTAATCTCACAATGAACTTCAATGAGTAAACATAAGCCACTTTACCTCAATGTTAAAGAGATTCTCTAATGTTTGATGTATGGTTGGCACTTTCATTTAAAGTTACAAAATTTATTTCATTTTTACATCAAATAAGTACTTGTAGCCACGATGCTTCATTAGCTTTTTTAATAACGGAATGGTTGGTAGTCAATATAAAGCTGAAACAAGTTTTGTGCACATAGTAGTATACCTCATCCCGCCAAAACATGTTGATATTTTTTGGAAAAAGAGGTGCTAGATAACAAAGGACCTGCAAGTCAGTAAAACGAGTGAACAGATATTTCAGAAATACTTATTTCATGAAGCGAAATTATTTTAAGGAGCATGACAGTTGAAACAATGTAGTTCTCTAGCACCAATTCATAAAAGATTTCCAAATTTCTAATCCAAAAGTTCTGACCTATGGATATAGCCTCGAGAAACATACCCAAATACTCTCCCTAACATTGAATAGAAAAAACCTCCGCTTCTCTATGTTTTGATATGTGTACTTCAGTGTTCCACCCCTTGTTCACACGTTGGATATGGAATTGATATAGGTAACAGGAATTCTAAAGAGACTATTCCCATAAATCATTTCGACATATGACTGGGACCAGAGAAAGTGCTCTCCCCTTAATATGCATATTATTGGTGACACAAAAGACATGCATATACATTTGTTAAACCAGTCACGGACAGCAGATACCTACCGTCAAAATCTGAGTTGCTAGCTGCTCCCTTCCTAGAGGATCATGCAGAAGCACCACCAGGCGAGCCAAAAGCTCCTAAACACATGTGCACCACTCATATTGCAGAAGTTACTGTCACATAGTGAACAAGTAAATCAGGAAGTTAATTGGCACAAGGGAAGATTTTACCTCGGGACTTGGTATATCAGAGCGAGCTTGACACTCACTAAGCATAGTATCACTATAAGATGATCTATGTCGGCACAATTCTGTAATACATCGGCACACCTGGAAAAACAGCAAGCATGTGTTTGATTTTACAAAGGAAAGCAAAGAGATGACACCATACAGAACATCAAGCCATCGTTCATATTTTTGCATCACCACTCCACACATTATCAGTTTGTATTCCCAACAAGAGAAGGCAGGACCACATTAAGAAAAATGCAAATAACCACTGAAGGCATACACAGAAAGAAAAGTGGAAGCATGAGGACAGAGATCAATTTCCCTGCATGTAAGAAGCAAGTAATGAGTTTTAGAAGAATTCTTACTGTGGCAGCTGCAGCAGTATAATCTCGAGGAATAATCATCTTCAACAGAAAAGGCCAAAGTATATGCTGTATAATCACATGGTCAGAAGAAAGATGCTACAGCTGGTTAGGGATATCCAGCCATAAAGAAACCAAGAACCCCAGTTGAAGGTAAAACTGAACAGTGAAACTGAACCGATGAAGAATTTGTAACAATGGAATACCTCCATTTCAGGAATTGTGATAGTCACCAAAAGAAGACCCTTTTCACAGATAGCCCTCAACTCTGTCGCGTGAACTGCCCCAATTTTCACCTGAGGAGAACAATACCATTAAATCAGAAAAATAGCCAGAGAATGAAATCCAGGCAACAGTTCTGATATTTACAGATAACATCTGGCACTCTCCCACAAGCCTGACTTGAAACATTATACATTTTCACCAGGACTTAAGAGCACCATAACTCAAAAATTGAAACAATGTGACATCTGCTGGTGCTGGGTTTAGCCTTAAGTATATGACCTCATCATCAGGGCCATCTCAATTATGAATATGAAGTTGAACAGTTAGATCAAATAAAGGAACAAGTTTGGAGTTTGTCAGTATGAGTCAGATTTAAACCTCCAGTCTCTTTTGCTGTAAAGGAATATATGTGCTGCTAGACCCAAAGACTTCCTTGGAGCTCTCAAGTTCGTTTCTATCTTGATCTGAAAGAGAACAATGCCGTACAAGATATTCAACAAACAACTCCCCAGATGGACCAACCAAGTAGCAATGTGAAGCCATCACCACAATCAACTGCCACGAAAGCAAATAGAAATTAATAAGAAGCAACAAATTCTAATAAGATAGAAACAAAAGGCAAAAAAGAAACTCTAGGACTACTAGTTTGTGCCAACTACCTCTGAGAGTGCCTTCTGCACACCTAAATTTTGCTCATCTAGTAAGAACTTTACAGCTTCAACAAGTAGAGGCCTTTTACTGTGCCATGCTTCAGACAACCTGTAAACAGAAGCTCTAAGAAAGGTCACAGCTGTAAGAGAATCAACATTTATCACAAACAACAAGAAGAAAAACAAACCTGGGCAGTAGATGCTTTAAAACACTAAGCGCACCAAAAGTCAATGGTTCCTCCTTCAGTCTGCATTTCTAGTTGCAGAAATATGAAGAAATGAGAGAAGGGAGTTTAGTAAAACTATAATTAAATATTAAAATTTCTGTAGGTTAAGGAAAACTGAAAAAAAAAAAAAAAAAAAAAGACACAATGCTTGTAATTTTTTTATTTAATAAGAAAAAGAAACCATAACTTTAATCAACTAACAGGTGAGAAATAAGAATATAAAGGCACAAAACCAAAAAAGCTGGAGAGGAAACTCACGTTCAGAAGGAGCATGAATAAGTCCTCAGGGTATACTATGCCGACTGTCAGAAAGCAGCGCTGAACTTCATTATATGTCTGTCACAAGTAAAGTGCATTTAAGTATAAGATTGTAGATGGCCAGCTTAGAAAAGAGATCATTATCAAGATGAGAGACGGCACATAATATGAGACACAAAGCTTACGACAAGAGACAACATTCCAGGGAAACAGGGAGAGGCAGGAAAAAAAAAAAAAAAAAAAGATTGAAGAATAAGGCCAAGCTAGCAAACTTGAACCAAATAATATCTTGCCACCAATCCTACGAACAAATGAAACTATAGGCTACAAATAATACAAAGGAAAAAAGTCAACAGTTATGGGAACCTTGAGAAATGTGCAACCTAACACTCAGAAGAAAGGGAGTTAATATTTTCAAATAATTTACTCAAAACTGAACTGATAATCACACCTTCAGAGCCAGTGAGAAATCTGAATGCTCTTTGCTGTCACCATATATGCAAACAACTGGGAGAAGTGTTGATAGAATAACTGTGAGGTCCTACAGGCCATCCCCGAAATATATGAGCTCTAAATAAATGCTTTGCATCATATTTGCATATTATAGGAGTCGTCAACAATTTATGCATAGAAAACGATACTGTAACAAATATTAATAAAAGCTAGGCAGAGATGCAAGAAAAGCTAATACCAAGTATAGGTAAAGACAGCATCCCCAGACCCCCACAAACACGGGACAATGATCTCTACAACCTTCCCACCTAACAAACCACCTATAATTACTTCGCATATCAAAGGATGCAACAAATTTTAAATGGAGAATATTACCATTTCACCATAATATAGCAACCTTTACAGAGAACTAAAGCAGCTCATGAGAAACATTTCCCTTCCTTTCCTTTTTTTTCTCTTTTTTTCTTTGGGTGTTTGTGGGGATCTTGTTGTGTGTGAGTGTGTGTGTGTGTGGGGGGGGTGGGGGGGGGGGGGGGGGGTGGTTTAAGGGCTGTGGGGGAGGGGGAGGGGAGAGAGAGAGATCTAAGCAACAACCAGACTTGAAACAAGAAATCAGGTCTCAAGGAACATTTCCCACTGCTTTCTTAAAAGGTTTCCACTTCTCCCAAAACAAACGAATTGAATCTTCTCTTAGAAACATGTTACAAGGCTGAAGTTACCAAAAACAGAAATTACCATATAGGGTGGATAATACTGTTAGGGAAGACAAACAAGCAGAACAAAGAGAGAATTACCTCAAAATCAAGCAAAGGAGGACCACTTTCTGACAGCAAAGAGGCATGTAAGAGATTGTACAGACTACAGGTTGCCACAAAGGCAATATCTTGATCTTTTCTATACCTGCTTACCAGAACACATAAATTTCAGGGTAATCTCTGCTGAATGTCATTTACATAAATGACATGGATGATGGTTTTGTATGCAGAATGAACATGTACCAAAAAATTCACAAAACTACTACACAGACAGTAGGCAGCTAAAAAGGAGTGTGGCATCATAAATATACAACTTTAAGGATTAACAATTCTAAACAATCTTACAATTCCAAAATTGTGGGGACAAATCTGGGTAAAGCTGCCTTTAATTGTGCACGGGTAACAAGGCCAACCATCTGACCTAAGGCTTCCACAGAAGATATGCGAACCTGTTCCAAACCAAAATTAAGTAGGATGCCAACATCAAATCAATCCAATTAATTAGTAAAAATCTAAGAAAATAAAAGCTATCAAAGAGATAAAACTAATCAAACATAAAAGTATCCAATATGGTGAGAAAACCAAAAACCCAAGTCAGGAAAGAGAATAGAAGAGACCCAGAATTTCACATTCACAGAGAATTTAACCCTGAAAATATGCTTTTTTTTTCCTTGCAAAGATCAACATTTCATAGAAGGTCTCTTCAAGATTTAATTGCAAAATACATGAACACAAAATTATTATATATGTCAACTCAGGGTGGAGGTATAAAGGAGGAAGACATGTTATTGGAACCCTTGTGGTCTTCTCCAAATCCTAGGAGAACAAGACTCAAAATAGAGCAGAAAAATGATCCACCAAATAAATAAATAAAAGAAGGAAGAAAAGAATGCAGCAAGAAATAACTTGGAATCAGACTAAGTTTGAAGACAAGGAAGAAAGGAAATCGTTCTGTCAAGACAGGACGGCAGACCAAATGCAGATAAAAAAAAAAAAAGAAAATGAATAAATGAAGGTTCAGAAAGGTCACAGGGAAATAAAATTTTAAGCGGAAAAAAGAACAAAAGCTTTACTTTGGCTACCTTTATATCCCGAGAAGCTGCCCAAACTCTCAATAAAAGGTCAAAAGCAGAATTCAGAAATGACCTGCACTAAATGACATAACTATGTAAGACAACATCATAAGAATACACTACTCAGAAAAGGAAAAGAAAGCAGTAAAAGCACAAATCAATCTCACATGACATCACCACCAAGAGGAGACTCCGAAGGGAAGTCCGCTCTATATTGCCATACAGCCTGACACCAGCACTTGAATGCTGGAAAAGAATAAAATTGATCACAACTTGGCAGGTTAAGAGATGTAGAAAGAAGTATTAAATATCTAAAGCAAAATCAGCTCCAATCAAAAAAGAAAAGAGAAAAAAGGTATGCTTAAATGATTGTAGCACAGCCAAAAGAAAATATCAATAATCCTTTGCAAACAAGCGCCCAAAGAAAATCTCAAACAACTAGACACAGAAAGGAGTAATGTAGAAAAGTCTTGCCCCTCCCTTTTTTTTCAGGGATACTCAGGAACAACTCCTATGTCAATTAAGAAGAGTGCAGGAACATAGCAAGCAATAAGATTCTCCCTTTAAGACCAACTACAATATGCATGCATCTCTAATAGACTTACTGCTAGCCTCTTTGCTCTATTTGCTTTCAATGCTTCTTTTAAAAGCACACTTATACTTTTGCTAGGAGTATGGAATAGCTTAAACTCAACCATTTGACCTAGAATCTCTCTTTCAGAAAACAGAGAATCAAGTTAACCATGGTAAAATTAACCGTGAGATCATAGAAATCTATGTACCCTAATATTTAATTAACATGCTTCAAGAGAAAGGTGCTTAAGTACAGGTTAGGGACTACTGACTACAGGCTATGATAAAGCCTCAGAAATATCTAATAACTAAGCTAGATAACAAATGCATCAGTGAGCCAAAGCCAATGAAAATGTAATCTCTTTCCCCAGTACCACAATTCTTATTGAAAATAGACAAAGACAATCTGGAATCACATAAAAAGAGGTAACAACACAATTTCCTTTTGAAGGCTTATGTTGGTCACTAACACAAAAAGCCATGATGGAATCCATTTCTTTCCCTTATGTCCAAGTAGAAGATCTGATTAAGCCTATCCTATCATGAAATGATCTCAGACTATGCAACACAACACAACACAACACAAACACTTTTTTGGCCAGTTCTTGAACACCTAGCAGATCATGATCAATTCACTCAAATCCCATCTAAAGATAGAATAATATATGCAAAATAAAACAACAAATCACAGGATATATATCAACAAGTAGGTCACTCCCATGTTTTGTATACCAATGAAGAGTTAGAGAAATTCACCATACCTTTTGCAAAAATTGGCCGGTGGGCATCTCTCACATTTCCAAGGATAGGCAGAACTCGTGAAAGTACACCTTTCAATCGACGTGTGAACTGCAACACTTCAATAGAATTAAAGAGTACAGTAGACACTTTAGTTCAAGCAGAAAAGTGTAATAACCAAGAAGCATCCAATGCTGGTCTAAAAGCACAAAGATACAGAAGTTTGATGATTAACCATCAGCAGAAGCAAAGTCAGCAAGTAGTTGAACCATAGCTGGTAGAGCTGGATTTGACCCCGACAAATGAAGAAATATTTCGTCCATCATCTGCAAAACCAAGAAAATCAGTAGTTGTTTAATTGTCAACAAAAAAAGAGAGAAAATGTTGGGTTGAGATAATATTTCCAAAGTATGTAAGTTATGAATGTCAATATGGTGCTCAAAAGTAGGGCTAGTTGCTCCCCTTTCTCTCTCTCTCTCTTTACAGCACACAACGTAATAGAGCATACCAGAACTATATATGTAACTTGCATATGCATGATTAGCAAGGCCTATAGCTACCATATCCTGATACAAAACATTTATCAATCAAGCAACTTGCATTTTGTCAATGCTAGACAAGATCCATTCAACACCCAGGTGTGTGAGTTGAGTGCACGTGTTTAAAAAATAAAAATAAAAAAAATTGCTGGACAAGATCCTACTCTGAGGTGCTTCTTCTGTTGAAAATAATTTCTGAACTAATGATTTGTTTAAACTGAAAACAATTCAAGAGATTATTTAGTATCATTCCAAGTTGCTTGCTCTTTAATACTATAAAATGAATGTACATTCTGGAATACACAAAAGCAAACATTCAAGGTAAAAGTGGAGGCTTTATACACAATTTTGATGCAGACAACAAAAGTAGGACACCAGGAAAACAAAAGGATACAAATAAATAATACTTAAGGAAAGCCAGATCTCATAGGTTGTCAAAGATTTAAATGATAAAGCGCCATTGCTGGGCTGTTATATTCTCATAATAGATGGTTTCCAAGAAGAAAAGGAAGATCCCAAGAACCTATCAGACCATTGTTACCATCACTATCTTTTGTCTCTCCACATCTCAAGTGCCCATAGCCTCACAAACATTAACAAGTGTTTGCCCGGAAAAGAAATGTGATTACCCACACAAAACTGGGCAGCAGCATGTAAGATAAACTCAAATCAGAAGACCCCATCAAAATTTTGGACGAAATCTTAAATCCAAGCAATAATCAATTGTGATGCTTTAGGGGTGACACATTGCCAAAAGTGACACCTTTCATCCACAACTTCAAATTAATCGTTGCTCACCATGTGTCACACCACATGGCATTTTAAGTTATAGAATCAAATGCTTTGGGAGTAATCTCCAACCATTACTACCTTCCTCTATTCGCCAAAAACATGTTATCACACATTTCTCACGCATCAAATATTCTATTCCTAAGAAATTATAATTTTTAATACAGAAGGGATACAATCTGACATACATCTCGTCATGGAATTTCAATTTAAAACGTTTCAGTGTCCATAAAAGCAAAGTGAAAAGTTGTTGTCAGTTTTGGCAAACATACTAAGAATTATATATACGCTTGATATGGTTGACCCATTCAGAATAAGCAACCACTCAAGAAACTTACTAAATCAGGAAAATGTGAGCCAATAGAAACAAGTAGAGCTGCTGCAGCTCTCTGCCAGTCAGCATTTAGCTCCTGCATCAATTGAGCACAAAAAATACAATTGTAAATCCAAGCAGACTCCCAAAGTAAAAGCTTTGATGAGAAAAATTATGCATTGCACATTTGAATACACTGAAAATTGTACATATACAAAGGCTCTTGGAATATTCAATATTTCTCATGGAATCCAACACAGAAAAGACTCAACATGCACTTGCTCAAAACAAAGGACTTAGACCCATTTGATGATAACCCTTTGACTAATTTTTAGCAATAATATTAAACTGCCAGATAGATGTAAACTTCGAATCATACACTTTCAGGAGTAAGATTTTTTAGAAATATCTTCAAGCTTCAGATTCATTGGCTGCTTATATTCCTATCACTGTGTTAAACATAAATAGTGTAAAGACATGAATGTTTGAGGCAGTTAAATTGCCTCCACTTGTCAAGAAAATATTCAACTGAAAACATCTATGCTCTCTTTCAATGATCAAGATTGTCCTGCAACAACGTCATGCTGTATAAATATGGAGAAAATTATGGGTATAAGCAATCTAAACATTAGGGAATCATTTCAACTTCTAAACAATAATGAAAATGTAATGTGAGAAATAAGAAAAAAGCAAAATATTAAGAAAACTTGGCTCAAGACTCATGCATGAAGCAGTCAGAAAAATTATAGGAACAAAAAGAAACCCGATTTCTCTCACTGGCCTGAAAAAAATGCCAGCATCAATAACTTCATCTTCTAACCTATTATGTTCTAAAAGGGAAAGCGCGCTAACTTGTTTTGTCTTTGGCATTAACATAAAACCTCAGTTTCATTTTCCAAGTTAGAACGTTAAACTTCCTTCTTACTTTGCATACAAGAAACACGTGAGACCCCATTTGACAGTACCAATCATGCAACAAGCATGAAGAGCTCAAAGAGAGGATCAGGAAAAATTATATACTCGGACTCGCTTCTACCTGCCTACTAAGCTTCACCCAAAATCAGAAATATTACTTACCTTTGAACAAATTGAATATGCAGGCATACTAGTTGTGATTAAACCAAAAAAAGGGAAAAAAAAAATCCTCAGGACTTACCAACTTAACAAAAGCATCAACCCAAATAAAACAATTAATAATATCTCCAACTAAATGGACTTGAGCTACTAGACGAGCTCAAAATCCAATACGTCAATCCCAAATTATCCAAAGCAGAAAATTAATCTTTGAGCCCAATGCAGATAGGGAATCGAGTGTAACGGCACACCTTGGAGGAGATCATCTCGGCCGTCGCAATCTTAGCCAGCTTGGCCATGAAAGACGGATCCACGTCTTTCTTATCCAACGCTCGGACACCGAACGCCATGACTTGAAACACCCCGGCCATGTTTCCGAAGCGCTAAAACAGCAAACAAACCCGTAATCAGAAAGAAAGAAACCGTAATTCCACCTTAAGAGTGTACAGCCAGAGAGAATTGAGTACCCGGCGTCCTCCTCGCGACACGGCCCAGCAACAGTCAAGCACTAGAAGCGGGTTCCTAGAATCGCAAACTCTCAGTTAACTCCAATTCAACCATATCACTCTTCCAAAACACACACACACGTACACAACAGACACAGACACACAGAGAGAGAGAGAGAGAGAGAGAGGTACAAGGCAGCGATGTTCTTAAGAGAAGCAGAGGAGGCCTCTCTGACAATTGGGGATTCGTCTGCCAGCAGCGAGACGAGAACCTGAACGGCCTCTGTACCACGAGACAAAACAATCAACATCAGAGATCAGAAGACACTCGAGCGAATTGAAGATTGAATCTTTGTTCTGGAAACACGAGTACCTGGGGCCGGGATTGAGCGTCCAGGGCTCGATGACGCCATGGACAACAGCTATCGGAAGATTGAGAAGAAAAATTAAAAAAGAAAAAGAAAAAAAGAAATGTGAATGTGACAGACGCAATCAAGAAGGAGACAGTCCCTCGGCCTGAGATGGCAAAAACAGCACAGCGCCGCTGTTTCCCGCGGGACCCACTATAAAATTTCCTGCGAAATCCTAAAGCGATTATTTTCCTCCGATTTGAACAAGCATCGCACGATGTTGCACCATAATGAGGATGGATGATCACGCGATGATCAACCCGATTCCCGTACCAAACGTTCAAACAGTCATTGCGTCAGCAGATTTGAAAACTCGAAGGTTTGGAATCCACGCTGGATGTTCGACTCGAAGTCTCCATTTAATAACCGGTTATTAATAAAAAGATAATCAAAATATTGCCTTTTATCATATTAATAAGTGATAGAAAAATGAGATGAAATCACATTATAAATGATTCAACCTCCTACCTAAATCACTATTTCTAATAGTTCATTACATTGTTCCTACGTACATTGATGAGGATGAAATATTAAACCCCGTCAAATATGGCCTAGGTTTTGTGTTTCAAGCTGTACACGTCCATCAAGAGAGAAATCCATCTACTAGAGCTGAATCTACGATGGAAATACAAAATTTTCATATATACATTTTAAGATCAGAGCTATTGATTAGTCATGTCTTCTTCACGTAGATGGAATCCATCAAATGAGACTTGCAAGAAAGTCATGATGCAGAGACTGACTGGGAAGGAAAATCAAGCATTGCCATATGCATTGCCGGGAGGTGGAGAGTCAAAAAGGAGAACCGATCGGAGCACTGAGGCCGAGGTACCGCATTATCCGAAGCCGCCGGACCTTCTTGGCCATTGTCATCGGAAATGTTGCCTCCTGCAAATGAATGTGATCAAAAGGTAAATGTGGGATGTAAGAAGTACTCATCACATCCATTTGGTTGTAGCAACTCACATCGAAGTGTAGTTTAGGCTTTCTCTCCCGCTTGCCCCTCCCTCTAGGGAGATCATCGTCGGCTCTGCTTGAAATAGAGGAGGTCCATTTATCTGTTTGAAGCAGAAGGAAGATTTGAACTGAAACGGGGAACCAATGGAGTGGGAATTGCTCTACTAAAATGATGATTTCCTAAGTTAGAACAATATAACCTCCGTGACGAAATAGACTATAGCAAGTAGAAATAAAGGCTTCAGGATCTATGGGATGTTTAGAATCTACTGCTAATGATCCATGGTTCCTAAGACAAGAAGGTTCATTGCAAGCATGTCTCTGTACTCAAAGACAGAGTTCATGGTAATCTGTGGTTTGAGAAAGATTCGAACTATTGA
Organism: Casuarina cunninghamiana; assembly: GCA_028551485.1. Lineage (NCBI taxonomy): Eukaryota > Viridiplantae > Streptophyta > Magnoliopsida > Fagales > Casuarinaceae > Casuarina > Casuarina cunninghamiana. Next base: position 14,019,107 of record CM052364.1, read on the forward strand.
TTCAACAAAGAGTGGCTGGCTTCTGTCATTCTGGAAGGAAAGCCGCTGATACTCTATCACTTTAAGACAAAAGAGACTTCAAAACTTGAAAAAAATGATAAAAAATTTCTTGTATTTGTTTTTGGTTCTCCCCATATGTATTCTAGCATGTTGTAATAATAGTTAGATTGTCCAGTATTATTGAATTATACTTAAAAATCCTCTTTTAAATGAAATACGTGCTTATTCATTATGAGTTGGTTTCAAGAAAAAAATAAGTTTTCTATAAGATATTAAAGTGTAAGTTGACGAGGCGGTATTTCGTGTGCATGAAACATGAAACCGATGTTGGCAACCGGGGGTAATGTTAAGTGTGGCATGATACATTACCTAAATTCTACTTGAAAATCATCTTTAAAATGAAATACATGTCCCTCCTTGCAAGTTGATTTTAAGGAAGAAGAAGGTTTTCTTACAAAATCTTAAGGTAAGGTAAATTGATGCACATACCAGATAACTGATCTAGATGATCTAAGCAGTTAGGGCCAATGGAGCTTTTACACAACTCTCTGCATGAACTCAGATATTCCTTCCTCTGTAGGGCCTGCAATTTGGATAGAATGCACGAGAAGGTAAGAATACAACATTGACTCCGCAAGTTATGCAAGAACTAAAAATTTATGAAGCATGTGGTATATTTGCTAAAATATCAGTTTACTTGTTTTAAAGCATCTTGAAAATCTTCCACTGGGTTACAGCTTCTTTCTTGGAAGCACTGGAGCAAAAAACACAGTATCTTAGACATAGAATAGAAGATGATCTGTAGTTGGACTACATATTGATAAGCAAAATGAAAGCAGCTTTAGACGTAGTATACTCTTTTCCCAGCTTTACATACTAAAATTTTTGCCCAAAAACCATCACTTCCTGCTACATTGTTGCCATTCAATCAACATATATCAATCATACATTAGATATCACACTAGAGAGTATAGAAGAAAAATTGGCTCCGATCCAGCCCCACCCCAAAACCCAAAAGAGAAAACCCGCAGCAACAAATGGCTTGCTTTATCCTCGTCATTCATTGAAACATCGCAGTTGATGGAAGATTGGGAATTGCTATCACTATCATAGAAGGCACAAACGAGAAAGGAAAGAAAAGAAAAAAACTATTTAATTTGGATGGTGGGATAGTGGTTGAAGAATCAATATTGACAGAAGACTTGATGTTGCTTGTTAGTGATTTATCAGAGTGTAAGCGCTCACATCCTCAAGTTCAGAAAGATCTCTGGCAGGATCAAGCCAAGCACTGCAAATAATAAATTTATTTGTTAGTCCATAAGAGAAAGAGAACAACTATATTCTCAAGATCTTCTGAGTCAAAAGATAAATAGCAATATTAGCTAAAAGGTAAGAAATTTTACATGTCACGACTTCCATAAAACTCCACTAAGACATATCCATCTGTATCGCAGTTCCTTGACTCAGCTAGATTGGAACTTTCATCCATGATCTGAAATGTCAGTTAATTTTTTGTCAATCCGGAGGCACTAGCCTTTGAATTGAAACTAGGGAGATATGATTCATTTGATAGTCTATAAATGTTAAAGGAATGGACTCTAAGATACAACTCGAGAATTCCGCTTTGGCTTGAAAAGTGACAGACATTATTTGTACTTCAGAGAAAAATCAGCAGCTTAGGTCATAACCCAGCTGTATAACATGTTTACTTTCATCCTATAAAGTTTAACATATATGAAGTGGCCACAACTCCAAGTAACAGGAAAGAAAAGATATACTTAAAAATTGGTTTTAAACACACAGGATAAGCTCTCAGAAAGTACATCCTGCAGAGATTCCAATAGAAGAAAAGGATATTTACTTGACAACTTAGATGAAATAATCATAACCAACTACAAACATATCACCTCGAGAGAGAGGGATTACCTGGTTCCTTAAATAAACTTGAGAGATAAAATGTAAGATGCATATTAAAGAAGAATTTGAAAAAATAAGAAGGCATCACAAGATGCATACAATCGCATACCTCAGCAGGCCACCACTCTTGGCAACTTGTTCTAGCCCACACAACACTTCCTGGTGTTATGCAAAATCCTTTGCTTTCCATAGCTTGTGAGCTTTTGGGTGTAGATTCCAAGGACCTGGCACTATCACTTTTTTTATCACAAACATTTCTATACAAAGGAAAAAGAAAATCAATCTGGTAAAAAAGCAGTCAAACTTATGATATGATATATTCTATGACCATGGCATAAATATGTGCAAGACAAACCTATCACTGCTGTAGTCAGAAAGTTCATTTTGGGCTACCGTTTCTGCTTCTATAAGTGGAGTTTCAGAGTAGGAGGAGGAGAATTGAAGTCCTCGATTCTGTGACTTTCTGCACTGAATCAGAGAATGCAGTGGCTTTTTTTCACCTTCAGCATTTCCGTCATGCAAACTGTTTAAGGTGACATTGGAAGATCCAACTTCACCACAGGATGACCCCTGCAACGAAACTGTGGACAAGAATTACTAAGGCAAAATCAATAGCAAAAAATATCGAAACTTCATACTAAGTAATTCATTCTGAAGACAGCTGCAGCAAAGTTGAACAGGTGAGACAGTGATAGTGACATACGGTTACGAAACTTAAAGAAGTGGAGCTACAAATTTAAGATAGAACTTAAAAATCCATGAAGTTTTGAAAAAAACAGCTTAAGTATCATCCTACCAAGCGTTCCACTAAGAGAGATGCTTAAATGAGGCGAATAAAGGCTCTCCAGGCAGCCCCTTTGTTCCCTGACCCATACAGAGAAGTGGTATAATCTGACTGCAACATCAATGCGTTTAGGCAAAACAAGAGCAACCTAAAATCACATTCAAAATTGGCTTATAGGATACCAATCCACAATAAAACTACATCTAATAGGCAGCAATTCTACTTCTGATCGTACAAGCCATTTACCTTCCACACTAAAGAGAATCTATGAAATTAAGATCTGCATCAGGAAGCTGGGAAGAAGAATTATAACCCCTCAAATCAGCCTTATTCAGGAACTTCTGAGCTGCCATAAGGTATTTGGGCCAAGTCCTAAACATTCCTAGGTCAGAGCAATGCCACAAAAGAGACATCGCTACCTTATTATAAAGAAAACATCTGAAATTCACTTAAGTTCATCGACTGCTACCTTTCCTATGGGAGATCCAATTCTGCTTTGTAGTTATGAAAACTGTAATTGGCCAAAGTTAATCCAAACTCGGAACAAAACCTCAAGCTTTAAGCAAAGAAGAGTTAGTCATATCACTGGGAAAAGAAAGGAGATTCACTTCAATGGAATTGAGAATTCAGCCGAATTCGATGCGACAAAAGCAACAACTTCGAAGAACAGCCCAAGCAATTCACCGAAACCGAAAACAATTTCCTCTCCAAAAAACACAATGACCAACTCCATTCACAAGAAAGAGAATGATAATGCAATGAACATTGCCGCAGAGAAAAGCCCAAAAAAGAAAGAAAGATTTGTTGACTTCCAATCACAACGTCAATGGAAACTGAATACAAAAAACACCACACACCTGAATTGGACAGAGGACAAGAATAGGAGAAGGAGGAGAAATCAGAGCGGCGCTTGGGTTTTGAGCTTCTGGGCTGTCGAGAATACTTCATGGGTACGTAATCAGTTATGTTCTCTGCTTTCTGTACATTCCTTTTCTTCTTGTTCGCCATTGCTGACTAGCACAATTCAGAGAGTCAGAGAGAGGAACCCTAAAAGAAGAAAAAGAAGGCCTGCGTCTCTGAACCCCAAGATGAATTCTTTGGTTACAAACCTTTGATCCCTCTTTTACTTTCTCCCTTCTCTCTCGGCACCGCTATTGGATTGTGTCATAGTCTCTAAACCAAACTATCTGAATTTCCACAGAACTCATGGATGTAGGATGCTTTACCATTACTTAGAATAAAATACGAGCGATCCATCCGAGTGCTCCAAAGGAGTCATGCCAGGAAAGAGAATTACTTTATTTTAGATTTATAACTTGTTTGCGACTATCAACATGTTCCAGGCTTTCAGTTGGGCGCTGAACTAGCAAATTAGATTAACATACCAGAATTAGAATTCGAGGTTGGAAGAACGTAGTTTAACCGAATTTTTCTTAAACATGTTCCATGCTTCCGTTTATGTCGAAAGCCGAGCGTACATCCATAGCAACTAAAACAATTGCAAGTGGTTTAAGAAAGAAAGAGTATTTGAGATTCTAGTTGCAAAATTTAATCATAAATGTTGTAAAAAATCTAAGAGTTTAAGGAAAAGCCAAAAAGAGAGAAACAAAAGTGAGGAAAATGTCTTTTTCCACGATGCTGCCTCTGAAGGAACATTCTGACCGTTTAGACATCACTCGTCTTCCTCAGGTTCAAAGTTGCATGGCTAAAACTATGCTCAAAAGGCCATTGGAGTGATCTGATAACCTTAATGTCTTTCTGCAAATGGTCGCTTCCAACAACATCAATGTTCCTTTCCAAGGACATCATGTTCTGTAAAGGTTTAAAGAAAAAAAAAAAATACGGCCATTGTTTATAAGCCTTTCAGACATGGTCAAAAGATTAACTGGTCTGGACTAGTTGAGAAAGCAACTGGACATTAATCGTTATGTCGCATGTACGGACAATTTTCCATACGTTAGTCGCCTGCAGAAAGATTGAGTGGAGCTATCAGGATTTCTACCAAAATAATGAAGATTCAAGCCACCTCATTTTTTAAATACATCTTTAGGTTGACAAGTGCCTCATTCACTTGGGAATGGATATTATCTAGAACTATGACATTGAGTTAAGTGATTCTGTCTATTAAAAAAAATCATTCTTTACTTAATTAAAAAGAAAAAAATTACTAAGTTAATAGAATCAAACTTAAGAGCAAAATAGTAGTTTTAGCATGCATAGAGAATGATTTTCAATAATTAATAAGAATTAAGTTTGTAATAGTTCCAAAGGAGAAAATTCTAAAATCCTGAAGTGAATGTATGGTTATTACATGTACGTAGTATAATATTAAGATAATATGCTACCAAAATTTCGGTAAACATGGTCTATATCTCATTCTCTAAGACCCAAATAAGCACAAGGTTTTATGAGAAAGACAGGTTTTGAAGTCATTTCTTACCAAATTCAAATCTGAAAAATATTATAGCTCAAAAGACTTAGTTAAATGTTATCCATTGCCATCTAGGGAAACAAACCTGCGTGGCCATAGCTAAGATAGCTTGCTTGGTATGAATTAAAAGAGATGATGCAGGAGTTAACTACAAACCTTAAGTGGTCGAGATTGAGTTCCTCCTGCCTATTCACATAATTGTTCAAGACCTGATTATACTGCAGCTTCATTGCTGCGGTAATTGAATCATGCGAGGAATATCTTTCGTTTAAGGAATAATCTGACTGTTTAGACCTCATTCATCTCCTAACGTTCTAGTTCTGAAGTAAAAAAATTAAATATAAGAATAAGACGATAACATTTTCCATTAAGATTTCTCTCAAATTATAAGTAAAGCTACTTATTTACTACTGGGGTACCTGACTCGTTAGTGTTTATTATATGTATCTTTACAGCTAGAATCATGTTAATCTCTAACATGACATCAAAGTTGACAACGACATTCGAGGCCTCCAGGAACTTGTACCGTCATAAGGATTCCAGGCATGGCGTTCTTATGGGGGACAAAAGGTTACTTTATAACTCGTTGCCCCAGAGCACTTGTAGATTGGAGGATCATTGTCTCCTGGAAAAGTGTGAGCTAGTTTGCACAATTGCTTGAATTTCTGTGAGAATTCATTCGGCTGGCACCCTGCACCACTGGAACTTCCTGTGCAGCAGTATTTTGGATCCTTTAAGGCATCGCAGGGGCTATTACACCCAACATAAGCCCCGTCTTTGTTCTTGGCCACCAAATTACCAGGGCAAACGCTGCTGATATCTTGAGCGCAGTCGACGACGGGGCATGGCCCGCCTCCGTCGACGAGAGTCCCGCCTTCTGGCTGGATCCGGACAGGCAAGTTGTTGCCATGGTTCAAGCTGACTTCGTAGGAAACCACATTCTGGTTGATGTCGAGATTGAGAAGGGTCACCGGATATGTTGGTGGCGGGGAGCCGCAAATTTCTGTGCCGGAACCACAGTCTCCGGTTTCACATGTAAAGTTGTTCGCATCATTGAGGGCGCACTTGGTCCTACCCCAGATGCTACCCTTCCACGGATCAGGCATTGAGAATATCTCTAAAGTTCCCGGACCACTTTCGGGATCTTCATCGCCGATTGACGGGCTGGCAGCGAGCCATACCGTGTAAGTGCATTCGTTGTCGTAGTTGAAGGTTACTTCAGAGTTTCCGTCTGAAATAAATATACACGGCAGCCAATCGCCATGGTTATCATTTTATGCATTGAACTATTATTGCTGGTATTGGAACGGCAAGGTTTAATGTCACTTGGCCCATTAAACCATCTAAAGATACGAAAAATATTTTGGGATTCGGATAAACTAATTATCTCATTATTTGAAATTTTTCATTAGCATGGAGTTCTTAAATAATTTTCCTTCTTTGGCGACTCACTCTCTTTAATCACTGTAATGGTCAGTAATACAATATCGATACGGATTCCTGAAACCTCATGCTTGAGAGAATTGATAAAATGATCATTTTATCTTCCGTTCTCAGTAAAGAGCATGCTGGAAGCAAGCCCAATTATCCTGGAGAATTCACAATTACATAATCTCTAGAACATCAAGCTTGAAGCCAAGCAAAACAAAAAGGGCGTAAGAAATAACCTGTAATGAGCAACAAGAGAAGAAGGCTGATGAGAGCTCTGGTAGCCATGGGCTCTTGGATTCTGGGGTCTACGATCTTGGTTCGATCAAACTAATAAGATAAGAAGGAAGAGTTTGTAACGGAGGGACTGAATTTAAAAGAAAAGCAGAATGGTAAGAGCAACAATTCTTCGTTGCCCCGTTCATTTCGCTTCCATGAATGTAGAGACCAATCTACTATATTAACTTCTTCCACTCTTGCAGGAGTTTATAAGGAAGGAGGGACTAAATATGGAAACAAATCATAGTTTAGCAACAAGTTCTTCGTTGCTTCGTTCATTTCGCTTCCATTAATGGAGAAACGAATCTACTGTATTAATGGCTTCCACCTTTGCGAAAGTTTATTAGGAAGGAGGGACTAAATTTGGAAGGGAAGCACAGTTATCTAGTTCTTTTCCGCTTCCATGAATGGAGAAAGAAATCATTTTTTCTTCTGTTTTCAGTAAATCTATTGGGTTAAGGAAGGAGGAGATAAACTTCGGTGAAGAAGAGAATAAACTTCGGGACCTCTTTTATATGATACCTAAAACAGCTATTCCTAACCTTATCATCTACGCGGTTATTCAGAAATTTCTATAATTGCATGATTCTGGAAGTTGAAGCCGTTGACTTTGCTATAGAAAAAGGCCGTGAGTCTTCATCTTCGTCTGGGCCATTGGAAGCAGCCTGATGAGAATGTCTAACAGGAGGGACTGAATTTGGAAGGAAAATCATGCAGTGAAATTTTAAATGCATCGAGTGCACCTATTTTCTTGAGTTAGCTTTCCATTGAATATAAACTTTGTGACGTTGATCAATATAGTCGTTGTGATTCTGTGAATTATATGATATTTATCAAGGAAATTATACACAATGAGCAACATCTGCTAGAAAGCCCGTACTGCTCTTAAGAACATCTTTCGAAATTGAGAAGGGTCACTGGGTATGTAGGCCGCGGGGACTGGCAGTCTTCTATGCGAAGCATTTTGATTCGTCGTACCAATGTTACTACGATTCCAACTCTATTGCTTTCATAAATATTGAGTTGCTTCATATCATGCACAAAGTTTGTGAGTCAAATTTCAATAATAATTACGGAACGATTTTGTCACGAGTTGGCTTTCACGAATGTTGAAAGCGCGTCTACTACATTTTTTGCTTCATAAGCATTAGCATTTTAATTACGTAGTTTAACCTTAGAACTTCAAAATTTTGTTCCAACTTCTTTGTAAATAAATTATTATATGAAAGCTGTCTTAAATCAAAGCGACATAATTATGGAACGATTTTGTCACTATATTTTCCTATTGACGTAATTATCTGAATGGTTGGGATGACATGGTCCTTAGGGCCCTCTTGGGCCCATTACTGATTGTATAAGCAAATATAAATAAGCAGAACTGGTTAAGATTGTATGATCAACATCTTCTAGAAAGCCCATACCGCCACTAAGAACACCTTTCAAAATTAAATTCTTACCTAATGACCTAACTCAAGGAAATAAAAACCTCAACAACCTATTCCATATTTAATTGGCTAACTACTAAATCCCTTAGTGACAAACTTTCAAATCAATTTCCTACTTTCTCTTGTCTGCTGCCACGTCCCCTCCACTACACCCTGTACGTTTCTAGAGACTCATTCAAAGCTTCCATGTGACTCATGGCCTCTTAAAACATCTCCAAGTGTTTCTTCTTGAATGTTTGTAGGCTGCATAGTGCATTTGGCAATGCTCCATTCTTCAATAGAAACCTTATCCTCAAGGTTGAGTCAAAAGAGGCCTAACTTATGAAAACTTCCTAATAACGAATAAGTTAATACTAAATTGAGACTAATAAGAGACCTATACACGAAAGGCTTAGAAAGAAAAAAGGCTACTTTTTTGCGGTGAAACTAGCAGCCGGAAAGCTTCTTCAGTTGTCAGCCACAATAGGAGAACAATGTCCAGTGGCCCTCGGAACGTTGGCTAGACCGCATGAAGATAGATTTGAGTTTTACCCCCCGAATATGGACTTCCCTTGGCCTCCTTGGCGGGGATCTAGGCATCTTTGGTGGTGTCTTTAGAGGTGGAGACAGTACAAGTAGATTGGCTTCATTTGGTCTTGACTATAGGCAAAGTCGTGTGGGTTGCCATCAGGCTGCTTCGATCAAGGAAGGAATGGCAAAACGGATGCCCACTTTTTTTTTTGGACCTATGCTTTCTGATCCACACACTTCTATATGGGGAGTGATCAACGTCAAACACAGGGCAAATGTCCTCCCCTTTTGTCGGCTGGGTTCCAACCTGAGCCAAGGCTATAGTGGAAGGCTGTTCAACCTTTTTCCTCAGCCATTTTGCCTGCAACCCTTCCTCCTTACGGAAATCTTCATGTATTTCTTTTAAGTTCTGCCTCAAAGCATCTGAGTTTCGTTTGGAAGACGCTCCACATGGCCTCTAAGCATTCTTGTATTCTGGCCAAACTGTTGTGCAACTCCATCTGGGCAGGGCTCTAGTTTCCTATTGCTTCCTCCAGCAAGCCTTTACTATAAGATCATCTCTGTACCATTTATCATGTACAAAACGTAAGAAAAATAAAAAAATAATTTTTTTGTAAGGGAAAATAAACCTTGTGGCTAAGTTTTAGATTTCAAATCAATGCTTTTTATACAGAATTAGGTCTTTTTCAGAATTAACAAACTACGTATTAAAAGTAAAGTCTTATTTAACAATCTAACCTAAAAATTTCTCGGTAATAAACTTTTAAATTAGTTTCCTACTTTCTTTAGACTACTACCACATCCTCTCCATTGCACCCCGTATGTTCCTTGAGAATCGGTGAAAGCTTCCATGTGACTCATGGCTTCTTAAAGTATCTCCAAGTGTCCCTCATTGACTTGAGCTTCTTGAGTGTTTGTAGGTTGCATAGTGCACGTGAGATAAAGCATTTGATGGCCTGAAGAGGCCAACCAATGCAATACTTCATTATAATTTACTGGTTTTTATTTTTTTAAATTAATCATTAAAAGGAGGAGACACTTGAATGTATAGAGAAGATATTAGATCAAGATATTGCTAATGTAAAATAAGTACTAATTTTTAGCATGCATTCTCACATCGAGTATGAAATAATTTAAAATGATGGAAAAAATTATAGGAATCTAATTTCTGATGTGATATTACATTTGAACTTAAACTCTAATCCCTTAGTAGAAAAATCCTAATTTTTTTTTCTTAAAATCAACATTTAAAAGTGACGAATGTATAGCAATATGGAAGATATTAAACCAATATTTCGAAGATATGGAATAATCACAATTCTTGATAGTTTCAAAGGTACAAATCCATAACACTTGTCCCCACTTTTACGGATATCATTATGGTTATTTTTTAAATTTAATTTTTTTGGCACAAAACCCTTGCATTCATAAGCTTCCAACAACAAAACTCCAGGAAAAATTTCATGCGGTGGAACTAAAAACAGTTTGAATGGAAAAAGACAACGATGTCCAAAGCCTCCAAATAATAGATCGGTCTACATGACAAGCAACAAAACTCCCATCAAAAGGGTCAATCTATTTGACGCTTTCAGATGTTGGGTCCACTGCCACTCAAGAGGAACCACCAATGCGTAGAGCTTGGGACTTCTTAGATTTGCTAGTTGCCAACTGGGTCTCGGGCTCCTTCTTAACAGTTTCTTCCTTCTCGGACAATACCAACTTAATATGGCAAGTAGAAGAAAAATAGGGACTGATTCTTCCATGAGCACAGTAGGTAGGACGCCTTTGCTTCTGAGCTTGGTTTATCTGGATCTGAGATGTGTAAGAGAGTATCGACATCGAAACCCTGCACCTCAGCATTACTTTCGGCTTTGTTGAGAAAATCTAGTATGAACTTGGCAGATTTAACAGGCAAGCGTCCTTGTCCATTTGAATGCCTGTTCTATACCTAAGCAGTCCGTCCCACACCATCACAGAGGCGTTGGAAGGGAATTGCCTGTTTCTGGGCCAGGACGTCCGTCAAACATCTCTTAGCCTTGCCCAGTGGCAACTTTCTGATGGCCTTCCTGGTGTTCTTGAAATGAACTCTGAGGTCGGAGCCCCTGGCCTTGCAGGGCTTAGTGGGATTGTTGGATTCTCTGGAGTACTTCACCATGGCAGCTGTTGAGGACGAGGATGGTGCGGCTGCCCTGGTGAGGCTTTGATCTTCTGCCTTTCGCTTTTAAGCAGCCAATATGGTTAATATTGACTCGACTTTTGGAAGTTCAGTTTACCTAATTAGTGGGACACGAGACACCTTGAGTCTTACTTTACCTAACCCCTCCGGCCCTACCCCCGCAAAAAAGAAAAAGAAAAAAGAAAAAAAAAAAGCTCTGCCACGGGGGCAGTCAAATATCAAAATTTAATCTCAAGTCCAGAACAACATGAATGGCATGTGAAAAGAGACTGCAGATGAAGAAATACTTCCGTGAAAGTAGGAGGGAAACTGGCTCCGAAAAAAGTACGTGATAAAAGATTGCTTATTCATTTGCTATCAATCACTCAAGCATTCATTACACTGACAAACATGCATGTGCCATAAGCCATGACACTCATTATTTTAGTAGTACTACAAAGAGAAGGAACGCAAAATTCCTTTCTGTAAATTTAAGGGCAGAAAGTGATAAGGTAATTAGGGCCGCCGAAGCAGGTGAACGTGCTGTTCTTGTCGTCATAAGCGTAGCTGTAAGCCTGAGGGCACTGTTTCTCGAAGATCATGGAGTAGTTTGTAGGTGGGCATGTCTCTGGTTTATCGAAAGCGTCCTTGCAGCAGTACTCTGGCTTACCGAACGCTGTGCATGCGCTCTTGCAAGCGAGCACTTCACCGTTAGCTGCCTTCAGTTGTAGGTCAGCTGGGCAAGCACCGTTCACGTTTGCCGGGCAGCTAGAGGGCTTGCAGTCTCCATTCCCACCCTCTGTGGCGACTGACATGGGGAGGTTGAAGCCATCTACGAGGCTGACGTCGTAGTAATCTTGTCCACCGTTTGCTGCTATGTTGATCTCTACCAAAGTCGCCGGTGGCGCTCCACCGTTGCCGTTGCACGCTACCTGACCGGAGCCACAGTCCGCAGTAGCGCAAGTGAACTTCCCCGAGGCATCGGTGGAGCATCGAGTTCTAGCCCAGAACCGGCCTTTCCAAGGAGCTTGGACGTCGATTGGTCTCGATGCTCCAGAGGCCAGCTCAAATCCGGTGGTTGATAGTTGAGGTTTCTGATCTGACGTTAGGGTTGCTGGCCAGACAGTTCTTGGACAGTTGTTCTTGAAAGTGATTCGAGCAGCATGAGAACCTGCATGACATAAATTTTCACAACAATGGTCAATTGACTAAATTCATCTTCCTTTTTTCCTATTAGCTCAAGCTTTTGGACAGGTTATAATTTTATGTGTATAACTTGCATGCAACAAAAGAAGTACGAAATACACAATCTTAACATATAAACACATTTACACTATCACAGGGGACAGAGAAAGCGATAGTGTTTAGAACATAAACTAAAAAATGTGCTTTAACGAATCTTATCAATTAAGCAATGGTTCACAATATTGTGTCTTTCCGTGAATACTTAGCGGAAAGGGGAGTAAAGAGCTTGTGTTATATTGGCCATTGAGGAACAAGGGAAAGAAAGAAAGAAAGAAAGAAAGAAAAAAGAATAAAGAGAAGCTTTTGAGAATATATTTCAAGTATATGCTATGTGTATAAAAGAGACAATTTGTATAAGTATGATCGAGAAATAAATATAATGGCATTATAATGCCATAATATAATAAGGAGATTGCTTAATATAAAAAATCCATACTACTATCCTTAGATTATAGGATCCCTACATCCTTAGCTCTAACAAAAGCAATATGATAACACACCACAATCAAATACTGAGGCATACCAGATAGGAAAAAGAAGGCCAAGGCAAGGCTGAAGAGTGCTAGAGTTTTCGCCATTGTGGTTGCTTGTTGGGGTTCCTACTGATACTGATGAATGGGTGTGTGAATATGGTGCTACGTTAGGGAACTTAGGGTGCTATATATAGAGGCCTAAGCGCGGCTGTCAAGGCGAGCCATGCGGGGAATTGGGTTCGCAATTCGTCAAGAATTCTCCTTGACTTTAACTGCTTAGTGTCCTCCATACAGTGATATCTCGCGACCTTGACCTCGACGGCGGAGGTGGGAGAAAACGAAGTACACGTCGTGTAATCAATTGGTATACATGTGTCAGTGTATTGGGGGAGGCGAATTTCATTCGTACTTCGCTTCTTGCAGGGTCCAAACTGGCTGTCAAATTTTAATGGAGGATAAACAGACTCTTATACTAAGTTATTTCGTGCAAGTATGGGGGACTAGAAGACCGGTCTGCAGTTCACTTCCCCTAGACGTTACGTCCCTCGGATTTCTTCGTGCTAAGTGTATGGTTTGCCGACACTAATTTGTCTGAGTTCAACGAGGGTTCCTGTACATGGTTTGAAGTTGAACCTCTTGGTGTTTTTTCTTGACCTGGGTTCTGCAGATAGGCTTCGGGAGTAATCCAGTCCATAGGACTTCTACGTGGTATGTTGGGTTTTGTTCTTTTCCTTTCCCCTAAAGATCTGCTCAATTTGGAAAAGTAAACGTTGATTGAGATCAAAGACCTGAAAACGGATTCACAATCTAGAAGAATAAGCTTGAACGCGTTCTAATGTTGTGACTTGACTGGTCTGTTTGGCGGAGGCCTCATATCTCTGCGTTATAAAGACTCATACATTTTAGATAATGTAGAAAGCAATTAAAAATCTTGTTTTTTTAATTTTTTTTCCTTAAAACGGGAATGTAAAAGAAAAATACATAAGTAATAGAGGATGCTATAACGGGATATAAACAATGAGAGATCTTCCCATACCTTTCTAGTAATAATTGTAAGATCAAGCTTTGAGTTTAATGAGTGATATTATGAAAGGGACTTACTCCTGAATTATAAGATATAATATGATCTTATTATTTAAATCATAAACTCAAATATCATATTAGAAAGTTTATTTTAACATTTAAATTAATTTATGATGAGGCAGACAATACCTTCATATATAAGAGATTCTACTATAGGCTGTAGAAATATAAAATATTTTAACAAAATAAGTATAATCTGTTAAGAAGACTTATTTCCTCTTTAAAACTGACTTACAAAAAAACACATATTTCTTTTTAAGAAGTTTTTAATCAAGATTTAAGTAATATATAATACTACTCATATCACAGCTTAACATTGAATGTGAACATGCCCTTTTCAACGAGGAAAACATTTACAAATAAAATGGCACCAAAATATAGGTGGTCTTCCATCGGAATCTCTAGATCTACTACGTATAAAGCAAACGCCGGACCCGAAACGCTTTCACCTGGAAGAACAACACTCATACCTCATGGGTCTTTGCGTGAATTGTGAAATGCATGGGAGTTTGGAGGTAGGAAGAATACAACAATACTTAGGCCCCAAGTTCGAGGAAACCGTAGAAGGTTGTCCTAGCCAGACTATTATTCCCCACCAATTCTTGCCTTGGATTACTATACTTAGGCCCCAAGTTCATCAATTAAGTCATCATTCCCTTCATGCTGTAACTTAGAGCGAACCTTCATATTCATTCGTATGCTCGAAAACTAGCAATTCCAATGCTGTAGATAACTGTAGCCGATGTAATTATCAGGAAATGCAGAAAAGAACATATATCTGAAGCTCAGAGTCTCATCCGATGTGTTATCATCGCTATGTACGTGTTGTGTACTAAATAAATTGAAAAAAATATTTGGAGATAAAGAAGCGTTAGACATCGCATTCTAGAATGAAGGGGAGACTAGTCAAGGATCAAATCGCTGACAATTCAAGAGCTCACGCCAATGGCAAAGGGCCACTTCTCAATTTGGATCAGTCAAAGTCCACAGAATTTAAGGGCCGTAAAATACGGCTTGTCCCTTATCTATTTAGATTGATCACTATATAATATATATATATGATAGGTGATAGTGGTGAACGGATTTGAACCAAAGACCTTTCAAAAGTTTGCCACTAAATTATTGACCCGAGAGACCCTTTACTTGATACTATAAATGCAAAGGAAGATGAGTAAAATTTAGCTTAGGGACCTTTTGCTTGATAGTATGTAAAAGATCATTTCTCTATCTATTTTTTTTCACCCCTTTTTCTCTATTTTTTTTTTTTTTGAATTTTGGTCAAGACTGAATTTAATATAAAATTCTGGTAAGGAATTGGACATAATTAAAAGACCTAAAGGTACAATCTAAAAGCTAATTCATGAGTTGGAGGATTCTTTTTAAATTTAAATTTCATCTCAAGAATCTTATATCTGATGTGAGATGCTCATCTTGCACACATTGTTGTGTATATTGAGCATTATTGGGTTCAAATTTGCATGAGATAAAATAGATTCAACCTGGCTTTGAATTGTGTTAAATTTTATGAAAAAAAGTTACACATCTAACTTTAGACTTTAATACATTAAGTGAAAGAATCTATCCCTTTAAAAATTGACTTTTAAGTTTTTTTTTTTTTTTTCCAAAGGAACTTAAGGTGCCCCTCACCCGTAAAAGAGACAACAATTCCCATGGAGAACTTTGTCCATGAACAAAAGCAAGGAAGATTGAACTTGAATTCCTAATGAACTTCATAGTAATGTTAGACAATTTCACATCATTCTTGATACCAAGTTAGAAAGTCTAAAGGCTTCACTCAAAAGTTAGTTCATGAGTAAGAATTTTTTTTTAAAATTTTACTTTTACCTTAACAATACTGTCTTTCAATATGGAACTCTCTTCTTGCATATAAATTTCACATTGATTCACTTTTACAAATAAACTTTACATTCATAGAGATGTATATTAGCACTCAAAAAGAAAACAGGGTCCCCCAACTTAAGGGGTCCCATGACTCTCTTATGGCATCATTAAACATAGTACACCTATGATAAAACTTTATTTTCATAAGCTTAGCCAAACATAGTTCCTCTATAGAAGGGAGGAAAAGCTTTTATTATCTAGTTTTCTATATTGTTAAGTTTGCATTTTTAATTAACAAGGTTGTGGCATTTTTTCCTCCTTAAAATCAATGTAAGGAATATAGCTATTTTCTTACAAAAAAAGTGTGTCATGTAAAAAGGAAAAAAAAAAAAGAGTATGCCATGTAAGGATCTGGTTATTGTATGATACATGCCAATTTCAATATCACTTCAAATGTGAAATGTAGAATCACATCTTCCATGCAAAGAAACTAAACCATTTACTATAACAGATATAACTATTGTTCTACTTATATAATATTAAATTATTGTACCAAGCAAACCAATGGGCTTTGTAGCACAAGATTCAAATTTTTTTAGTGATTTTACCAAAAGAAAAGCACGCAAAAAAGAAAAGTATCTTTGACAAGAGAAAAAGCTACTATAGTTGAAAAGAAAGGCCAAGGTGAGGCCAAAGAGCACCATTGTAAATGCTTTTGTGACTTGATGTTCTTGTTGATAAAGGGATGGATGTATAAATAGGCTAAGCAAAGAAGCAAGGTGTCACTTAATAAAACTCATGGAATGTAAAAGTCCTAACAAAGTGCTAGCTCATTTGTGAGATCTTCTAATTTGGGCTTATATCAATGAGTATAAAGTATTTTTCTTATAAAAGTATATTGATATAAACCATATTGATCTATTACAATCTAATAGATGTTGTCCGTGTTGCAAATATGATGTTAGTTAATGTGGGATAATGTTTATCTTATTGGTTTATGATGAGTGGACTTATTTAAATAAACTCATAAGCGATAAGCTAGTTCCCCTCTCTAACTCTTAATAAATGCACTAATGTTTGCTTAAAGATGAAATCTTGTGATAATGGTGGGAATATGATGCACCAAGAGAAAGTCATGTGAAAATGCCAATAAAGTAATGAGACCTTGGGTGATAGTTGATTGCTCTACCACGCAGTTCTTTTACCAATTGAATGTTATGAATAGTGAAAAGGATGCAATTAAAAATAATAGGAAGAACATAGAGAAAAGGAGTAAAAGAATGCAGGACTCAATTAGTTTTGAGCTCCCCCTCTGTTTGTATTCTTTCGATTAAGCTTCTTACATGTCTCTTCTATAAATTTGCTTTACTGGTTTGTTATATAATGGGAAAAGTTTTATTCTCAACAAGACAATGAAACCTTAGAACTAAAATGGTGCCTATGATTTGGAGGTTTCTTAGTATTATTATCCTTGAGCTTGATTGATGTACTTTGATTGGGGATTTTGAGCTTAAACGCTAATTAAGGCCTTTGAGGAGGTGTGAAATTTGTGCAACTTGTAGGTTTGCTAAAAAAAATGGGTTAGGTATGGCCTAATCACTCAAATACTACATTATGAATGGTTGATGTTTCTTAACATGAATGCTTATTAAATTATCAATCACTCTATACACATTCCTTGCTTGAAGGTCTTAGTGATAGTTCACAATTTGTACTTGCATTGTACTCTATATTTGTTTCCCTATTACATTGTATGTACCTTGCATATCATAACTACATACTTCATTCCATTAGCATTAGTTGAGATAAAATTGGAGACACTAAATAGGTAAACAAAAACTTAATTTACCCTTTTCTCTCATATTCCAAGTCCACATTTCCTCACTCTTTTAGGGAGAATGAATTTCTTGTTGTCACCTATCTCATTAATTGCTTACCTTTATCATTCCTAGGTGGCATCAGTCCTCTAATAGACTTTTTAGTCATTCCATTATTGAACATTAATATATTTTTAGGTGTCCATGTTGCTCCACCATTTCAATGTGTATGATAAATTTAGTCCTTAGACTTTTTCCTACATATTTATAGCTTACCTTCCTTTTTAGAAGGATTACCAAATTTATAATCCTGCCTTTTTTTTTTTTAGTTGTAATATCATTTTTCATGAGAACTTTTTTTCTTTTTTCATTGTAGTCTTCTATGTCATCCCTAGATAATTAAGTTAACTCATTAACTCCAATCATATGATTTTAGTATGGTATGCCCTTTCATCATTATTTGTTGATGTGCATATTTTTCCTAATACAATTGACACTGTACCAACTTTAGAAACTACGCTTGGTACATCACTAGCTTTGCCTACAAATTATCCTCCTCAACATATTAATTAATAACTTGACCCACCATTACAATGATATGGTTATGCCACTTAACTCCTTATTTAGAGGTATGACTATTTATGTTGTACCTTATCCTCAACCTCCTGTACTTTTTTTATACCCATTTCATAGTATCTCTATCTCAATTAGTGCCACCCATACTACCAATATTTTATTACCTCTATATCTATCATTGAACAACCATATTCCTTCCAAGAAGCCCTTGTGAACCTTGTGTGCAATTTCCTTCAGTTTGATTGAAGGAAGGTATGATGGCATTCAATTTAGCTATAAACCGGCTCAGCTTGGAATCTCATCAAAAGCTACCATTTGCTCTTTGCTCTAATTGGACCTTCTCCACCTCTACAAAGAAAATGCACACGGTTTTTTTCTTTCTATAGAAAGAAATGAGATTTGGAAGAAGACATATATTATTTCCAAGCCATCTCATGTCAATAAAAAATTCATGTGTTGGTTGCATGGAATCATTTGATAAGGGAGCCCAAGCTGGAATAATGAACACTCACCTTCATGAGTAAAGCAAGGAGGACATTGTGGGCGTTAATCCCACTACAATGTAGGAAAGCATTGGAGAGCTCCTTGGCCCTTTTTGGTGCAATTCCATTTTGGCCAATCCCATCTCATTCTCGAAACAACTATTTTTGACTTGCCTAACTTTCCCCATATTTCCCATAATAATTTGTTTATCTTCTCTTTCATGTCTAAAACTCAACCCATTTCCGCCCAAGAAGCCTTATCCCTTTTGAGGCTCCGATTTGAAAGAACCAACTATCTATTCCACATTCCTCACCCACTCTAATTCAAATGAAAGAACCATGCCATTTAGATGAGCTAAGATATGTATTTTTGGTATGAAAGTTTTCTTCGTATGGTTTTGAATCTATCGCCTAAGCTAGTTAACTTAGGACCCATTTTGAGGATTTAGTTTCATAACCATAACTGTATCCTATGCACCATACTACATACATTATAGTGATCATAGAACCATTAAGATGATGGATATTAAGCAAGTAATACTCTGTCACTTTGTTGTTGTTCTTGTCTTTCCCTTTTTTGGTAGTTTTGCATTGATTTTGCTTCAATAGCTTCATTTTTTTTTCTATTTATATATAGCTTTTTCTTTTTCTCTTACCAAATGCATGCTTGAAGCTCAAATTCATCTGAAGCACTGTTGCACTATACTCTTTTATGCATGAATTTTCTTTCTAAAAAAGGTCTTTAGAATGTTTTAAATTAGCTATCCCATTTAGAAGAATTGAAGTAGTAGCTCAAACTGCACTTTTGAGTGTTACTTCTCTTTATTATATTATGTTAGGTGATGGTTGAGCATTTTCATTGTGATTCATTTGACTAGCTTAGCTTAAACTCCCTAAAACCTTTAGGCTTAATTAAATTACCAAAAAAGAAAGTGCTAGGTTTCACTGTGTTTTGCAATTGGTTGTTATTTGTTGTTTGTTGATTAGGTGAAGCTTGACTAAGCTAGCTTTCTTGCTTGCATGCCTTGTGACAAACTAGACTAAAAACTTTATTTATATTAAGAAGAGTTCTATCTTTCTTAAAAATAAGAGCTTTTAACCATTTACATGGAACAAGAGGAACTAAACTCAATCCCCATTAAGGTTATAACTATTGTTTATGCATCATCAATGTATTAGGATTGATGGAAAAATTATATTAGCAATCTCTATGTAATTATGGAACTATGGGTTATCCCCTAGCTGTAGTTGGTTTTCTTAATAGTATCTAATTAGGATTTTCATCCTCTTAGTATAGTAGGTTTTTTTAGTAGTGTCTAAGTAAGATTCCTTTAGGGTTTCTCTTAAAAAGAGGAAGTATAGAGAAACTTAATGGGCAAGTAAATAAAGTCCCCTTCAAGAGCTAATTTTTAGAGAGAACCTCTTTCGTGAATTCTAGTTAATTAGAAAATTCATGAAATATCTATTTAATAAGAGAGAAAGTATGAGAAAATCTAATGGAAAAGTATGAAAAAATCTAATGGGAAAATATAAGAAAATCTAATTAGAAGAAACTACAGAGGAAGTAAAACATTATGTTGATATGAACCTTCTAAATCTATTGTAATTGGATATATGCATTCTTATATTTATATGTTTGATCTTTATATGGATGATGTGCCTTGGTTAATTTCTTCCAACACAATGCTTCTCTACTTAAGCCCTAAATTAAACAATAATGGGTTCCAAAACAAGGTCAGACAATCCCTACTCTTGAAAACAAGCAAAAAGAATAATTCATGAGTTATGACTATCAAGGTTCTCCTCCATTAATTGAATCAGCCTTAGATGCTAAGCAACCTTAGGAAAACAAAGTTTTTAATGTGGTGATGTTGGATATTGCTGAAGTGGCAAACCAACATATTGATCCATCGAGAATGGATTAGTATCAAGGTTCTCCTCCATCAACTAAGTCAACCTCATATGCTAAGCAACCTCAAGAAAACAAAGTTTATAATGTGGTGGTGCCAGAGACTACTACAATGGCAAACCAATGTACTGATCCATTAAGGGTTTACCAAGGTTCATGCTAGAAAGCAATCTCCTAAAGGGCAAATGCATTCCAATGCCAACCTAGGTTTTATCCTACTATACAAGGTAATGCGAGGTATTGTTACACCTTTTTTTTTTCATATTACAATAAGTATATCGCAATGGTAAAGGAAAAACTCTATCTTAGCAAGCCACTAGCTACAAGGATGGCTTTTATCTATGAGCACCTATAGCTAGTATTTGGCTTGTAACTCCGAATACCTTCTACAAGTCAATAAACTTTGTTGTAAAACTTGTAGCCTTTAAGACTAACCACATATGGAGATAAGGAAAAATGACATAACCTAATACTTGAAGATGCTTCAACCTACTAGAGGATAGTTGGTAGGTTAATTTATTTAATCCCTACAATACCTAACATAACATTTTCAATGTAGCTTTTTGCTTCATTCATGCATACATCTAAGCAATCTTATGTAACGGTAGCCATGAAGTGATCAAATATCTCAAAAGTTCCTTAGTTTTGACCTTATGTTTCCATCCTCATCAAGTTGAAATTGAAGGCATATTGCAATTTTGGTTATACACATGCCCCATGATGATAAGGTCCACTATAAGTTTTTGTATCATACTTGAGAACTTTCTAATATCTTGAAAGACTAAGAAACAACTTATTGTCTCTGTTTCATCCACAAGTATCATGCAATGAAAGTCACTTCAAGGGAGATAATATGAATCAATACGACTACATAGAAATTTTGGTTCCAACATCAAGCAACTTGCTTGGTTATTCTGCAATAATGAGGTAGTAAAGAAGATGGCAAGAACCTAATTTTTCACAAGTTAACAAAGTACATCAAGGTTGACTATTACTACATGGGAGAGAAGATAAAATAAGGATTTATTGCAACACATCATGAGCTTACTTTTGAGTTAGACATTTGGGCTTCTAATACCAATTACATGCATTGCCAAAATAGGTATCTAATTTACTTATCATAATGAGTTACCTACCTTCTTGGGTTTTGCTATTTGTATTTGTATTAATTATTTCCTTGTATAGTTGATTACAATGTAAGGTAGACTAGACTTAGAACTATATATATCAACATAGCAAAATCAATAATATATTAAATTCACTCATTGGCTTTTTCTTTTTTCATTTCCTTTTATTACCTCTTGTGACAGTCAAAGGACATTTTGTTATATGGCTGAGCTGCTTTATGAATATCTCAAATAGTTCATTTGCACATGTCAAGACAATATCAAGTTGTCATTCCTTTTATTAGCTTTCATGCCAGCTATGGTAGTGATGACAATTTGTTATCTTCTTCCTGTCCTGTAGTTATGCTTGTTCCATATGCAAGGTTGTAGGAACTAGAGAGCTTTGTTGGTCATTTCTGCTTCTTCTTCTCTAAGATTTGTCTAAAATGATGAAATATAGTTCTACTTTTAGTTATACTCGTTCTGTCCCAAAAAATTTTATTGTACGTGTCCTTTTCTTCTTCTCTTGCATTGTAGATATCTCCGTGTCTACGTTGAGGAGATATCGATAGCCTAGAGTTTTATTTTATTTTATGTTATGTTGTCTTACAGTACTATGTAGTTACAACCAAATGTTTTTTCTTTAAGTATTTTTCTATTTTTTAATCTATTTAAAATTGAGTATTATATATGATTAAAAATTGATTATGATTGATTTTTCACAAAGTCACATCATATGGTATAATTTAACAATTAAAAAACATAGATTTTCCTGTAATGTAAATTACACAGATATAACTTATTGTTAACTTAGGGAAATATATTTTCCTGTAAACGGAAGAAAACAGCTTACAGATATCAAGGACAGAATGTGACAAGATAACCGCCACCGGTGGCGCACGTAAACGTGCTGCTTTTGTCGTCGTAGGCGTAGCTGTAAGCCTGAGGACACTGATTCTTGAAAATTTTAGAATACTTCGTCGGTTGACATTTATCAGGGGTACCATATTCGCCGGTGCAACAGTACTGATGCTGATTGAAAGCCTCGCATGCGCTCTTGCACGCGATCACGCTGCCATCGGACCCTTTCACCGCCAACTCCGCCGGGCAAACCTGGTTGATGTTACCGGGACAGCTTGCGCTTCGGCAACCAGCGGAACCGCCTTGAGGGGCCACCGATACGGGCAAGTTGAAGCCATCAACGAGGCTGACATCGTAGAAATCTTGTCCACCACTTCCTGATAGAGTGAACTCGACGAGTGAGGCTGGCGGAATAGCACCCGCTCCGTTGCACTGGACTTGGCCGGAGGCGCAGTCGGCTGTGGCACAAGTGAATTTTCCGCTGGCATTTGAGCATTGGGTTCTAGCCCACATGCGTCCCGACCAGTTAGTAGGAACGTCAAGGGTTGACGAAGCTCCGGTGGCTAGCTCGAACCCCGTTGATGCTAACTGAGGGCTGCCACCGCCGGTTAGGGTAGCGGGCCATATTGTGTAGGGACAGTTGTTTGTGATTGTGAATGTGACCGAGTGAACCCCTGCATACGCACATTATTGAGTATTTACATACAAAATCCTTCCAGTCAATCTCCCCGAACGCCACAACAAATAAAGGAAATAAGTTCTGCCAAATCGTCGACGAAAAACAACGAAGACAAAGTAAAAAAACAGCCTCTTTATGAATAATTTATCGTGATGTCGAAGAGTGGAAAATCATAATGAGGGCATACAGAGAAGCAAAATTACAGCGAAACAATAAGGCCCGAGAAAACGTATTGTTGCAGAAGCGCGAAGTTACATATTAATATCCAATCATAAAGCTCACGATCCAGAGAACAGAAAACCCGTAGGAGAGGAAGGGTTAGAGGTGCTTACCGGAGAAGCAGACAAAGAAAAGGCAAAGACAGAGGAGTGCTTGGGCGTCCATTCTCTTCGATGATGTTCTGTGTGTGATGAAAGCCAAGATAGGAACCCATAGTGTTTATATGGGCTGGATTTTCTTCATTTAGTTTTCGTTGAGAACAGCAAGAGTTTCATAAATAAAATCAAATATTGCCTTAAGGTGTCTTTAAAAGATCTCCAGCCGCATGCGTACGATACAAAATTAATTTTTAACTTTCTACATCAAATCTGGATATGCAAGATGAAATCCAGTAATCAATGAGGTCCTTTCTATTTCTCCGAGAATAAAGATGGTGATTCAGGGAAGCAAAATCCCAATCACAATGCCTGAATCAAGCACATATTTTATGTAGTATTGCTCTATTTATTATGACTGTGAAGTCATATTCCCCTCGTGACATATTAAAGTTATATGATTGCTTTTTGGGGGGCCTATTTTTGGGATTTTCACATTACTTTACATAAATATCGAACAATTTTATATTCCATATTTGGTCCCTTTACTTGCCAAAGGAAGTATGATGACTCGTCTCCAATTACAAAAGCTGAGGAATGCTAATTTGATAATAATGTGTTAGATGTTCACATGAATGTTTTCAACCTCAATTCCATCTCATTGAAAGTAGAATCTGAATTTGGCAACACGCTTCCAACTTCGTAACTTGACGAACAGTGAATACTCACAAATCATTGAATAAGAGAGAAAAGAGTCCTTATGTAGCAAAAAATATCGAAGTAACGGTGAGATTTTCCCTTGTATGTAGGAAAATTTTTCTGAATCACATTAATTAGGGTGTTCTTATATAAATGATGTTTGTGATTTTATCCCCATTCTTCTCCCCCACACTTTCACTGGTACAACAATGTATTTTTCATGTGGTACATATTCATTTGTGGCATGACTTGGTTTTCAATGGCTCCCCGCTTTGATGGGTGGTTGGTTTGGAAGAGGGCAACATCTCCATAGTAAAAGTTCTTTAATGGAGCGGCCTATGTACCCCTTGGCCTCTACCACGGGACCGGTTAAGGTTCTTTGTAAGCATCTAAACTTAACTGAATTGGTTCGTAGTTAAATTGGATGCACGAAGAAACATAAAATATGAAGTTAAGGTTTTGGGCTTTTAGAATGACATATATGTATGTTAATTTGAAGATGGTGTCTAAACTGCTAGTATGTAAAGATTTCCACCATTCAAATTGAAAAATGATTGAGAAGTTTCTTTGATGAAATACCTAAAGAGTTCTCTAACGTCACATGGGTGGATTCTTTTCTCAAGTTCAAGAAAAAATATTGGTCCAATAAAGTATCTTCTTGGAATTGAATTTGCTAGATCCAAATTTGGTATTAGTTTGAATCAAAGGAAGTATGCCTTGGAGCTTATCTTAGAATGTAAAGTTTTCAATTGTAAACCTATAAAGACTCCCATAGAACAAAACCTTGATCATACTTTAGAAGATTATGATATAGCCCTTAACAAGACAAAAGAGAAGAATGATCATTTGCTCACAAATGTTTGAGGATTCTAGTAGTTAATTAGAAGATTACCATATCTCACCATGACCATTCCCAACATCAACAATATTGTCTAGATCTTGCACCAATTTATACATACTCCTAACCAGTCTTATCAAGAAGCTATTGTTCATGTCATCAGGGACCTCAAGAACTCTTTCAATATAGGCCTCATGATGAAGACAAACAACATTTTGATTTACATGCATTTTGCAATTCTAACACTGCAAGATGCAAGATGAATAGAAGATTTGTTACAAGTTTTTGTGTTCGACAAAGGGACTCCTTAATTTTCTGAAAATGCAAGAAAAAAGGTAACAAGGTAACAAGGTATTGTTTATAGATTCTGTACTGGATTAAAGTATCAAGTCATGACTTCTACATCATATGAGGTTATTTGGCTATTAGAATTATTCGATGATTTACAAGTCAAGTCCTTTAGACCAATTGCTCTTTTCTCTAATAATGAATCATCCATGAATATTGCTACTAATCAAGTTATGAATGAAAAAAATAAACACAATGAAGTTGATTACTTCATACGAGAAAGATTACATGAGATATCATCACAATGACTTATATTTCTCCTAAGCGGGAACCTGCAGACCTCTTAACTAAAGCCTTGAGCATTTAATAGCATCATTTTCTCCTTTGCAAGTTAGGAATGTTTGACTTGTATAGAGCACCAGCTAAGTGAGGATATTTATAAAATGATGTTACTTATTTGTATATTGGCATTACCCCTTGGCCTAAGGCCTTGTACATTTGGCCCAATACCTTAGTCCTTTTGTAAGTTTTTATTCTCTTAATCTATTCAATCTTATGTATCTTGAAGTGGATTTTTGATGCCAACCACTAAAGAGTCACAATAAACAAATTTATATAACATACACTAGTGTTTTCATGCACATCACATACCTTTTAATTATTATTGAAAGTAAGTAATCATACTACAAATCTTCTGTACATCCTCTACATTCTTTAAAAAAAAAAAAAAAAAAATGTAAGTTCTACAAAGAAAGATGCCAATTGAATTGACCTAACTTACTTCACTAGAATTTAGTGTCATGATAAGTGGTATTAGAGTTAAACTGTGAACTACTATCCCTTTACATGGGATAAATAGTAAGTCCACCAATGGTGGCTTGTGATTGCTATCCCCTTATGTGGGGTAGGCAATGGGTCCCACTCATGTTGATGACAGCATAGATTCAAGTAAGAGAGAATGTCATAAATTTTTTCTTGGGAAAACAACTGAAAGTTTCTTGCTCTATAAGAACACCTTACTATTCCTTTCATTAGGTTAACTTTTTAGGCTGAAATCTAGACTCATGACATTAAATTTGACATATTAAGGACAAAAGAATACAAAGACAATGAGTAACATATTGGCCCATTGGCTTGCCCAATGCACAAAGAAAAACATACTTGTCCAAGTAATTTTTCTTTCTTCAAATTAGTTTATAGAAAGGATAGTTATTTTTTTTCATATGAAAAAAATATTAAGATAAGCTTCTCCATCTAAACCATCCTACATGCTCAACCTTAGTTTTTCGCTTGAAGATTTTAATCATATTTGGTATTCATGTGGCAAGAGATGAATTGGTCAAGCTTAGTCGTATGAAGGCCACATCAAGAGGAAGGTCAAGATGCACATTTTACATAAATAATTGGTCAAGCAACCCGCTTTTCTCGAGCACGAAACATCACCATTGCAACTCATTTTGTAATTTTTCAAAGTTATACATTGTCAATCTCGACCCCAAAATTCATGTTATAGTACATATGCCACTCTCCATTCCTTCGCATTTGGCACAAAACCCTATCTTGGATCTCGTGATGTGCATCGTTTGAATCGTTGACGTTCTGGAAATAATAGAAAACTCCGGAGGTGGGAATCAAGTACATCGGTGACCACTCAATTTCTCATGGTGCCTTGAAAGAAATTTCTGTCTGATTTGATTTGATCATCATTTTCTACTGTTCAAAATTTCTTCTTGCATTAAAAGGAGTGAAGCACAAGATTTCTGTTTATACATTGGAAACCATGCCGCAAAAATCCAAAATTCATATCGCAGGCCAAACCCCGCAGTGGATGAGTTCTGGCCACAAAAAATCTTCCAAACAGGGGGCAAAACTGTTATGATATGTAATTATGTATATAATAGGTTGGCCTTTTAGTTAGTGGTCTAATTTTTTATTTGTTGGGCTCGGGCTTAACCCGACCCGACCTGTGTGGGCGTTGCCCTAATTTGGCCTATATATGTTTACTGTTGTAATTGGTTTTTTGGATTAAGCAAGAAGAGAAAATCTGTTTTACCATATTCATGATTCCTCAGAATTCTCAGTCAATTTCGGTTTCTAAGATGGTATCAGAGCCAGGTTGAGGTTCTGATTCATCTGGTAAGTTTTTTTGTCTCGATTTTCTTCTTTTTCGTATCTCTCGGTTCTTCAATCTTCGGAACCCCATCGTGATACCTGTTTCTTGCTTCGAGTCTGTTGAGAAAAGGATTTGTGTTCTAATCCTAATTCTCATTTTCGTTCCCTCTGCCTTTCAGATCTCAGATTGTCATTTGTTTTTCTGACCTGGGTTATTAGGGTTCATTTTCTGTTCATCGTCTTCCGCTGTTTGATCCATTTTTCAGACGTCTTCTTTTTCAAAACCTGTTTAAAACGCTGCGTTTCGGTCTGTCCCTGGAGATAATTTAGGGTTTGAATTTACCTTTCTACCCTTCAGTCTACTCCAATCTACACGCACCGTTTTATTTAATCATCCTGGTCAATTACCTTTTTGTCCCCAGACGGTGCATTTAGCTCCCCTACACGCATCGTTTCACTTAAGTTAGGCCAAATTACGTTCTTACCCCTCGACGTTGCGTTTTGTCTTTACACGCACCGTTTCACTTAAGTCAACCAAAATTACGTTTTTGTCCCTTAACGGTGTGTTTTAACTTCCTCCACGCACCGTTTCACTTAAATCCACCCAAATTACACTTCAGCCCTCTGACGATGCATTTTGATCACACGCACCGTTTCACTTAATATAGGGGCAGAATTACCACTTTGCCCCCACTTATCCTACGTCGCGAGTCGGGTCCCCTAATTCGGATCCCTACCCACGCGCATCCATTCCGGGTCACATAGTTACAGCGAAGACCCATTTCTGCTCGCCATCATCACTGTTTCCGCCTCGTTTTTCCGGCGACTCCTTTCCTCCTTCCGACCACTCATCTTGTGAATCTAGTACTATGGACAGTAAGACCAATCCTTCCCATAACCCAACTGTTTTAGAGGCCACGGATCCCCTTGTGTTAGGCCCCGGGGATGTCTCCACCGCCATGTTGGTCCCTCAACTGCTCATTGGATCCGCAGACTACCCATCGTGGAAAAGGAAAATGTTAATTGCTCTTGGTTCTCGAGATAAATTCGATTTGGTGAATGGAAAATTACCTAGGCCCGATGATGATGTTGTGAGTAGTCATTGGGACAAATGTAACTTGGTGGTTTTGTCTTGGTTGATGAATTCTGTTTCGCCAGAAATAGGGCATGTTATTTCTCTTTGTAGCACCGCTTCGAAGGCTTGGAAAATGTTAGAAACACGGTATTAAAAAATGATTGGAACGCGACGATATGATTTGGAACAACAGCTTGCAGAAGTGAAACAACTACCAGACGAGTCAGTGGCCAAATATTTTGCTCGTCTTTCAGATTTATGGGCGAAACTAGATAAGTGTCTGCCGACAATGCAATGCAATTGCACATGTGATTTTCCGAACTTATTGGCGGCAGAGAGGGAGTCTGGTCGTGTTATACGTTTTCTGCTTGGACTCCAACCCATACATGCCACGGTCTGAAGCAACATTAATTCTCGAAGCCCTATTCCACCACTTGATGAGGTTTTCCTAATGGTTTCTGATGAAGAACACCAACGTAGTTTGCAAGTTGACAATGGGAGAACATATTTGACTGCTTTTGTTGTGCAATCCCCTATGTCTTTTGGAGGGGGGTTTGGGAACAATCAAAAAGACAACCCATCTGTTGCTATGGGAAATTCGCGAGCTCCATCTAGTGTTGGCTTCGAACAAGGAGGATCAAAGCTTTTTGTTAAGCACTGTCGTCGATCAGGACATACTAAGGATAGATGCTTTCAGTTGGTTGGTTACCCTAACAAGCCCAAGAATCAGAAGAAAAAAGGAGGAAGCACTCGATCAGCGCATGCAGTCAATACAGAATCTGGGGATCAGCCCCCACCTCCTATGAGTAGTGCAGTTCCAGCACCAACCGCTAGTCATCCTGGGCAGAGCCTCACGCCTGAGCAGTATCAGCAAGTGGTTCAGCTTCTTAGCCGCTTTGGGCCTACAGAGCCCATGGCAAACTTTACAGGTACGGTTTCTTCCTTGCAAAATTTCTCTTTATCTGATTGGCTCATTGACTCAGGAGCAAGTGACCACATTACTTGTGATCTTACATGCATGGAGAACATTCGATCATATGTATCAAACCTCATTTGGATTAAACTGCCTGATAATAGTAGTGTGGCTGTCACTCACATCGGGACTGTTCGTATTTCTCCTTCTGTCATCCTTTATGACGTCTTATATGTTCCTTCTTTTAAGTGTAAACTTTTATCCGTTGCCAAGTCATCTTTTACCCACACTTTTGTTTCTTCAAGGATCGTTTGACTGGGACAGTATTGGGGCTGGGCAGGGCTGAGCGTCGCTTGTATCACCTAGTGTCTCCAACGGCTACCACAACAGATGTCTTTTCCACAATTGTCAAAACCTTTGAATGTGCTGCTCCGAAGAGAGCCAATGTTTGTCAAAATACTATGTTTAAGAACAATGTTTTAAGTAATAAATAGACATTGTGGCATTGTCGTTTTGGCCACTCTTCCTCTTATGCATCTCCTGAAGTTTTTTGTCCTGTATGTCCTTTGGCAAAGCAAACTCGCCTTTCATTTCCATCTCGTACATTTAGTACGAACTCTATTTTTGAGTTAATACATGTTGACATCTGGGGTCCACATCGGAACCCCAATCATGATGGCTCACGTTATTTTTTTACTATTGTCGATGATTTTTCACGTGGGACTTGGGTGTATCTCATAAGGCATAAAAGTCAAGCATTGCCTTTCTTGCGCTCCTTTTTCTCTATGGTCGAAACGCAGTTTCATACTCACGTTTGTAGGTTGCGCTCTGACAATGGATCTGAGTTCTTTAGTCATGAGTGTACCTCTTTCCTCCAGCTTCGTGGTGTTCACCATGAAAGTTCCTGTGTTCATACCCCACAACAAAATGGCGTCGTTGAGCGCAAACATCGACATATCCTTGATGTAGTGCGGGCCCTACGTTTTCAAGCTGATGTTCCTGACCGTTATTGGGGCGAGTGT
The DNA here is from genome assembly GCA_028551485.1 of Casuarina cunninghamiana. Taxonomy (NCBI): domain Eukaryota; kingdom Viridiplantae; phylum Streptophyta; class Magnoliopsida; order Fagales; family Casuarinaceae; genus Casuarina; species Casuarina cunninghamiana. The sequence goes on from CM052364.1 coordinate 14,049,390, forward strand.
GTCTTAACTGCCACTCACCTCATTAATCGCCTTCCTACACCGATTTTAGATGGAAAGACTCCATTTGACATTCTTTTTGGTAAATCTCCATGTACGTCACATCTTAGAATTTTTGGGTGTTTGTGTTATGTCACTGTCCTTCCATGCAGGGATAAATTTGCCCCTCGTGCTAGACCCTGTGTTTTCATAGGCTACCCATCATCTCAAAAGGGTTATCGTGTTCTTGATCTCACCACTCGTACCTTCTCCACTGTTCGAGATGTTGTCTTTCATGAGTCAGTTTTTCCATTTGCTCAGTCCCAATCCACTCCTACTGTACCAACACTTAATGAAGACCAGTCATTCGTTCTGTTAGATCCTGATCCACTTTCCGTACAATCTGTGAATGTGTCGGATAAGGCTCCTCCTACAGTGTCAGCCTCTGATCCCATCCTTCCTGCTAATTCTCTTTCCTCCGCTATTCCTGACACATCATCTCCTTCCTTACCATGTGCCGATGCATCTTCTCTTCCTTCGTCATTCGTTGAGCCTCTGGATTCACCCACTGTGAGTCTATCTACTGAGGATCCACCCACTGTGAATCCATCCACTCTGGATCCACCCACTATGAATCCACCCATTGTAGATCCATCCCTGAAGATAGTGCCGGTCACCACTAATTCCCATACTCGACGTTCCCAACATACATCCAAACCTCTCATTTGGACTCACGATTATCACTGCAATCATATAGCTTCTCCTTCTGCTATATCTCTTTCCATGGGTCCCCGAGACATACCATATCCTATTTCACAATTTGTGACCCTCGACAACTTATCTCCCACACATCGTGCCTTTATTACCTCCATCTCTTCCATCCGAGAGCCACTCTACTATCATGAGGCAGTTTGCGACCCTAGATGGGCAGATGCTATGGCTAGTGAACTTCATGCATTAGAAGCAAACCACACATGGAAGTTAGTTGATTTGCCCCCAGGTCGTAAGCCAATTGGTTGTAAGTGGGTTTACAAGATAAAATATCGTGCCGATGGCTTTATTAAGAGGTATAAGGCTCGTCTAGTGGCCAAGGGCTTCACTCAGCGATATGGGATTGACTACGAGGAGACTTTTTCCCCAGTGGCCAAGATGGTGACTGTTCGATGCATCATGGCCTTGGCATCTATGTTCCGTTGGCCCCTTCATCAAATGGACGTCTATAATGCTTTCCTCCATGGTGACTTGCATGAGAAGGTGTATATGTCCCTACCTCCAGGGATTCAGTCTTCCTCCATCCATCCACCGAAAGTCTATCGATTACTTAAGTCCATATATGGGCTTAAACAGGCTTCACGGCAATGGTATGCCAAATTCACTAGTGCTCTCCTTGATGCTGGCTTTAAGCAATCTTGGCATGATTATGCTTTGTTTACTCTACAGCGCGGGTCCACTGTTGTTGCTATTCTTATCTATGTTGATGATATGCTACTTACAGGCAATAGTGAGGAGGCTATTGCTCAGGTAAAATCTCATTTATGTTCTAGATTTCACATGAAGGATCTCGGACAAGTAAAATTTTTCCTTGGGATTAAGATTGCTCGCTCTAAAAGTGGTATCTGTCTTAGTCAACGCAAATATGCGTTGGAATTGGTCTCTGAAGCGGGGCTTTCTGGAGCTCGACCTTGTAAGATTCCAATGGATCAAAATTTGAAGATCACCTCTTTGGATTATGATGCCAGTGCACCCATTCCTATTGATGACCCTCCCTTGATAGATCCAGGTCCATATCAACGACTTCTTGGGCGGCTGATTTATCTTACTCATACTCGCCCTGACATCAACTATCCCGTTCAGATCCTCAGTCAATTCATGCATGCTCCGAAAACCTCACATATGGACATGGCCTTGAAAGTTGTTAAATACTTGAAAGGCACTCCCGGATTAGGCCTTTTCATTTCTTCTACAAAAGATTTTCAGTTGACCAGTTTCTGTGATTCTGATTGGGCAGTTTGTCCCATGTCTCGGCGTTCTCTTACAGGTTTTTGTATCAAGTTGGGGGGCTCTTTGATTTCTTGGAAGACCAAGAAACAAGCAACAGTTTCCCGTTCCTCCTCAGAAGCCGAGTATCGCGCTATGGCTACAGCTGTTTGTGAAATTGTTTGGTTGCATGGTCTTCTTGGTGATTTATGGGTGTTTGTCCCGCTCCCTATTTCCTTGTACTGTGACAATGAGGCAGCCATCCACATTGCGAATAATCCTATCTTTCATGAGTGTACCAAGCATATTGAGATTGACAGTCACTTCATTCATGAGAAACAACAACGGGGCTTAATTCAGACTCGTAGCATCCGCACACACGAGCAACCTGCATGTTTGTTGACTAAGGCTTTATGTAGTCGACAACATTATTATCTTCTTCGCAAGCTTGGTGTATTTGATGTGTACAAATCACCAGCTTGAGGGGGGTTGTTATGATATGTAATTATGTATATAATAGGTCGGCCTTTTAGTTAGTGGGCTGATTTTTTATTTGTTGGGCTCGGGCTTAACCCAACCCAACCCATGCGGGCATTGCCCTAATTTGGCATGTATATGTTTACTGTTGTAATTGCTTTTTTAGATTAAGCAAGAAGAGAAAATCCGTTTTACCAGATTCATGATTCCTCAGAATTCTCAGTCGATTTCGGTTTCTAAGAAAAACAATGACTAATTTTCCACACGACACTCAGAAACCCCAAGAATGGGCCACGTCCTCGGCATTCAACAGTCTCATTTCTGCTCCGTAGGAGTGCAGAATAAGTCTCATAGAGAGAAAGGGAGAAATGGACTTCACATAACTAAGAGAAGCAATAGAGGAGATGGAACTAATGGACGCCCACGCCCACAACATCGTCGCTCTGGACTCCACTTTCCCTTTTATAAGTTGCTTGTCTAAAGCCGGTGACAAGGCCTTGGACTTTGTGCCTCACTGCCTCTCCTTCAAGGTACTCACTCTACATGCACTATATTTTTTCAGGCATCTTGTGAAGTTAGAACTTGGTTGGGTTGACTCTCGCGAGCTGCCTGTTTGTAAACCAGCCAAGCTCGACTTAGAGCGATCTAGTCGCCAGTTCTAACTTTGCTTCTATCTTCCAAACCCAATCCCAGGTTCTATAATTGTATAGAGTTCATTCTAGACACTTTAAGCTGACTTGCAGTTCAATCCTCTACCTTTGTTTCAAGTATTGCTTTAAGCTGTCCTGCAAATTGCTCGTTAGACAATTTTAAAAGAAAGAAGAAAAAAGCAAGGAAAAATAACATTTGTTGATGGTGTTAGCAGCAGAAGATAACTTAGAAATGACTACTCTAGCAACTAAATTTGGTTTACCTACCTTTTGGGTTTTCCTCGTTGTACTTATATTATTATTTTTTGTATAATCAATTACTATATAAAATATATCAAACTTAGGCTTGTATATAATGGTGTAGTGATGTATGGCTCATAAACATAACAAAATCAATAACATATTGAATTTGCTCAATTCGTTGCCTTTTTTTCTTTTCTTTTCCTTTTATCACATCTTGTGAAAGTTAAAGACACTTTTTTTTTAATGTATGGTTGAGCTGCTTTGTGAATATCTCAAATAGTTCATTTGCACACAAGAAGGTCAAGACAATATCGAGTTGTCATTCTTTTTATTGGCTTTCAAGCCAGCCATGGTAGTAAGGCCAATTTGTTATTTTCTTCCGCTTGTATTTATCCTTGTTCCATATGCAAGGTTGTGGGAACTAGAGATCATGTTGTTTGTCATTTCTGCAACTTCTTCCCTAAGATTTGTCTAAAATGATGAAATATAGTTCTACTTTTAATTATACTCGGTCTGTCCCAGATAATTTTATTGTACGTGTCCTTTTCTGTATCTCATGCGTTGTAGATATCTCCATGTCTACTACATTGAGGAGATATCGATGGCCTACTTTTTTATTTTATTTTATGTTACGTTATCTTGCTGTACTATGTAGTTACAACCAAATGTTTTTTCTTTAGGTACTTTTTATTTTTTAATCCATTTAAAGTTGAGTATAATATAAGCTTTGATTATGATTTATTTTTCACAAAGTTACATCATATGGTATAATTTAACAATTAAAAAACATAGATTTTCCTGTAATGTAAATTACACAGATATAACTTATTGTTAACGTAAGGAAATAGATTTTCCTGTAAACGGAAGAAAACAGGTTTCAGATATCAAGCACAGAATGTGACAAGATAACCGCCACCGGTGGTGCACGTAAACGTGCTGCTTTTATCGTCGTAGGCGTAGCTGTAAGCCTGAGGACACTGATCCTTGAAAATTTTAGAATACTTCGTCGGTTGACATTTATCAGGGGTACCATATTCGCCGGTGCAGCAGTACTGAGGCTGATTGAAAACCCCGCATGCGCTCTTGCACGCGATCACGCTGCCATCGGACCCTTTCACCGCCAACTCCGCCGGGCAAACCTGGTTGATGTTACCGGGACAACTTGTGCTTTTGCAACCGGCGGAGCCACCTTGAGGGGCTACCGATACGGGCAAGTTGAAGCCATCAACGAGGCTGACATCGTAGAAATCTTGTCCACCACTTCCTGATAGAGTGAACTCGACGAGTGAGGCTGGTGGAATGCCGCCGGCTCCGTTGCACGGGACTTGGCCCGAGGCACAGTCGGCTGTGGCACAACTGAATTTTCCGCTGGCACTTGAGCATTGGGTTCTAGCCCACACTCGTCCTGACCAGTTAGGAGGAACATCAAGGGTTGATGAAGCTCCGGCGGCTAGCTCGAGCCCCGTTGATGCTAACTGAGGTCTGCCAGCGCCGGTTAGGGTAGCGGGCCATATTGTGAAGGTGCACTTGTTTGTGATCGTGAATTTGACTGAGCGAACCCCTGCATACACACATTATACAAACTCCTTCCAGTCACTCTCGCCAGACACCATAATAAATAAAGGAAATAAGTTTTGCCAAATCGTCGACGAAAAACAACGAAAACAAAGGAAAAAAAAAACAGCCTCTTTATGAATCATTTATGGTGATATCTAAGTATGAAAGATCATAATGAGGGCATACAGAGAAACAAAAAGGCCTAAGAAAACGTATTGTTGCAGAAACGCAAATCACAAAGCTCACGATCCAGAGAACGGAAAACCAGTGGGAGAGGAAGGGCTAGAGGTGCTTACCGGAGAAGCATACGAAGAAAATGCAAAGGCAGAGGCATGTTTGGGCGTCCATTATTCTCAGTGATGATGATCTCTATGTATGCTGGAAGTCAATATAGGAACTAAGTAAACACCAACAACGCTTCTGCCCTTTTCAAGTGTCAACAGAGGCTGATGTTGTCAACCGTTTTTTGAGTTTATCCATTGTAATTTAGTAACGTTTCTGTTCTGTAAGCTGTTAATCAGTTATTTGCAGCTCCTTAATCTTAATCCTTCTCTTTAGACTATAAATAGAGAGCTTGGCCTGTAATTCAAGTCACTACGTTATCTCACTTGAATGGGATTACACTTTTGTTGCTTCATTTATCTTGATGGTATACGAGCTGGAAGTGTATATCTAGTTCTAGAAATCATATCCTTTTCTAACAAACACCTTACAATTTTCTACCTCCAGAAACCAAACTCTCCTATGTTTTCTTCTCTTAAAACAGACCAACATTTGCTCCTCACGAAAACCTTTCGATCTTTCTGCTCCCGAAAACAAAAAATAGTAAGAAAAAAGATCCAAAAATATAGCAACACTGCTTACCCGTTCCCACAGCAATGGCAGACAAACCAAAATATCCGAGGCTATATCATTTTGAACTTATGGAAGAGGGAATCCAAAGTGTGTAAAAACGCATGGTGGGGGAGACTGATGGAATTCTAATTCAACGATTTCTCGATGGGTTTCAAGATTAGGGAAGTAGATCCATAGTTTACTGCACAGCTAATTTTGAGAAAGTATAAAATGTTGTAAGATATTCTCGCCTCTTCATCCTTGCCTATGGAGACTCAAACGAAGGAGACAAACATGCCGGTTTGCTGACAGGCACATGTGGCCCAAACTTCTTCATTGGAGATAGGTTAGTTTAGATTATTTTGAAGCCTATATCCTACGTCCTACCATGGAATCACAAAGAGACAAAGAAATGATAAATAAATAAATAAAAACAATAGAGTTTTCATTGATATTTAAGTTTGTTTAACAATGTAGGCTTACTAGATATTAAATACATAGCACAAGATTCATGCTCTCTGCAAGCTCAATAAAGGCCCCTTCACATTAGCCTTCTCCCTAAATATTCATGTAACATCTCACTCTCTTTACAAAAATCTTGTCTTCAAGATTTGATCTAATAAACAAGTTTACAAAATAGACTCAACCCATGAAAGCATCCTAATAACTAATAAATTATTTATTTAATAAAGAGATGAATCATTTAGCAAAAGAAGCCTATAACAAGTATTTACACTACATTTGGAAGATTCTATTAGGTATAAATGAATTATCTTAAACAATTGAACAATTGAGAGGAAAAGTATGTTAGATGATCAAGGTTGTTAAATATAAAAGTTTTGTAGCATCCATGTTTAGTATATCATTCAAAGTTACTTTATATTACATTTGGATGAAAAAGAATAAAATAAGATTTAATAGTAAAAGTTTAGACAAGTTGACTATTATTGATAAAATTAAGAAGAATGTGAGATGTAAGATTTCAACAATCAGGAAAGTAAAACCTATAAATTATAATAAGTTTTTATAATAACTTTAAAATTTTTCAAAATCTAATTTTTGAACCTAAATGAAGATGTTGTAACTGAAAAATTATATTTTCTTTGGTAATATATAATACTTGAACTTTCATATATAAAAATAAATAAATAAATAAGAAGTACATTCTATCCCTTCAAGAAAGTGGCCAAAGAATCTTCTAGCGGCTGACCCTTATGGGTGAATAGCGGCTTGAGGGTAGCAATGGCCTTGAAATCTAATGGTTGTTCTCCTCCCTATAAGTGATGGTAGATCTCTTATCTTGCCTAGTTAAGCTATCAGGAACATAGCCAAATCTGATGTTTGTCGTGGCCAAACCTCTTATTCGTGCAATGCACAAATCCATGCAACACCTGGTCAGTTGGTTCTAGATCTATACCTTTAGGTGGCTAATAATCAGACTGGTTCAGGGTGAGTGGCGAGGGCTTAAAAACTCAATTGGAGGCATGGTTGATCTCCTCTCCATCCTATGGTAACTCCTTTCTCACTGAAGCAAGAGATTTGGCCAATCATTAGTTAGAGGTGGGTGCCAGGAGCTCCTTTACCTTAGTCCGCTAGTTTCAATTGTCGAGTGACTCAGAACAATGGCCAAGCCTAGACTCCCTAACTTGTTGGTCCTGCCCTACCCACACCCATTTCAGTTCCACAATTGGCCTTGAAATGCCTCCAATGTTCTCCAGTCCACAATCAAGCCAATTGTTAGGACAAGGCTCAAACTTCCTCTTTGGAGATGGGTTGTTTTCGATTATTTCAAAGCCCATACCTGAAGTCCTATCGTAGATTCAGAGAGATGATAAAAAAAGAGTTTCTATTAATATTGAAAATATGTTTTACAATGTAGGTTTATAGGATGTTATATACACATTTGCAAGAGCCTAATGCCGATTCCTTGGTAAGATGCCACTATAGGGACACACTCGCTGTAGGCTTACTAGAGGCCCCTTCACGTTGGCCCTTTTTCCAAGTGGATACAAAACATGCACTTAACACTCTAATCATGATTTATAGAAAGATAAATTTGTTTATTTTATATAGATCTTTAAATACTATTTTTAATATAATATTAAAGTTAAGGTTTAAGTGTGACATTACTTCACTTGTGAGTTAAGATTTTTGTGAAAATTATTTTTCATGTTTGTGGTGAGTAGACATATTAGGTTCTACATGAAAAGTATAATAATCAATAAGAGTAGTTTATAACAAATAATTTTTTTTCATTTAATGTTTCAATGTTTTAAAGTTGATATGATTTTTTGTGATTTTAAATGATACATTACCTTTATAGCCTCAAGTATGCTAGGACTGAGTGTAAGGAAAGGTCCAAGAGAGTTGTCTCCCGGTGATCCTTCAAAGAAGAAGCTAAAAGATGTCCAGGATTTACTAATATAATTCCCGAATCCCCCGAATGGCAAAGAAAGCTCAGCAATGGATAATAAAGTTCCTCGGTGGAGCTCTCGGTCAGATTGCTTGTCTAGGTTTCATGGATTTAAAGAGGAAGTATCTTACTACATAGGGTAGTACTTCACAAAGTGATGATGATTTCAGGGCAATCGGCATAGTTGGTACAAAACTACACTCTTCCAATTGAAGTTCAAGTACAAGCTGGTATTAATTGACGTTCAAAGAGGTGAAGGACTACTTTGCAAGTATCTGGTTCTGCATATCAAGGCAGCCTGACGAAAATAGGGACAAAAAAACACGTCATGGCATGAAGGACTGCTTTCTGGATGTTCTTTATACAAAGTGTACAAAGCTTAGCCTGTTTTTACAGTATTTAGTAACCTACGTATAGAATCCCAATATACATATGACTCCCTAGCATTACTCATACAATTAATAACTAATGCTCTTACATACATGTATAAAATACAATTAAATTGTTTTTACATACTCTCACATACATGTGTAAAATTTAATTCGTTAGGGTAAATCAAATTTGACGAGGCAATAGACTTTGTTAAGAGATATGCCCTTGTCACTCAAAAGCCTCATGTCCATTCATTAGTAAAATTATATACACACATGAACTAAAAAAAAACTAAAAACTAAAAAGTAAAACTAAAACAGAAATTAATTAAAAGAAATCTTTAATTTTTCAATAACATCATACATCTCCAAAGGCCAACCATCGACAGAAATAAATAACTAATGTCTTCATAAACCATAGCGAAACAAACTTAATAAAAACAATAGAAAACGACACGCAAGCAAAGCCACAGAGTATCTTCGAAATAGCCATCCGCAAGTTAGGCAGTTCCCAGCAATAGGCTTCAACTTGACGGGCGAACACTCAACTCTAAAAAGGTCCAACATCGAATATGGTTAAACAAAGTCGATTACTAGAGGAAACATGAAATTCTACGAGAATTTTAGAGGAGGAAATGTCAATGTGATTATCAATGAAACAACGTAGCAAAAAACTTCTTCAAGTGACATTTTGTGGATAATGCATAACAGCCTTGATCTCAATCATCTAGGCTCAATTTCATTAATTGACTTCCAGGTTTAAATCCGAATATTTCGCTTGAAATTCATTCTTCATTAGCATCAATTCTCAGTTTAGCCATGGTCTATTATTAATCATTACAAGCCGTCAATTAGAGACCTCTTGTTCATATTTGAGCCATAAATTTTCAGAATCAGCAATCACAGTTATGAAACAAAACCCCAAATTGGCCTAAGCATATTATCATCTGACTTCTTCAATTAATTTGATTAGCCAAAATAAAATGAAGATCAACTACCATTTTCATATAGCCCAGCAATTTGAAGAAAGCACAATCAGAACAACAAAATCCCTAAATAATGTAACCAACAATACTTTTCTTCAAATTACAGCATCACATCATAACATAAACAAACTAGCTTAAAGCATTCCCAAAATCATTCCTGACCCAATATCATTTCAGAACTTAACCTATTAATTTTATACCCTATTTGTCAGTGGTCAACATATGAATCCATGATTTTTCTAATAAGTCATCTAATCCCTATTTTCTGGTCACGTGTAATTGTTTCAAAAGAATAACAAATGCTCCAATGTAGGTCTACCAGGAGCAATTGCACACACATGAAACAGAAATCAGTTCAGAAATTGGGGCATAAACATAACGTACCCGTGATAGTCTTAAGTAAACCTGGGAGAGAACACCTTAGATAGTCACTAATTTCGTTCAGCCAGACTCCATTCTCATTAGATGGAAAGAAAGTGAGCTCAGGGCACTTGAATTTCTCTACGTAAGCCAAGAGTGGAAATGATGACCTAACTTTTGTCCAATCTATCTTCAAGTTATTCAAGAACTTCAGACGTAATACCTCAACTTTCTTCCACTTGTGATCCTCTTGAGTTGGATATAGATTCTGGAGTTCGCCCCCCCTAATGTAGAGTTTCTTTAGTTCAGGAAGATTCGTAGGCAGCAACAGACTGGGTTTTTCCTTCTTCGGATAACACTTCAGGTCCAATTTTTGTAGTTTCTTAATGGGTGTCTCACCTGTGTTGCCTTGCTCATTACGGGCAGGCTTCCATAATCGTGTACACCTTCCTTTCTTTTGATCCCTGGCATCTTTATCAGTCTGAGCTACTGGTCCCCAACTAATTGTCAGCTTTTGAAGCTCTTTAAAATTGGAGAATTTTTTCACATCATCATTTGTAGGGAATTCGCGCATGTTTGTATAGATTCCCAATTTCCTCAGCTTCTCCAATTTTGATAAATCCTCAAGAGTACAAGATTTTGCATTTAAATTGATGACAAACCCCTTAAAAACTTGGAGTTTTGATAGAGACTTAATTGTTTTGGGCATAACATTTAGTAGGTAACACTCAGATATATCCAAATAGGTCAACTCCTCGAGTAAACCTATCTTTTCTGGAAGTTCCTCTAGATTGTTACAAGCTCTAATATCCAAGAACCTCAAACTTCGGAGCTTACATATGGAATTAGGAAGCTTTGTAATTCGAGAAACTCCTTGGAGGCTGAAAAACTTCAAAAGTTTCATATTCTCCAATCCTTTTAAAAACTCAATGTTCTCCATCTCAATATGATGCTTATCCGAGGTTTGCCACCTTCCCAAATAAAGAACCTTAATAGTCTTCAACTTTGAGAACCACTCTGGGTGGAAAAGGTCAGGATAAGGCTCATTAACATTGAATATCGTTTGCACTTTCTCCGGATCAAACTCCTTAAAAGGGGTTTTGTTCTTTTCAGTGCTTCATTTTTCCAAGCCCTCGGAAGATCCATAGACCAATCCAACACCTACTTGCCCTAACTGCTGGAAAAGCTCTTCTCGCAACTTCTTGCACAGTTTCTGCAACTCCTCATGAAATTTTTTGGAGCTTCTTTTCCCCAACACCTTGGAGAATCGACTGCTCAATTCAGCTCCTATTTCCCCAAACATCTTAGAAGATCCAATGATCCATTCAGGGCCTATTTCCACCAACTCCTTAGAAGATCCAAAGACCGATTCAGTGTCTATCTCCCCAAACTCCTTAGAAGATCCAGTTACCAATTGAGCGCCTATTCTCTTTAACTCCTCAGAATATTCACAAACCGAATCAGAGCCGTTTTCCCTGGACTCTGAAGAATGTCTATCAACCACCAATTCAGAGATTCCTTTCATTTTGGAAGTCTCTTTGCGAACTCCTGAAAAAATCCAATGGTCAATTCTCCGTCTCTTTCCATTTTAGCAATCTCTCAACCAACAGAGCTCGTATTTTCACTTTCAGTAATCTCTTGATGTTTTCGTTTTCGATTTATTGTTTCCTGCAATCTCCTGACCAACTCAGAATATATTCCTATTTCAATTGATCTCTTGAGCAAACCAGAGTTTCTTTTCTGTGAATCCTTGCAAAATTTATAGACCAATGCGCAGTCTATTTTCCCCGGTTCCTCGGAAGAATTGCCGCCTAACTTAGGGTGTATTTCCTGCAATAACTTGGCCAACTCAGAGTCTATTCCTATCTCCTGTAATCTCTTGACCAACTTATCATCCAAACTTATTTCCTCCGCCAAACTCTTGAAGAACTCAGAGTCTCCGTTCCTTGAGTCCTTAGGCAATATCTTGAACAACTCAGAATCTATTTCCAACAATCTCTCGCCTGACTTTGCCGCCTTTTTTATGTCCCTGCAATCTCTGGACTAATCTCTCGACCAAAGGCTCCATTTTTATTTCCTGCAATCTCTCAAAAAATGCAGAGTTTCTTTTCCCAGCTCCTCAGAAGTTGTAGAGTCGATAGTTGCAGGGTCCATAACCTCTTTCAGCAATTTATTGACCAAGTCTGGTTTTATTTCTATTTCTCGCAACCTTTGGACCAATGCAGAGTCTCTTTTTCCCGAGTCCTTGGGAGGTCTCTTGCCGAATCTACTGACTATACATGCTCCGCTAAAATCTCTCTTAACCAGCTTAGCAGCCTCTTTCACCTGAACCACTAGAAAGTGTCCCGAGCAATTCAGAGATTCTTTTCAAGGCCGAGATTTTCTTCACCAACTTCAGGTAAAATCCATCAAATATACATGCTCGGTAAGAGTCACTACAAATAGCAGTAGGATACCCTTTCTCCACATCAAAATCAAAGAAATTAGCTTCTTTGGCAAGTTCAATCACCGCCTGATCGGACGAAAGGATTCATAATATACCTGTTCACGACAAACCTGCCTTCTTCATTTACAGGCTCAATGCAATCCTTCTTTACTAACTCTTTGAAAATTCTATCAGCTTCTTCGTACTTCCCTTCAGCATCCGCTTCATCTTCGCTCAAAAGGCCTTCTGAAATCCACCATTTTATCATAAAACTCTTCCTCACGATCTCATTTTCCGTAATTGCCGCAAAACACAACAAGCACATCCTTGTTCTGAGCTCAAGACTATTATAAACCACGCGAAAGTCTTCGAAAGTTGCGCTCTCCAAAAGTTTGGAATGGAAATGTAAGTCTGGCAATTCATCAGCCCCCTCGGTTTTATCAGACCCATCGCCACCCCGTGCCTGTTGATGGGCATCCTTGGAGGACAATGTATAGGGCAATGGGATCCGGAGTTTCAACTCTAACACATACTTGTTGATGGCACGAAGTTTACCTGTGAGTTTCTTGGAAGACAGGACACTACTAGGAGGGGGCAAAGTCCTAGAGAGGCGATCTATAAGATTTCCCAGATGACTGGCTTTGTCCTCGAAAGTCTCGAGATTTTTTAAGGAATTTGTAATGTAATCCACCTCGTTCTTCAACTTCTCGGTGTGATTCCATATGCTCTGATCAGATTGCTGCCAGATGGCGCCATTGCCGTCGTTGCGTGTGTTTTCAGTTTTGATTTCAGAGAGGGAATGCCGGACTTGCCCGAGGATGACGAGAAGCTTGGATATGCGACAATGTTTGTCATTCGAAGGGATCTGAAGTTTCAACTGGGACACGGTCTTAGCGATCTCAGAAAGGTTGTGTAGGAGTTTTCGATCAGTCGAAGGTTGCAAACTCTCCGAGGGAAAGTGTGATAAAAGATTTTGGATCAGTCGACGGGCCTCGTCGTTATCCTTGAGTTGATTGAAGGAACGTATAATGTCATTCAGATCGTTCTTCAACTTCTTGGCTTGGTTGTGTATGCTTTGATCCTCCACCTGACTAGAATGGACGGCGCGGCTGCCATCGTTGCTTCCTTTGTCAGTTCCGTCTAGGAAGATGAAGTCTCGGACTTTCAGGAGTCTGGCGAGAAGCTCGGATACGTCGCAATCTTTTATGTCACGGCCAATCAAACTGACAGGAGCACCTCCGGATTGGTCAGGCGACGCCATAGTGGTGGAAACTTTTCAAGAAAAAGCAGTCCGCGTGACGCACGACTTCCGATCAAAGATTTGCCATCAAGCGCGATCGAATTCGAAGTTTTGGAGCTGTTTTCTGCAAAATGACATCTTTTGAATTAGAAAAGGCGACCATACAAAAGTGGGATCCGACACCCCCCCCAAAAAAAAAAAAAAAATACGTACTTTGTGTCAGAAAGTTACGCTTACTCGTCTTTGCGTTGTACTAAGGATGATCAACCACTGGTATGTCCGAAACCTGTCATTTTTTGAGAGTTGGAGGCAACTCAAATTATTCTGCAACGATTGCATTCCAAAAACGTAGGAGAGAGATATAAAATTTATATTATCAGATTGGATGGCACATAACAGCCACATTATGATAAACTAAGTTCATCGTAAAAACTTGATTAGTCATGTAGGAGCTTGTATAATGTAAGGGTCCCATATGTCTAACGGCTTTCTTACAATAATAGTTCTATCCACATAAAGAATATAATAAATCCGAAAAATGATGATAAGTCCAACGAAGAAAGACTTTATGGACAACCTATAAACAGAAGGGTTGCACAAATACATGGATATATAGCCAAATAGAAGAAAAATGGACAAAAAACCATATTAACTCTTTCGCTGATTGCTAAGAGAGCCGAAGCAAACAATTGGAAGATGCACTTAGTCTCAAGCTTTGGAAGCTCAAGGAATAGTAAAATTTAAAAGAGTTAAACCACAATTACCTGTAATGCAAATCAGCAACCTCAATGCAATCAAGGAATTAAAGAAAACGATTAGAATAACAACTTATTTATAATGCTAGGTGGAAATCTCTGGGAGACGACATTTTAAGTAGCAAGTGGAAATGTAGGAGTCATTGCAGCCGTGTGATGTCGAAGAAGCTAACTTTACAATGATACAAATGCAGTGGAGATCAAAGTCTAAACGAGGCATATTTCAGGTCCTCATTGGAGCCTGGATTACTGTATTACTTTTAAACTTCTTTTAAACCTTGGAGTTGGACAACTGGGTGCTGCAAAGATAACAGAGGCTGAAAAAATAATCTCATCAAGTAAAGTCTTTGGCTCAACCTGAGAATAACTTATTAGCCAGACTATTGGTAAAGTCCCTAAGAATTTAGGTTCAAAGACCCTAAGGAAGAAGTGAAACAAGATCGGTGGAGAACTCAAAGGACTGAAGGAGTTTATTGCAGCTTTAAATGGGACGACAATTAAATAGCAGAGGCAAAGGGGCTTATAAGAGGCGAAACAAGTTCCCTGGTTGAACTCGTGGCCAGATGATGCACCTAGTGGTCATGGATTGGATGAGGCGATCTCACAGGAACTAATGGCCATCATCGGTCTGGCCCGTGAGGGAAAAACCTTACTTTGCTAGTGATATTCTATAAACGTGACGGGATGGACTACTTTCCGACCTGGTAGTGAAGATGAGAACACGAGAGTTGAAAAAGTGATCGTCAAAGTTTACGAGTGTCACAGCCTTACAGGTAAATTATTTGTTCCTCACCTGCACCTGGCTAGGGAAAAGAAAAATTAGCAAAGAAGATGGCTTCCAGGGAAAACCTATGTCGCATCTTCTTATTCCCCAGACCCAGAACAGCCTAAAAGGTTGTTCCAGATAAAGAATATGAAACCAAAGAGCCACTGTTAACTCAGCAATTTCATTTCGGACAAAAATCATAAACCAAATAGCACTAATGTTTCAAATCCACAAACCCAACAAATATAGAGCGAAATTCTAACGTTGTAAAAAGTGCAGAACACATAATGCCAACCGCCGGCAGCAAGGTCTGGGCTTGAGATCGGAGACTGTAAGAGTTTACCTTCTGGGTCAGTAGCTTGTGGCTCTCTTTGAGTCGAACTGGTATGTGTTGGGGTTTGAAGCTGGATGCAAACGGGAAAGTAGCCTAAACGAAGACCGGAAGTTGAAGTCAAGCTGACTTGCTTTTCTCAGGTCTTTCTATATTATCTCTTTAATGATTTTAGGCCTATTTGCCTGGTTGTCACTTACGAGGCATGTGAATGATAAGTCCCCGTTTTTTTCTGAACTCTTGTTCTGTCTTGAAATCGCTGTTGCTGGGCTACAAAATGACGGATGTGACTCTCAATTTGGTAACGTATACTAAATATCTAACTTGTCTTAGAAGCTGGGATCAGTGGAGAAAAATCCTTGAGTGAGCTGGTGATCTCTGATGATGTTCTTATACTAAAGATGAGGTATAATGGTTTATAGTTCTGATAATATTTTTACCAATATCTAACGTGTCTTATTTTCATCTCATATTGGGAAGTTCTCAATTTTCATCTTTATGCTTCTTTAACTGAGGGAACCCATAGAGCAGCAAATGGGAAGAGAATACGACGGACCCTCAGGACCATCTACGACCTTAAGTTTAGATGAGTTTTACATAAGTAGAAGTAGTTAACCTAAGCGCAAGGTCAAGCCATTTCAGAAAATGATTTTTCACTCTAGATATAAACAGTTGTAAGAACTAAAAAGCATGATTTTAGTGGTGTAAAAACTGTTGAATATTGCTATTCCTCCATAATGGGAATCTGAATATTCTTAATTTGTTAAAAAATTATACATGTAATATTCCTTTTTTTATATCCTTCATCTTCCGCCTCTCCTTGTGATTGGTTCTCTTCTTCTTCTCAAATATTCGCTTTGTGCCATGATATTAGAGCAATGATTCCACATCTTCTACAGCCAATCCCTCTTATTGCGTCAAATTCTTGGTAGATTCAAAAGTTAGCACTTGGGTGCAAAAACTAGCAGCACCTCCTTCACCATTACTAATCGCGTCGTTTCTTTCAGACGACAATGGGACTTTTGTCTCACCTCCTAGCTCTTCAAATGGTCCCTTAGAGCCACCTCCAGCTGTGGATCCTATAAATAAAATAGGCAATCAAAAAAGGAGGCTAAATTAGGTTGTGGTTTTTTTTTATTATCTTTTTATCATTTTTCATTATAAACCGTGTGTATAAAATAAATAAATTCAATCTCAATTTCACTAAATCAAATGAACATACAATGTAAAAAATCTAAACAAGATAGAGAGAAATAAATCACACACAATTTTGTTTTAAGGATGATTGAATTCACTCAAAGTTTATGTCCATCATTTATATGGTTTTTATTTTCTTTTATGTAATTGTACATGTTGAGGAGTTGGCGATGGGAACGTATGTATACGGTGTTCTTTTTGCACACTTTCTTTTATGATAGAATCAAATCCCTACGCGTTCATAATCCACGGTACATTTTATATCTCAAGGGGTGAGATTGCCTTCAACCCACTTCAAATTTATTTCATTACTTTATTCCCAATCTTTAACAAGTAGGTACCTACAAAAGTTGTTATGACTAGTAAAGGGAATACTTTTTATTTTATTTATTTTAATAGGGACGTTGCCCTAATCATTTGTAGTAATTGTGTAGGTTGACAGGAATCTTGTACCTGTTAAAAAATACATGGGGTAGGGAATAAAACAAAACCCTTAGATCTATAAAACAAATGTAATCCATAGAAAAGTTAAAAACATAACAGACTTACTAAAAAGCGTACTCATGATTGAATACAAAGCAAACTTACACTTGATAAATCATAAACATAATTAAAAGAGATAAATTCTTCAAGCGAGCCTATAATGTTACAAAACTAATTGATCTTCCCATAAATTTTTCCTACATTAATTATGTAAGAATCCAACTCAAAAATAAGTGCAACACTGGAATTGAATGCCCATAATTTGCCAATCCATTGGGCAAAAATTTAGCTTCTCTAAAGATGTGGGATATGAACATTTGGAATTATGAAAGTTGAACATTGGCACAACTCATAGGCCAATTTCCAAGGATTTAAAAATACCCCTTTAAGATATCAAAAGTTGGGAATTAGTTTCAACTTCTAGTACAACTATTCATGTCTATTTAGAAAGCTTTAACCCCTCTAATAATGCCAAAACCTTAGCCCTAGCATTGCCATGTAATGAGAATAGTAGTAGGAAGGCAAATACACTTCCCTATTGTCATAAACTTTTATCATATTGTAAAGGTTAATCTTTTGAGTTAAAACTCAAGCTCGTAATAAGTGTGATTAGGAAATTGAACCATCTGATTTCGCTTTCAATAGTCATTAGATGATCATCTTAGGGTGATCCTTTAATCGATGGATGCTCTTATTACACTTGTAGTCTTTGAAGGATGAGAACCAACTATGTAGCATTTACATTGAGAATTCAAGTATTATATATGTCATTAGTTTGATCCTTTGTATGAACTATTGATAATAATGAACTTGCAAAATGAATATGTTTATCATAAAGAGATTCGTTGAACCTACTTCACCTTATTGTTATTTGAACAAGTAAAAGTTATGTCTTGGTCCAAATGGGTATAACATTTCTTTTCTACATGCCCATGGGGTTTTGAAAAATCTAAACATCTTAGAGATAGAGAGGTAGGAATTTATCGAATGAATCACACGCCTTTGTACACATCAGGAATCCATTGATGAGAAGGGGTTGGGAAAGCTTAAACCTAATTTTGATAGTGATAGATAAAAGCGCAATTGAAATTCCTGGGGAGTTATACATTTGTGTATTGATAAGACCGTTCACTATTTCTTGAAGCTCGATCTCTCCCCCGGATGAACCGTATAGCCAAGAGAAACCATGAACCAGAATAGAAGAGCTTGCCCCGCCCATGAGTAAATATTTCATAGTAGCCTCATTAGACCGTACATCTTTCTTGGTATATCCAGATAATAGGTAGGAGCATAAACTGAAACATTCTGGAGCTACAAAGATAGTTGTTAAATCGTTAGCACCGCATAAAAACATTCCTCCTAGAGTAGCTGTTAATACGAATAACAGAAACTCTGTTATAACCATTTCTGTACATTCAATGTACTCTACGGATAGAGGAATACATAAAGTTGAACATAGTAAAATAAGAAATTGAAAGATTTCGTTGAAATTGTTCCTTTGTAAATTTCCCGAAAAGCTAATCATAGGTTCTTCTCTCCATCGGAACAATAGGGCCGTTATGCTCATTACTAAACTTCATAAAAATTCTTATAGAATCCAAAATGAAGTTTCATTCCTTTATCAAAGCTAAACCGGTGGGATTGTTGATCATGGTTTAGCTTAAAGAATACCACTAAGTCAAGGATCCCCCACCACTAGCCCAAGGCTTTGCATTACTATTCCAAAATATGGGATAATGTGGGCCCACCCACCGGTGGCTTGCAATTGTTATCCTCTTGAGTGAGGATACCAGTCCAGCCACATTAAAAGTGACATAAATTCAAGATAGGAGAGAATGTCTCAGCCTTTGCCTATACTAAGAAGGCAAGCGGGAGTTTTGAAGTTTGGCACTTCTCCAATAGAGTTGCAACCCAGATCTGTGATACTATGCTTAGGCATGATAAGGAATAAAGAATACGAAGGGGCACAACTAGCAGTAACATACCTGCCCATTGGCATGCCCGATGCACACTGAAGAAACGTACTAGTCCAGTCCCTTTTTCCTTCTTCAAATCAGTTCACAGAAAGGATAACTTTTTTCATATGAAAGAAATGTTAAGACAGGCTTCTCCATCTAAACCATCTCACATGCTCAACCTTAGTTTTTTGCTGAAAATTTTAATCATATTTAGTATTCAGGTTGCAAGAGACGAATTGGTCAAGCTCAATTATAGAAAAGCTACTTCAAGAGGAAGGTCACGATGCACATTTTACATAAAGAATTAGGCTAACGAACCTTCTTGTATCTTTTCCTTCTTTTCTCGAGCATGAAACATCACCATTTTGGGCAGCCTCATCTTGTAGTTTTTCGAAGTTACACACTGCAATCTCGATCCAAAAATTCGTGTAACGTCGGTGCCACTTTCCAATCCTTCGCACTTGGCACGCATAACTATCTTGGATCTCGTGACGTGCATAATTTTTCAAAGGTTTTTCATGTCTTCGTTCAATAGTTGAGGTTCCAGAAATGATAAAAAACTCCGGAGGTCGGAATCAAGTACATCATCATCGTCAACTGCTACCGTTCAAAACTTCTTGATTGCTGATATCATAGTTCAAAATTTCTTGCTGCATTAAGAGGATTGAATCACAACATTGCTGTCTACGCATTGGAAAACATGCCGCATAAATCCAAAATCCATGTTGCACGCCGAACGCCGTTGTAAAGGAATTCTGGCCGCCAAAATCTTCTGAACAGGGGGCAAAAACCATGACTAATTTTCCGCACGACACTGAGAAAACCCAATAACGGGCCGCTTCCTCGGCATTCAACGGTCTCATTTCTGGTCGAGAGAGAGAGAGAGATGGACTTCACAGAACTAAGAGAAGCAATAGAGGAGATGGAACTAGTGGACGCCCACGCCCACAACATCGTCGCTCTGGACTCCACCTTTCCGTTCATAAGTTGCTTCTCCGAAGCCGGCGGCGAGGCTTTGGCCTTTGTGCCTCACTGCCTGTCCTTCAAGGTACTCACTCTACCTGAACTATTTTTTTCAGGCATCTTGCGAAGTGAGAACTTGGTTGGGTTGACTCTCGCGAGCTGTCCGTTTGTAAACCAGGCGAACTCGACTCGAAGCGATCTGGTCCCCAGTTATAACTTTGCCTCTATCTTGCAAACCCAATCGCACGTTTTATACTTGTATAGAATTCATTCTAGACACTTTAGGCTGACTTGCTGTTCAATCTTATGTCTTTGTTTCCAGTATTGTTTTAAGCTGTCCTGCAAATTGCTAGTTAGACAAGTTCAAAAGAAAAAAGAAAAAATCAAGGAAAAATAACATTTATAGATGATATTAGCAGCAGAAGATAGCGTGGAAATGACTTCTCTGGCAACTAAATTTGATAATTTTTACGGGTAGTGCAATGACTTCTTTGTTATGCTATTCTGACGCAATCAATTAGTATTAGGTTTTGTATCATGTTTCAATCTGCATTAATTAGTCTGTAATCTAAGAACAATTTGGATTTATAAGAACAAAATGGCAAATGTTTCTAGTATAAAGGCGGCATGCACTACTAGTTTTTGCATGTTAGCTTTGGTCGTGGCAATTTCGATGGTTTGAGTTTTGCTTTTCACGAGTTTTTAAGGTCTACGATTATACGCTGCTAATTCTGTTCAAATTGGAGTCCCTTTCAAATTGAGTATCAACTGTTGTTCTAGAAGGTTCTTTGAAAGTCGCTGGCTCTCTCATGGAAAATAATTAAAGGTCAGCAGGGGTAAAACAACAACTCTCTATGTACTTACCTGTAGGTTTTATTTGACATGTCCTGGTCCTCGTTCATTAGGTTCAGAGACACTTTTGTTCTCTGCTGTCCCAAGCTTGACATCCTGCATTATCTCTCTTTTCCAATAGTTGTAATGTATCTAGTTATGATTTGTAACTGCACATACCTGGGGACTTAAGAAATTAATTCTTCAGTTCCATTCTGACTGCATTGCTTGTATGTGGCAGAGAAATCTAGGGCATATTGCTGAAC
This sequence comes from Casuarina cunninghamiana, assembly GCA_028551485.1. Lineage (NCBI taxonomy): Eukaryota > Viridiplantae > Streptophyta > Magnoliopsida > Fagales > Casuarinaceae > Casuarina > Casuarina cunninghamiana. Next base: position 14,070,449 of record CM052364.1, read on the forward strand.
TGTATGGATCTCAGTTATCCTTGCATGGGGTTGAAGAATACCGTCAGCTCTCTGGATTACAGTCTATTAGTTCAACGTGCTTTGAAGCTGCAAGAATCTCTACCATACTCATTGACGATGGGATAGAGTTTGACAAAAACCAGGACATAGAGTGGCATAAAAGTTTTGCTCAGAATGTTGGTAGAATATTGAGAATTGAACGTTTGGCTGAGAAGGTTCTTGACGAAGTAATATACTTTTCTGATCTCACTTATCTGACATGCGTTAAAGTAATCAATTCAAGGCATTCCTTGTTGTAGTAAATTCATATACATGATATTCTTGACATCATCGTTTTTATTTATCTGGTCTTGGGATTTCTGTACGACTCCATCTCAAAAGGAATGAGAGAGTAATGTGCTTACTCTTTTCTAAACATTCTAGAGCAGTTTTTCATGGTTTTTCATTTTTGATAAGGATCTGAAATACTTTATTTACACATGACAAGGCCAAGACAGTATATAATGGTTATTACTAAGTTTCATGCCATCTCAGGACTTGATGCTCCTACAGTTGAATATGTTGTTATTTGCTTTCTGTTCTCTTTGTATACTTGTTCTGATGTATGGTTTCTGGAACTAGGGATCTTGCTGTTGTTTACAATTTCTTCTTTAGGATAGATTGAAAATGATGAGCAATCGTTATACTTTCTCTATAGTCATAGTCTCCCTATAATTTTATTTTATCTGTCCCTTGAGATACTGTTTTTTGTTTGCTGTGCATTGTAGACTATATGCCAGTACTTACGCTGATGGGATATTGGTGATCTGCATTAGTTTTTTATTTTATTTTATCTTTCTCTATAGTATCCAGTTAGGAGCAAGGATTTTCTTCTCATCAGCATTTTTTTTTTTTTTTGTTGGTCTATATAGAGTTCAGTTTTATTTCATTCTACATGTCCTTGCATGAGCTGTTCTCTCTACTATCACAAAGTCAAATGTGCTATAAGCCCAGCTCAAGCACTTACTAGTTTTTTGTGCTTATATTTTGTATTGTATTTTTCATGTTAGTTTTGTCTTATGGTCCTTTTAGGAGTTGCCAGATGGATCTACTTGGACATTGGGGACCTTCACTGAAACCTTTCAGGGAAAGTTGAAGTCATATCCTTTCAACTTGTTGTGGATTTCTTTCTGTTGCTTTTTCTTTCTATTGTTAAAGAAGAGGCCTAATTCAGTCGACTTCCTTAAGATTCTATCACAGTTGGTAATCAGATCTATGGCTTGAAAAGCATAGCTGCATACCGCAGTGGGTTAGAGATCAATACAAATGTCACTCAAAAAGATGCCGAGGAAGGTCTTGCTGAAATTTTAAGAGGTGAGCATAGCATTTTTATTGGGAAATTCTGGATACACATTTCAGGTTATACTAACTGGTTTATTTTTCCAGCTGGGAAGCCTATCCGCATTACAAATAAAAGCTTTATCGACTTTGTCTTTACACGTAGTTTGGAGGTTGCTCTATGCTTTGACTTGCCAATGCAGATACACACAGGGTAATGAAAATTTTTGAAACTGATAAAGGTTTCATATAATGCTCTGGATGATAGCTGAGGATATATTAGTTTGGAATGAAAACTTGGAATATGCATGACTTTAAAGGGGCTGCTTGGAAATTCTAGATTCTGCAATCAGCTTACAGCTGAGGATAAGCTGCTTGCTTTTATATTTTCTAGAGATTAAGAAGGATTTCCCCATTTAATTGGATTGAAGTCAAATAGGAAATACACCTGAAATATGCTGAATTATTTTTATGTCAATCCTTGTGATTTTTAGTAAATAAATTAAGGCGAGGAGGTAGACCCAGTCTGGTCAGCTTCTGGAATAACCAAGCAGCTTCAAAGATTATAGGTCGTTGTTGCTAGTCCTTCTCTCAGCTATCAAAAGGAGCCTACGCCAATCTGTATGTTCTTGAGCCTTATTTTGCCTACATATAAAATGTTGTTCCTTCTATAACTAGTTTCGGAGACAAAGATTTGGATTTGCGGCTGTCCAATCCCCTACATCTTCGGACTGTTCTCGAGGACAAGAGGTTTGCAAAATGTCGTATTGTACTTTTGCATGCATCTTATCCATTTTCAAAGGAGGCGTCATATCTAGCCTCTGTTTATCCCCAGGTCAAATTTAGTCTCCAATCAATAAAGTCTTTTGACATGTAATTTTGATGATAAACTTGGAAAATCCCTTACAAATAAGGTAATGCTTTCACTCAGGTGTATCTCGACTTTGGGTTAGCAGTTCCCAAGCTTAGTGTCCATGGAATGATATCTTCAGTCAAAGAACTTTTGGAACTAGCTTCAATTAAGAAGGTGAGACTCTGAGAAGCCTCAACAATATTGATACAAGCTTACATGATACCATGTATATCTCTGCATTTTCTTGCTAAGTAACCCCCATATCTACTCTCTGAGAACAGCTTTTTTTGTTCTTCTCCCTCTCCCAATCACCCATCCCCCTCCTCCCGTCCCCTTCCTTTCCTCTCCCTCTCCAACCAAAATGTCACCTAGTACCCAAGAAACCATCTTATAATATTTTTAATGCATATTATACATATCTTTAAAGAAGAAGGATCTTTATGGAAGGAAGATGCCTGTTTCTGTGATCCTTTTGTTAATACCAGTTGATGCTAAACATAAAGTGAATTTGCAGGTGATGTTCAGCACTGATGGCTATGCGTTTCCTGAAACTTTCTACTTAGGTTTGTTAATATTAAATACCATTTAACTCAGTCTTGATCAAAATGCTAGTGGTTTTTATGGCTATAGTTCATGACAGTTAAGGCACTCTCTCTCTCTCTCTCTGACTTGTAAAACGCATATCAGATGTTGAAATGGTCTCTTCCAACAATCATTTTCATCTTTACAGGTGCAAAGAAAGCACGTGAAGTCATCTTTTCTGTTCTATGTGATGCATGCGTTGATGGTGATCTCTCAATTTCTGAAGCCGTTGAAGCTGCCAAAGACATCTTTGCACAGAATGCAATTCAGTTTTACAAGCTCAATTTATCTCTTGGTCCAAAGAAGACATCAATTCCTTATACTGTGAAGAAGAAAAGTGTATTGGATGTTGATGTCTCGCTTGTTCAAATTATATGGGTTGATGCTTCAGGACAGCACAGATGTCGTGTGAGTACTTTTGCCTCCCTAATGTGATTTGAGGCTGGCAATTTCATTATTCTTCATGACAAGTGGAGTCATAAGTTTAGATGTTGGAACAGAAACACAGAAAGTTCTTTCATAGAGGAGAATCACTGAGAGTTCTTTCGTTTTTTTTTTTTTTTCTCTCTCTCTCTCTCTCTCTCCATTTGATAATCGGAAAGCGGACATTGTTCTAGGTCCTTAAAACTAAGGTGAGGTTACTCACCCTTGTTGATGAAAAGCTGTCTTATCCAAAAATGAAGAGAGTTGCTTTCTTTATATTGCTGGGATAGTGGGGGGAAAATCTGAATCTAAGAACACCTGCTGCATGCATCATGATGTGTACCTTTTTGGAGTGAAACATACAAGAAGCACTTCATCGGCACCATTATTCTCTAGGGTTAATTTTGTTTGTGTAATACCATAGCAAAGCCTTTTGGAAATGCTTATACCACCTAGGTTTGCTGCACTGTTTCTTATTTTAGATTAATACTGAGAATTGGAGAACTATTGGTAATGCATCAAGATCTTGCATCTCACGCACTTTTCTCTTTTACAAAGATTTTATGGAATGATTTAAGGATTTGGGAACTAAGTTGTCCGCTTGCTGCAGGCATCTAGTGGTCAGATGTAGGAAAGCTGGGTATAGTCTATGTGTCATTTTAAAGCAGAATCTCTGTCTATACCATTCAAATTATCCTTTTCAGATTCTGTTATTATATGTTGTTCAGAAGTGTATATACCTTCATGTTGTAGATATTGGACAAAGATTGATGATGTATGTGTCACTTACTTGATAGTTTAAGTGGAGCTAACAGGAAATTCCCACCTAAATGGTCGGGGTTTGAGACACCCCTAAACATCTTCTTTACCTAACTTAATAATAAAATAAAATAAAAAAGCTCCATCCGGTTTAGATCCTGTGCATAACTTTTTGGAGTTGAATATTTCAATAAGCACAGTATCAAGTTGGTTTTTCAATCTTGCAGGTTGTTCCTAGGAAGCGATTCTACAGTGTTGTTAAGGAGCATGGTGTTGGTTTGACATTTGCAAGCATGGGAATGACTTCTTTTGCTGATGCTCCAGCTGATGGGACCAATCTGACTGGAGTTGGTGAGATCAGACTTATTCCTGATTTGTCAACCAAATGCAGGATACCATGGTACTAAATATTTCTCATATGCATTCTGCTGGTATATTTCATTTCAGTGCATTCCACTGTCCACTTCAAAATTTCTATTTGTAGCATATATTGATGATTTTCCAATTCCTCATATCCATCAAATATTGAAGAGTGAAACTGGAATTTGGAAACCCACTATACGTCCTTTCTTTTCCTTTGTCTTGGTTGTGAGGAACCCAACCATCCAATATTTCATGTAATGCAAATTCATTAGGTAAACAACAGATGCACAAACCCATCCACGAGACTCATGTACAGGTAACTCCATGCCTTTGTGGTCAGTGGGATTAGGACCCAAGATGTGCATATCTAAGCCTTATCCCAACATAACTAAGATTGGACCATCCATGGATTTGCGGTCACAAAATTTCTGTAGCAAATTAAGGGACAACAATCTCCCAGGCTTTTTAAAAGTGTTTTCAGTCTTTGTTCGGCATGTTATCCTAGCCTTTACGTTTTCTCATAGTCTTCTTGTTAATCCCCTGGCCCATCAAATGTCTTGACGGAAAAGCCCTCCAAAAAGAAGGATTTTGACTATAAAGTAAATTTAGTTGGATGAGAGAAGAAAGACAAAACAAGAAGAAAAGTTGTATAATTGCAAGCATAAATAATAGATTGAAGGTAATGGAGTTTTTTATACTTTTGCTTTTTTTTTTCTACTAGAGATAGTCATTCAAAATTGACTACAGTTTTATAGAGAAATTTTATTCTGTTTTATTGAAGAATAAGAACTAAAGTTAAACTTTCTAGTGCAACATTATAAGGATAATATTCCTCATCATCTAGTTTTGTAAATTCTTTTCATAATTTCTGACTTACGTTCAGCATTGGATAAAATTGAAAAGTCAAAATTTTATTATTCAAATCTAGATCAGTTCCTCTTATCTTGATTTTTTCAATTTCAACAGCAACTATTGTGCAATTTTTTTATTTTAGAGCCATAACAATTGATGCCTTGTATTTATTTAAAATACGTAGAGTTCAAACAACATAACAAATGTTACCTCTCTCATTCTCTACGCCTGTGTATAAAGTTAAGTTTTATCAATATGTATTGTTATATGTGCTTTTTGAGTTATCATATAATTTTTGGATATGAATATTGTTATGTAGAGTTCGAATTTTAGTTCTAAATAATCTTCATAAAATATATATATTCCAATTGTATCTCACTTTGCCTAAATAAGCATCATCATTTTGCCCCTTCTCACATTGATTTGCCTTTAATCCAATTTTCTGAAGTAAAAGTAAATTTGAAATGACAAATTTGAAAACGTTTTATGTAATGATTTTTATGCAGGGGTTTAATTTGAGAGTAAACTTGTGTAACTTTCATTCTTTGTGAAATTGGGGTTGTCTATGTGGTTGAAGGGATAAGGAATGGACAGAAACTATAGAACGGAAGCATTACGTAGAAAACCTGTACTGGTGAAACAAATCCTTTATGACTTAACATATTTTATTCTTTTTTCTTTCTCATTACAGGTTTGGGGAAGAATATCTTTCTTTTTTATTTTTTGTGCATTTGCTGCTGTCTAAGATTTTCTTTGATATTTTTCTCTTTTGTTTTATTTTTTTTCTCCAATTGTAGTGTCTCTGGTGTAGTGCATATTTGTTAATTTTTTCAGTTGCATTAGAGCTTCAAGGACTTCTTCTTTATATTTCTATAATTTTGTTTTGGCGACATTTAAAGACAGAAATGCTACATGATTATATACTTAGCATTCTGCAGTAACTGACAAAGCAATCCACTATTCTCTTCAACAGGAAAGAACAGGATGAAATGGTTTTGGCTGACATGCATCTTAAGCCTGGTGAACCATGGGAATATTGCCCTAGAGAGGCCTTGCGGAGAGTTTCAAAAATTCTAAAAGATGAATTTAACTTGGTATGTACGATTATTCATGTGTTACTTGGAAATTAGTTTGATCCCTAATTCCAAATATTATGTGTGAAGGAGGTGAATGCAGGATTTGAAAATGAATTTTTCCTCTTGAAGAGTGTACTAAGGTATAATATGGTCCTAGGTCTTTTTGTTATTTGAAAATCCTTTCAGAACTTTTGTAAATGTAATTTTCAAACTAATGCAGGGAAGGGAAAGAAGAATGGGTGCCAATAGACTCAACACCTTACTGCTCTACATCAGCATTTGATGCTGTTTCCCCCTTTTCTCATGAAGTTGTTGGCAGTCTCGAATCATTGAATATCACAGTTGAACAGGTACAAAATAAAGCCAATGAAGTTGTTATGCTTATTTGTTGGAGATGATTTTTTTGGTAGTCGTCCACACTGGTGTAGCTTTTCTGACCTGTGAGTTTTCTGCACTTCCTGCTTTAACTCCTCGGCCACTAGAATCATCTCTCTCCATTGGGGTGAATCTGGAACGAATTTACAAAGGAACTGAAGATTTTGTGGAAAATCCAGTTCAAAGCATATAAATCCCAAATCATCAATCAATTTTACACTGCTTTTCATTTCTTTTATCAATTTATCCATCCTGTCTCTTTTGAAGGATCCTCTTTGCATGGCTAAATTATTGTGATGATTCGTAGACTAAGATCACCAGATGGACAGTGGATCTGTAAAGTCTCTTTCAAGATTTACAAATTTCTGTCTCAGTCTTCGAATATACAAGTATTTTCCTATTGAGTTTTTGGTTTTAATATACATGCCTTAATTGATTAATTCATAGACAGACATTGATATTGAAGTATAAAGAGTATGTAAAACTCACAAAATACTGTAGAAATCCCAGCCCCATCTTCCTAATTTGACTAACTAAAACAAAACCTAACTGAAAGCTGAAATTTACATAGAGGTCAAACTTATGTGACCTGTTAAGCTAGTAGCCTTTAGGCATGCATAGGCCACAGTGCACTTGACTTCCAAACCAGCCTAACCTATTCAAATAGTGCCTTAGTCCCTCAAAGTTGGCCTTGTCAGGAATGAAACTAAAACCATATTTTTTTAGGGTAGTTGGGCTAATCTTATAAATGATTTATCATTTGCTGTGTTAAATTGAGTTCTCTTTCTTTATTTGTTTATTATCAAAGGTCATTAGTTGGGTTTCTTTCTTTCTTCTTCTTCTTCTCTCTCTCTCTCTTTCTCTCTCTCCCTTTCTTTTTGTGTCACTTCTGACAGAAGCCTGATGTTGTTTTTGTTTGTGTACTTACATGTTTAGAAGTAGCCCGTCTGCCAAAGGAATAATTAAATGCCAAAATTTTATTTCAAAAAGATTGGAAGCAGGAACTGTTCATCCCAATACTTCCCCAGATACTTGCTCCGCAGTGGTGTTCCCTTTAATAATTATGTAAATGCTTAAACATAATTTGTTTCTTCTATCTCTTGTTGAGACAAGAACCTATGCATAATGATTGATTTATTTTTAGTCTACTTTCCTCATTCTTACTTCACCATTCAGGACAAGAATAAAAGAGACTGGTCATCAGAGTAAGGCCTGCCTTCTCTCAGATGACCTTCTCACTGGTCTGTTATTGAATTTCTGTCTTTGATTTTGATGAAAAATTGGCCATGGCTTTCCACATTTCCCATCCTTTAGTGTGATTCATTCATGAAGTTATTTTGCATGTTCCCCAACTACAGTCCTGACTATTTCTCAGCTGAGATGGCCATGCAGTTAATTGTCTGTCCTCTGTGTTTTATTATTTAGTTGTTTTAACCTCCGTCTCTTTCTCTATCCTTCTTGTTAAGGGGTTCTATTATTCAAGTACTATGGAACTTGCCTTCGTTAACTCTTTTGCGACTTTTTGTAGTTACATGCAGAAGCTGGGAATGGTCAATTTGAGATGGCTCTGGGGCATAGTGCTTGCACTTACGCTGCTGACAACCTGGTTTTCACCCGTGAGGTTATTAAGGCTGTTGCAAGGAAACGTGGATTACTGGCAACTTTCATGCCAAAGTAGGTGCCAAATTACATTTATTGTCTTGCTTACCACTAGCAATAGAATTTTAGATGGTTCTCCATTGCTAAAGATTTCTCGGGGAAGCCGGTCAATGATGTTTTGACATGCAGTCAAGGGAGTTATTGTGGTGTACATTAGTTACTCTGCTGTTATTTATTAACCTTGATGCAAGTGAAAAATCTATCCATAGACTTTATGTTCTCAGTATTTTCTTCTTAATGCTCCATAATATGACATTTTGTTGCATCACGTAGTTGACTCTTCTTTGCTAGGTATGCTTTGGATGATATTGGTTCAGGATCCCATGTGCATATCAGTTTGTATCAGAATGGAGAAAATGTTTTTGCTGCAACTAATGGAACCTCTCAGTATGGCATGTCCGCCATTGGGCAGGAATTCATGGCAGGGGTTTTGCATCATCTTCCTGCAATTATGGCTTTTACTGCCTCTCTCCCAAATAGGTATCTTCTTGTTCATATGATGTTGTGTGGTATAATGTAGTTTTTATTATCGTTTCTTGCATTCTGTTTATGGATCTGCGCTACTATAGACTGTATCATGATCATATACTGTGAAGCTGATCATTTTCATAAACACTTAAAAAATCTTGGTTTTTGTTAGCTCCGAACGTGCAGGTGCAGAAAATAGAGTTGATATGAATACTGTCTCTGTCAAGAGGCCTTCTCTAGTTAAAAGCTTGTCCTTTCATAGGTACTATGATTGGAGCAAAGAATCACATTATTAGTCTAGTTGATAGCAGCTTACATGTGTGTGATTCCCAAGAAAATATTCATCAGAGCTGCAGTGAAAGATTTGATAAGTTAGTAGAGCAAGTATTACATTGCTTGTTACTCTTTGAGTCCTCTATATTATCTGCTCCAAAGAATGACTTCCACCGCAGCAAATACAGCCTTTGACACTTTCGTGTCAAGTATCGGATTCATCACTTTGATTTGCATGGGGTTCTTACTTCAGAGCCCTTTTTTTAGAGTATATTTGAGTAGCTACTCAGAGATGAACAGAATACCTGTTAGATCTACATTTGTGGCAATTAATTATGGTCTTAATGTTTAAATACAAGGATTCTCTGTTCTTGTATTCTTCTTCTTCTTTTTCTTGTATAATGTCAAAATACAAGGATTCTCACACTTGGTGTGCTTGCACTCGTGTGGTGGGCTGCACCTGTATGACCACATGGATCAGTAAGCTTGATTGCACGCTGCATTTGTTTTGCATACCCTTGCTTATCATTTCCTCTCCGTTCGTTCTTATTTATTTGCAGTTTGGGCGGTCAATGTCTTAGTAGAAATTTAAGTTCATTGTAGGAACTATTTTTGTCCTTTTGCATTACTTGTACAGATGTAAAATTGCATTCTATGGACTACTCTCATTCTTAACCATTATCTGTTGCAGTTATGACCGAATAGTGCCGAATACATGGAGCGGAGCATACCAGTGCTGGGGAAAAGAAAACAGGGAAGCTCCATTGAGAACTGCTTGCCCGCCTGGAATTCTAGATGGTGTGGTCAGCAACTTTGAAATTAAATCATTTGATGGGTGTGCAAACCCTCACTTAGGATTGGCTGCTATAGTTGCTGCTGGCATTGATGGCCTTCGGAGGCATCTTTCTCTCCCTGAACCTATTGGTGAGATTGTCTAATATTTGATAATATGAGATGACATTTTAAACATTTTGCTAGAACTACTTTCATGATGACATTTCTCTCTGAAACAGATACAAACCCTGATGATGTCAGTGATAGACTTCATAGATTGCCAAAATCACTCTCTGAATCTTTAGGAGCTCTCGAGAAAGATAGTATCTTCAAAGATCTAATTGGTGAAAAGCTTTTGGTTGCCATAAAAGCAATTCGCAAGGTATGTTTTAAATAGGCTTTCCGAATGACAAGGTTGTAGATGAGTTTTAAGCAGAAATTTATTATCCTGTTTGTGGTTTTTGAGCAAGATTTTCTCATCATATATGTAGCCCAGATACTTCTATGGATGAGTCTTTTTCTTATGGGACACTTGTCAGTCACTGGTGTCTCATGGTAACTGGACATTGGTCCAACAGTTGGCATGCCTGTCCATATATTATAGCTTATTAAGTTACTTGGCAATCTGCCAACACCACCCATTCAGATAAGGTGGATTTGTTGATAATAGTTGTTTTCATATTTCTGCCTCGTCATACTTTTGCTGGACTTGTCAGATCAACCCCTCTTTTTGCCTCACCTTGCTCGCTGTCCTTATTTCATGGCTCATCACAAGACTCTCGGAAGGCCATCCATGCATCGTATCTTGCTGGAATACACAGCTAAGGCTTGCGTGAAATCTTAAGAATTCACGCGTTGGCCATCGCTTCCTGACTTTCTCCTTTGCTTGACTAGAAATAGCTAGACTACTTGATTCCAAGACAGCAGGGTCTAAAAAATTCACAGCCACAGAAGGGAGCAGTAGAAATGGCATGTGCTTTACATATGTTTAGTCCTCTCCTCCTCCCCCCCCCCCCCCCCCCCCTCCCTTCCCCCTACCCCCACATATGGGAAAAATAGAAACCTAAAAACTAATTTATAAAAAGATAGACTTTTTCACTTTAAAGTTTTAAGTTGGATACACTATAAAATTTAATAACATACCTTTATAACTGTAACAAATATTTACTTTATATAATACGACATCAAATGTAGAAGAATGCATTGAGTTCTTTCTCACTTTCATATGCAAACTATAATACTGTGCATTATTTCTTGTTTGCAGGCAGAGATTGATTACTACTCAAAGCATGTGGAAGCATACAGGAAACTAATCTACCGATATTAACCTGATTACTTTCAGGTTCTGGTCAGGTTGTTCACTGGTCGTGAAGATTATGTTGATGCTTCAAAAGTTGTATTCGATAAAACAAAGTTTTTTACCAAACAGCCTTATTACCCCCTTTCCTTCGCATCTGTGATACTGTAGCAGAACTGTTCTATTTTCATATCATTACCTACGGAATAAAACAAAAGTTCAGCGAGTAAATTTTGGGTTCTGTTCCCGCCGACAAAGTTGGATTGCTTTCATGCATGGCTCTTATTATGGAAGTGCGGTAATGTCACACAAATTGGAAAAATCGGCCTTAACGCGATGGTAGTGCAAGCCTGTCATTCTAAGATTATACTCGATATTGCTCTTCAGCAACTAAACCTACCCTTTACCGTTTCCATATTTATCTTTTGTTTCGTTTATGTTAAGCCATGTGTCCCTAGATCTTGTGTATCACTTTTACATGAATGGGATATGTTGATAATAGTATGTGTTTCACATTACTTAAATATTTTTTTTCACACATATATTCATTCTTTATAAGTCAGTTTTAAATAAAACATGAAGTTATAAATATAATTATCAAAATTTGGATTCAAGTATGACATCTTTTTCCTTACAGAGAAAAAAAAAAAAAAACTCATGGTATCTTTACATTTGTGGTGTAGGGGTAAGTTAAGAAAGAAAAATGTTCCATGTGTCATGTTTTGGTACTCTATATGTGGAGAAAAATCTTAAAAAGAAAATAGCTGTTAACAATATTAAATGGCTGGTAAAAAGGATGCATGGACTTTTATGACTAGCTATTTTGAGGAAAGGGTCAATGTTACAGCTTACATCTTAGTTATGCGATTGTTTACTTTTAGGATGTATTAATAATGCATTTTCTGACCAAAAAAAAAAAAAAAAATCTGGGGCCAATTCAGACGGAGAGGGAAAGGCGGTTATTCCAAAAATAGCTAGTTTCTCGTTCTGGTTTGGATGAGTGCACCACCACCTTCTACTGCACCATCGATTGGTGTCCTTCCAAAATTCTAATTGACCAGATCTGGTAACGTATAAACCCACCTCCTTATGAGCATATAAGAAGAACGAAAAAGGAAGAAAACTGTACAAGAGAAACAATCAGATTCAGAGACAGCCATCTTCTTCTTTGTCTCTCCATGTCGTCGCCATTGCAAGCTCTCTGTGTTTCATTACTGCTGCTCGTTGCATTGCCTCATAATGTCCTAGGAACTGATGGCCTCCATGCAAGCGAACATATACCTTTGCCCAAGCACCATAGGCCATCGTTCAAGCCTGGGCCATGGAAGCAGGCTCGTGCAACCTTCTACGAAGGCGGTTCTGGTACATTTGGTACGAATGTCAAACTTTTCTTATCATTAAGAATCTAAATTTCCATCTTCCCTGTTGGGTTGCCCATCAAACAAAAAAAGGATGTTAATTTAGTTTTCTTTCCGCTTTCTGTGGGTTAGAACCATCAAAATAGTCATTTCTCCTTACCTTAAAAATAGTCAGATAAATCCTGAATTAGGCACACAAAATATAATTATGGTCCCGTATGTTGCCCTGCACAGCCAACGTCGTTTAACTTGTTTCCCACTTTCTGAGCACAGGTGGAGCTTGTGGCTACGAAGACGTCGTCGCACAAGGCTATGGCCTTGAGACTGCAGCATTAAGCCAAGCGTTGTTCAACAACGGCCAGACTTGCGGTGCTTGCTACGAAATCAAATGTATCAATGATCCCCAATGGTGCAAGCCAGGGCAGCCATCTCTCGTTGTTACGGCATCCAACCATTGCCCTCCAAACTACAATGAACCAAGTGACAATGGCGGATGGTGCAACCCTCCCAATGAGCATTTCGATATAGCTAAGCCTGTATTCGCCAAACTTGCCGAATACACGGCCGGCATTGTTCCAGTCCTATACCGCAGGTTCATGTCTCTGCTTGCTTGTCACACTTTTGCATTTGTCTTAGAAAGCAAAATATAAGCCAACACTTCCAAATTTCAAATGCATTAGTTGAAAGCCGTTTGTTGTCTTGTATTGCTTAAATATTGGGTTAAGTATCCTTAACACGTCCTTTTGTTTAGAAATTTTTTCTTAAGTAAATAAAATGGTGTCGCACTTGAAACTTTGTCTTGATATATCTCAAAATAGCTCATTCTTTTTCATCTAAAAAGAATATAAAAAAACGAAATTTAAATATTGTTGAACATATACCATTTTCAATAATCAAACTTCTATCTGTACACGTATCTCACTGTGGTGAAGAAACTAAAAGTGGAGATATGTAACTCACGAACAAGATTTTGATGGATGGCAAAGAAAGGAACAAATTTCCTTTCGAAGACTTCCTAACGTTATGAGAACTACACTGCAGGGTTCCATGCGTCAAGCAAGGAGGAATTCGATTCACCATAACTGGGAATCCTTACTTCACCCAAGTCTTAGTATGGAATGTTGCGGGAGCTGGAGATGTGATAAGCTTGCAAGTGAAGGGCTCACGCAACCTGAAATGGACACAGATGCAGCGCATTTGGGGTCAGAAGTGGGAAACCGGCGCCAACATGGTAGGGGAGTCACTGACCTTCAGGGTTAGGGCAAGTGACAGGAGATACTCAACTTCATGGCACGTCGCTCCCGAGAATTGGCAGTTCGGTCAGACTTTCGAAGGCAAGAACTTCAAGTAGTATCTGTAAAAGTTCATCAGTGGCTGTTTCTCTTAACCTTTTTGTATCCTTAAAGTTTGGTATTACCTACTATAATTCGTGCCCGTATAAGAAGGCAGTCTATCGTAAATGATGAGTAAGGCTCGCACCGTATGATGTGTTCCTTAATACGGCACAAAACAAAGATTAAGAAAAATTTACTTCTTTTTCTTTCTTCATGATGCAACAAATATATTGTCTTCACTTCTTTTTTTCTTGTTTCTGGGAGAAAGTTCATTTACGTAGCGAAATGCCAAACAGAATTGAAATGTGGCGAGCTGCTTCAATGATCGCGGCCCTCCTGAAGCATAGTTTTAAGGCTTAATTTCACCATTCCAGTTCTGTCTACCTTTATGCACGTAAAGACAATAAAACAAGAGCCAGGAGAGAATTTTGAATTTTGCTATGTGCATTCACAGTAAGATAAATTAGAGTATGAGTGAGAAGAGGGAGAGAGGTGGCTTCTGGGATTCATCTGTTTTACCGCTGAAAAGGATAGTTGGCAAGGAGAGGTTGATGTTTTACCGCCGAAAAGAAGGGTGACATGGCTAAGTGTTACGCTGATGTCTGTTACGCTGCGCACCATTTTGATAGTCTTCAAGCTCAAGGAGAGGTTGCATTCTTACAAATGACATACTCGCAATAAGCCTTTTCAATATCTTTTACCAACTTGAGAGTTGATCAAGAATCTTACCGAAGTAAAGAACACGAAAAAAAAATAGATAAAGCATCATGGGAAAATACATCACAAAAATACCGTCATGCTAAGACAGATCAATCTCATTGATTGTAGAAAACATTTTATCTAACAATGCTGGTTTAATTGATTTAAGAAACTTTCGCCGTAACTATGCTCAACTACCAAATGGTTTTAGGGGATAAGAGCCATCCTCCAAGTTCATATGCATGGTTCAATAAATATAGTACGACTTTGTAGAGTTCTGCATTTGGCTTCTTCTGGTTCGGGTTGTATTGCTTAGTTTAACAATCAAAACTAATAAAGAACGGAGAATCTGCATTTCGCAGTCTTCAGCGTGAATTGTGGTCTTTGTGGAATTTCTAGGAGTTCATGCATGACTAGTCTCACCTTTATTTTGAAACGCAATGTGCAACGCTTCCTTATTTGAAATCCAGTTCCCCAGCATTTCTCAGAAAGACCTTAAATTAAAAAAGGCCTTACATTTCCAAAGCTATGTTTATTCTAGGTTGTTTGGAAGTGACATGGGCTAAATTTTCTCGGTCAAGGCCAAAGCTAGCCAACCATGTTTAATGTTCCTTTGCGTCGAAAGGTAGTTTCTAGATAAACTGAAAAAAAAAAGAAGAAAAAAATTGAAGAGTTTGGTAGGCATAGGAAGGACTCGAAGGTAAGAAGTGTTAGGTAATTACACACTCCGTAGCTCCCCCGCATTGTTCATCGGACATTCTACACGATATTGATCGTGCTCTACAAGTTGGAAATTAGTTGGTATTTTGCGTCGTTCACACTACGATCCGTGATTTGATCACAGAAAGCATTTTTGGTCCAACCGATTTTATTGTGTTCTTTTTTCATCATTAACTTTTCTCTTTGAATATAAGCAGACATGTGGAAGAGAAAGAAAAGTAACCTACCAGGTGCACCAAGTAGACGCCCAACGGATTACGTTACAACAAATTCTATGTGCAGAAACCCGGCCAGTTATGAACATGAACTTCATCTTCAATCCATGTGCAGAAGCTCATGAAGAAATCAGAAAATCGAGTATTGCCACCCTTCAGATACGTCATTTCCGCAGTGAAAATTCAATGGACACAACGTCTGGTCGTGGCAACCGTAGACCATTTGCCTGGTCCTCAACCTCACACGTAGTTAATGGAGTTCAGACATCTCGTCTATGACATAATCGAGTTCAGTATGGAGAATACTAAGTAGCAAACTCCGTAACGTATAAACCTAATCTTTGACTTCTCCATTTCCTGGAGGTCCGCCGCCGAGGTTAAGGTCAAGAGACATCGCGAATAGAAGACTCAAACCGGTCAAAGTTCTCGACAAAACTTTCAAACCCAGATTTGCGCATAATCAGCCTTGAAACCCGCACATAAGCCTCTATAAATACGCTTCAACTTCATAACATTAGCACCACAGTAGTACAGAAATTCATCTGGAGTTAGTCGTACAGCAAAAGCAACTACAATGGCGAAAACCCTAGCACTCTTCTGCCTTGCCTTGGCCTCCTGCTTCGTTTTTGGTATGTCAATATCGAGTTATAGAATGTTAGCATATTACTTCTGTTTGTAAATCTCACCATTTCTTTTTCTATATATTGGTAAAAATTCTCTTTCTCCTTTAATGTCAAACTTACAAGGAAAAAAAAACTATAATATATATATATATATAAAATATAACAAAGCCCCCTAAGGTATAGTTATGATGATAAGAAATACTCATGTAAGAGATCTTGTAAAATAGGCACGCTTTAAAGTGTACTGTTACTTCCCAATTTAAACCATCAAGTAAAATTTGATAAGATTTTAAGTTATATATATATATATATATACACACATACAAATTACTATATTAATAATGTAGAACTTATATCATATTTAAACTTTACAAATGTTGAAAGCACATAAGTAGTCAATACTGCCTCTTCCACCCTTTTACATGCAATAAAGTCATGAACCCAACAAGGTTGAAAGCTTTCACTATTTGATTGTTTAGTCATTTTTCAAGGAACACTTTGTAGCTTTTATGTATCGAAATTCTCTTTTTTGTCTCCTAGGGGTCCTTCGAGTGTATCTCCATATTAGACTTGTCTATCTCCTACTTATTTTCTTCCATGAATGGTAAAATTTATCCTAAATACTTATGTTTATGGAAAAGAGATGGATTTCATCACATGACTATTCTTCTAACAATTCATGTCACACAGGTGCTCATGCCGCTCAAATAACTTTCAAAAACAACTGTAAAACAACTATCTGGCCAGGAACTCTCACGTCGGATCAGAAACCTCAGCTATCAACCACTGGATTTGAGTTGGCATCTGGAGCATCTAGTTCAATTGATGTCCAAGCTCCATGGAAAGGCCGGTTCTGGGCTAGAACTGGATGCTCGACTAATGCAGGAAAGTTCACTTGCGAAACTGCTGATTGTGGCTCTGGCCAGGTTGCATGCAACGGCAACGGTGCAGTCCCACCAGCATCTTTGGTAGAAATCAACATAGCAGCTGACGGTGGACAAGATTTCTATGACGTCAGCCTCGTTGACGGCTTCAACCTCCCCGTTTCAGTTGCCACACAAGGCGGGACCGGTGACTGTCAGCCCTCAAGCTGCTCGGCAGATGTGAACGCTGCTTGCCCGGCTGAGCTACAAGTGAAAGCATCTGATGGAAGCGTCATCGCTTGCAAGAGTGCATGCACAGCATTCAATGAGCCACAATACTGTTGCACTGGTGCCTACGATAAACCAGAGACATGTCCACCCACAAAGTATTCTCAGATCTTCGAGGACAAATGTCCCCAAGCTTATAGTTATGCTTACGATGATCAGAACAGCACGTTCACCTGCTCCAACGCACCTAATTACGCTATCACTTTCTGCCCTTGAATTTACATAAAGGAATTTATGCGTTCCTTTTTTCTATAATAATAAAATAATACGTGTCATGGACTATGGCGCATTAGTACTTGAGTAATAAATGACAGATCACTTTCTTCAGTTATTATACATTTTCAAGTGTTATTTATGTTTTCTCATCCACCATTTCTTTTATTTTTGTTTTATTTTTTTTCTGTCATGGTATCTTCCTAAACGTTGATGTATTGACTGCAAGTTATTCAAAACTTATTTAAACTCTTTTGTAGGATTTGTAATCAAGTAGATGTTTGATTGAATCAAGACAAGACATTACATGAACAATACCTATAAAAAATTGAACAAAATGGAAAGAAATTATGAAGATGTAGTTTAGAAGATTGGTATTGTTTTTCTTTCACTTGTGCACAAAAAGATCTTCAATTCTTCATACAATGGCAAGATAGTGAATTTTCTTTCATGCACCCAACTTCTAAAATCATCTTATTCAATTTGACAAATAGTTTTATCATATAATAAATAAGTTATGAGGGAGATTATGTGTAAAATATGATCTAATTTGTGTTACATTGTAACTATATGTTGTGAGAGATTGAAATTATGTCAATACTATTTTTTTTTTCACCTGGTATCAAAACTTAGGACCAATAGATCTTAAATAATATCTACTCCCAACTAAGCCATGGTCTTTCCTTTTTAAATTAATACTAAAAAAAGTTCTAATCAAATGCCACTGAAAATACCAAGAAAATAACCTCTAGAATATACTTAGAATATATCTAGAATATACCAAAAATATACCCACTAATTATCCACAATATAGAAATGATAGTTAGTTTATTCTAGAGTCAATTGGGAGTCATAGCAAAAACCACATAGGAGTGTCCAACATTCAAGGCATCCAACATGTTAGGCCTGGAACCAAACTTGTTGACTTTTGTAGCTTGCTCTACTCCAAGCTTTCTCAAATTGGCATAAATTCAGGAGTGCAACAGAGCAGAGGTAAGGAGAATAACCATGAGAAAGAGGAGCTGAGGCATGGAAGAGATCTACCCAAGAAAATAGACCTTATAAAGGAGGAGGAAAGGGCTGGTGCGTGTTACCAACATTTCTTGTGTAAACCAATCCGGGCTCGATATTTCTTTCATATTCAAATTAGGGACAGGAAACGTGGTGGGAAGAAATTGATTAGGGGATGGAAATCTCCTAAGGTTGCTCGGACCATATTCCTAGCAAACCAGCATTGCCTAAAGGTTAGAAAATTGTCAAGTGATAGGAAAATGCTGGTACTTTTTAACTCAAGAGCATGGAAATAGCCATTGCCTACCTAAAGTGGGGCTTTACATTTATGTCTACCCATGGACTCAGATGCAGAGGACATACATGGGGATATTGACGATCAAGAGGATCCATCAACTGGAGTCTTAGCTATAGTAGAACTCAATCATGCTGCTGTTAGCTATACGGTCAATGCTGTGGTAACAAGAACCATGCTAGAGGTGATGGTGGATCAAGAATGGCACATAAGAGATGTCCATGAGGACAATAGCCCCCTCAGTAATGGAGGAGACTTACACAAGGTAATAGACTTCCATAGAGGATAAGCCTAGGGTTGTTGTTAATCAATAGCCTTTTTTATGGCAACCAATCTAGGATGGATAATTCTTCCACATATTGATAAGCAATAGGAATTGGAAAAAGCTGAAGCTTTAGCCTAGTCTAATTCTCAGAAGAATGGCAGTGCATGAAGGCCAGGAAATTGTCAGGTGATAGGAAAATCCAAAAATGTGGGACTTTCCATCTGCATTAAGACTCATATGAGGACAGTACTAACCTAGCTGTAGCTGAAACTGACCATGACATTGCTAGTTATGTGAGCAACGATGTAGCAACACACGCCCTGCAGGATGTAAGGGTAGCACGAGAATGACACACAAATGATGAGTATGATCTGTCATCCATGCAGTACGTTAGTTTTTGGAAACCCAAATCTATGGTCATGCTTGAAACTATTGTGGTTGGAGTGCTTAGGCACTTAAGGTTGTATTTATATGTTTTGTCTTACCTTCCATAAGGGGGTTATGCATACCCAATCCTTAACTCAACTTCACATAGCCTGGTTAGGATTAGGTTTGCTTAACCCTTTTATGGAGGGTAATACAAAACGTACAAATATAGCCTTAAGTGCCTAAGCACTTGATCCGCAACAGTTTTAAACACGACCCTAGATGCTACTTAGGTTGTTTTATGTTCTGACATGACTTTGATATCTTGTTATCCTTTGTGTTGTCATTGGCAGTGTTTATTATAATGGAACTCTATTTATTTAGGTTTTTTGGTATACGTTAACCATGTGTTTACAGGGCATATTTTGTGCTATCTTTATGGTTATATTTATTATGTTACGAGGTAGGCTCTAAAAGGGGATGGAAACGTCAGGTTGGAGATGCTAAGTAGGGTAGCATTCTTATACAATTAGGATTATGTTTTTTTTCTTTGTAACCCTTTTGTAATCCTTCGACCATGGCTTTATGTCCAACTTGTTTGTAACCCAATTTAACACAAAAAAAAAAAAGCTCTCAACCTTTGAAAAACCCAAAAAAGTAGTTTTTCCAACCTTTGAAATAGCAGTCTTTCCTTTCCTTTCCTTTTCCTTTCCTTCTTCCTTCTATCGGATCACTGTTCAGGAATACAAATTTAATCAAAACACCAATTCTGTTTATCTAAACCCATCCGCCAACACTCCAAAGTCAGATTTCTCTATTTGTTTATTCTCGTTATCCTATGAGCTTAGTTTCGAGTCTGAAACTTCCTTTTAGACTCCACTACTAGCTAAAAAAAAAAAATGTTAAGGAAACGAAAAAGCAGACTAATCAAACAATTTCCATTATTTAATTTTCTTAAAACATAAATATATGATGACCGAAACATGAAAAACCAAAATTGAATATCTTTTTTTTTCTCTTTTTTCTTTTTTTGTTCCTTGCACTTCTAAGCAATCACAAAATCATGAAGAAGATATACATCCGCAAGTATGTACAAGTGCAAGACCAAAAGCCGCTAGTTTGGCAAATGATGTTCCCGTCTCTTTTGAAGAGAGAGAAAACGCTCTCGACATTTTGAATTCAAATTTCAAAACTTTCCTTTCCGGCCGTTCGCCGGCGCCGGGTTCCACCAGTAGCTGGCATGTGGGAGGCTCACCACGACCCTTCCTTACCATGTTGTCAACTCAATGATTTCTCCCCTGCTGGGGAGGGGTTACTAGCCTGAAAACACCCTGTGTTCGATAGGGTGAGCAGCTACTCCCAGGACTCCTAAGGCGCCCACAACAACGGTCCCATTGGTCCCAACCAAGGCGATTCACCAACGGTACCAAGAGAAGTGCTCCTCGGCACCAATTTCATTACGCACAACACCAGTGTGTGTGGTACAGCCCCACACCCCGCGTGGTCGATGTCGATCGAGGTCGGGTTTTGAATCTCAATCGTCTGCTACGGCGTCTGCTACGGATATGACGAGTTCCAACCTATAATTTGAGGGCAGAACCCAAGTGTCACATCGAAATGATGCATTTTCATCCCTCAATGGCCTCGGAATTCCAATCGGTGTTCGGCTGCTAAGTCATCATGTACTAAGAACTCTATGATAGAAATTTGCAACAAGGATTAGTATCAGACTTTTCCAAGCAAAATGAATAATATTCGTCCACGTGATCCTCGACAGTATGTGCCTGCCCACAGTCTTCCTCGGGTTCAAGACGTGCCGATTCATCTGAGGAACCTCCAGGGAGTCGATGGCGTCTTCATGATACTTCTCACTGAAAATTACAATCAGAGAACAAGTGAGTCTCATAGATACTCCCTACCCATTTGTTTCGTTGATGAAGTCCCCTTCCATGAGAGAGTGGGTCGTCATATCAATACTGACTGGGGCCTGATATATTTGACTAGGGTGGGTTTTATTGGACACAACCAATTTTTGGTCCGCCTTCAAACAGAGGTGGAATATATGATTGCCATAACGCGAACCACCTTATGTTTGAATACTGCCCTTATGTTATCTATAAGTGGTCCTCAACTTTTGATCGTATAGGACCTGTTACGACTCCTCAAGCCATCCTAGATCGGCGTTACAAAGGGCGAAAGGAACAAGTCCTGGTCCATTGGAAAGGCACCCCACCCTGTGAATCTACGTGGGAAAGATTGAATATTATGCGAGAACGATACCCAGAACTGGACCTTGGGGACAAGGTCCTTGATAAGGGGGAGGGATGTTACGACCCTCTACCCAAAAAGCCACGTAAGCATCCACATGGCTAACCAACACTGGCCACAAGGGGCGGCTGCCGCGTGCGAGAAGAATTAAAAGACTGAGAAGGAGAAGAGCCATCGCATGCTCATACCAATATATGTAAAAATCCATCCGTTAATGGATATTGGCTGGGAATATTTCGTGGGACAGAGTGCTAGTGGGTGGGGTAGGTTAGTCATAATGATGGGAAGGAAAGTGGTTGGCTTCGGTAAAAGGGATAAAGGTGCAGGGGAACCAGGGCCTCTGTATAAGTACTTTGGTGGGGTAAAAGGGCAGGGCATGTATGAAATCCTTGACCAAGTTTTGGGTATTATCCGACTATCAATAAAATATCCCTTGTTTCTCTCTCCATTATCAACATAGCTCCAAACCGTAGAAAGAAGGACCCCAATTTGTGGTTTGATTTTCACCTTGAGGGTCCTGTTATGCGTTCCGGGCAACGGTACCGTAACATTATGGCATCAGACCAGGTTGATCCAGCCAGGGATAATGCACGTTTTAAGCGAATCGAGGCCGATTTGGCCAGGAGAGAGGTGGAAAATAATCGTCGTTTTGCGGAGATAATGGATAGCCTTCATCGCCTCACTACATCCATGAGTTCTCGGAGCAGCCACGGGAATCACGATCGAGACGAAGGATTGTCCAATGGTGCAAGCGGCTCACGAGGAGGGAGCAATGGGACAGACCACAATGGAAGGCAAAGAGGGGTGCGGTATGATTTTCCTAGATACGAGGGGGACAATGATCCTGCTGATTGGGTCAGTAGAGCAGAACAGTATTTCGACTATTATGAGGTTCCAGAAAATGAGAAGGTGCGGGTGGCTTCCTGGAACTTTGATGGAGGTGCTCGGATATGGTTTCGGGTGTTGAAGGAAGAGTATGCCGGTAGAGAACTTTCTTGGGCAACGTTATCTCAGGAAATCTGTGAAAGGTTCGGCATGACAGATTATCAAAGTGCCTTTGGAGAATTGATTCAGTTGCGGCAAACAGGAACAGTGGATGACTACTATGAAAAATTTTTGAAGTTGCTGCTGCGAGTAAGCAAACTAACTCCAGAGCATCAGGTGGTTAGTTTCATGACAGGATTGCGGGATGGGATTCGGGTGGATGTTCAGGCTAATCGCCCGGGATCCCTTTCTTCAGCCTTGGGACTGGCTCGTCTTTACGAGACCAGACACCGTGGCAATCGAGCAGTAGCACCAGCTAAGCGTGAGGAAGGAACCAGTGGAGGAAATAACAAAACGTTCAGTCCGATAAGAAGAATGAGTCCGGCACAGTTAGCTGAACGGAAAGCCAAGGGGCTATGTTTCCACTGCAACGAAAAATTCACCCCTGGGCATCAATGTAAAAGACTATTTGTTATTGAAGGGACATGGGAAGCAGATGAAGAGGCAGCAAATAATAAATGCCGTGAGCTGGTACCTTTGGGAGCTGAAGATCCAGAAATATCTCTCGACGCAATCAATGGGGTCGATTCGGGACAAACCATGAGACTAATGGGAGGTATAGGTAATTTCCGAACTCGTATCCATGTTTTGGTAGATTCGGGCAGTTCGCACAATTTCTTGAGTGAACGTATGGCTAATCGGTTGGGGTTGAAGGCCAATAAAAATGAGTCCTTTCGGGTTCGAGTAGCTAATGGTGATAAATTAGTTAGCTCTGGCCAGTGTTTGGGAATGAAGGTAACATTACAAGGAGTTACGTTTGGGGTGGATCTATTTCTCTTGCCATTAGTAGGAGTGGACTTAGTCTTGGGAACCCAATGGTTAAGAACACTTGGACCCAGGATTTTGAGAAGTTAAGGATGGAATTTTCTATTGGTGGTAAGGCCGTATGGCTTCAAGGTGGTAATGCACCGCTTAATCGGCTGGTTGATGGGGAAAAGATGAGTCGGGAATTAGCTAAGGCTTGTGAAGGTATTGTGTTATGCTTTATGTTGACAGAAGCAACACAATTTAAAAAATGGGGTGAAATAAGGACAGATGGGGACCTAGGAGAGTTGTTGAGTCGATTTGGAGATGTGTTCTCTGAGCCACAGGAGTTACCGCCAACTAGGGTGCAAGACCATGCAATAACTCTAATTGAGTCTAGTCAGCCAGTATCGGTACGACCGTACCGGTACCCGTATATGCAGAAATCAGAAATTGAAAAAATTGTGCAGGAGTTACTTGAGGTCGGCTTCATTCAACATAGCACAAGCCCTTTTTCATCGCCAGTTCTATTGGTCAAGAAAAAGGACGGCTCATGGAGGTTATGCATTGACTATCGGGAACTAAACAAAAGGACGGTCAAGGATAAATTTCCGTTGCCTACGGTGGACGAAGTTCTTGATGAGCTTCACGGAGCGGAGGTGTTCACTAAGTTAGACCTTCGAGCAGGGTATCACCAAGTCGAAATCAAGCCAGAAGATGTGCACAAAACTGCCTTCCGCACCCACAACGGACACTACGAGTTTTTGGTTATGCCTTTTGGGCTAACCAACGCTCCGGCTACATTCCAGTCCATCATGACTTCAATATTTCGACCATATCTCAGAAGGTTTGTGCAAGTCTTCCTAGATGACATTATGATCTATAGCAAGAATACAAAAGATCATCTGGGGCATTTGGAAACAGTTTTTGAAGTCCTTCGTGATAATCGGTTGTACGTTAAGGAGTCCAAATGTGCGTTCATGATGGAGGAAGTTCATTTTCTTGGGCATGTAGTTAATCGGCAAGGCGTGTCTGTGGATCAAGAAAAAATCAAGGCAATAATGGAATGGAAACGACCCAATACAGTGAAGCAACTGCGCGGTTTCCTAGGCCTGGCTGGTTATTATCGGCGGTTCGTTAAAGGATTTGGGGGAATCTCAGCACCTCTAACAGCGCTACTTAAAAAGGGGCAGTTTGAATGGGGAGAGTTGTCGGAGAAAGCCTTCGAAACCCTTAAGCGAGCTCTCTCAGAAGCTCCAGTACTAGTGCTGCCAAACTTTGAGCTGCCGTTCACCGTAATGTGTGATGCCTCTGGCAGCGGGATAGGAGCAGTTTTGATGCAACAAGAAAGGCCAGTTGCATACTTTAGCAAAGCCATACAAGGAAGGAATCTGGGGCTTTCAACATACGAAAAGGAAATGATGGCTTTGGTTTTAGCAGTGCAACGTTGGCGGCATTATCTGTTAGGGACCCGATTTGTGGTGGTTACCGACCAACAAAGTCTCCGCCATCTCTAGAACCAACGATTGACAACACCGGCACAACATCGTTGGTTGGCTAAATTAATGGGTTTTGATTTCGAAATCCGTTATATCCCAGGCAAAACAAATCGGGCGGCTGATGCATTGTCTCGGTTACATGAATCGGAAGAAGGAAAGGCGCTGCCCGAAGAAAAGCATAAAGACGAGATGGGCGATACCGTTTCGGTAATAGGGATCGCAGAGAAAGGGGGAGAGAAACAAATGGAAGGGCATAATTATGCCATGTCAGAACCAATCCCAAAGTGGCTTGATGCGGTAAAAGAGGAGGTGGCAGGTCGTGATGACTTGCAGGAATTAATTGCTAGGATTGACTCTGGCAAAACGGTGGGTCCCTGGGAGCACCATGATGGTGTTATATTTTTTAAACAACGGGTCTATCTACCTAAGGATTCTAAGCTCATCTCCACTATTATCTCGGAAGTGCATGGGGCACACCACAAAGGGAATTTTAAAACTTTGCAACGGTTAAAGGCAACTTTTTTCTGGAATGGCATGAAGCGAAACGTGGAGGAGGCAGTGAAAAGATGTGAGACATGTCAGCAACAAAAATGGGAAAGCCTAGCTCCGCCGGGGTTGCTCCAACCTTTAAAGATTCCAGATCACATTTGGGAAGAAATTTCTATTGATTTTACCGACGGCCTACCATTATCCATGGGTAAGAATTCCATCTTAGTGGTTGTCGATCGATTAAGCAAATTTGCTCATTTTCTTCCATTAAAGCATCCATACTCGGCAGAATCAGTGGCTCAAATTTTCTTTGACAACGTTTTAAAAATTTACGGCATGCCGAAGAAAGTGGTTTGTGACCGTGACCCATTGTTCACCGGCAATTTTTGGAAGGAACTGTTTAGGTTGCAAGGAACCAACTTTTGCTATTCTACTGCCTACCACCCGCAATCCGACGGGCAAACGGAAGTGGTTAATCGGACGATAGAGATGTATCTCCGATGTTTTGTTGGGGAGGAGCCACGGAGCTGGGCCAAGTGGATTTCTTGGGCAGAATACAGCTACAACACGAGCTGTCATTCAGCAACAGGCAGAACACCTTACAAGGTTGTTTTTGGGAAGAAACCGCCCAGTCTCTTAAGCTACATCCCTGGGGCCTCAAGGGTGGAGTCGGTGGATAAGACACTTAAGGATCGTGAAGCTATATTGAAAGAGATACGATTTCAGCTTGAAAGGGCTCAGGCCAAAATGAAGAGTAGCTATGACACGAGGCATCGAGATGTACAATTTGAGGTGGGGGACCGCGTTTACTTGAAATTGCGTCCTTATCGTCAATCATCTGTGGCCATGCGCCGGAGTTTGAAAATGTCTCCACGATTTTTTGGCCCCTATGAAGTGCTCCAAAAGGTAGGACCGGTGGCCTACAAGCTGAATTTGCCAACCGGATCTAGGATTCATCCAACTTTTCATGTTTCTGTTTTAAAACGACATGTGGGAGTGAATTGTCCAGTGCAGAGTGAATTGCCCGTCTACACCGATGAAGAAGATCACATCTTGCCGACTCCTCAAGCCATCCTAGATCGGCGTTACAAAGGGCGAAAGGAACAAGTCCTGGTCCATTGGAAAGGCACCCCACCCTGTGAATCTACGTGGGAAAGATTGAATATTATGCGAGAACGGTACCCAGAACTGGACCTTGGGGACAAGGTCCTTGATAAGGGGGAGGGATGTTACGACCCTCTACCCAAAAAGCCACGTAAGCATCCACATGGCTAACCAACACTGGCCACAAGGGGCGGCTGCCGCGTGCGAGAAGAATTAAAAGACTGAGAAGGAGAAGAGCCATCGCATGCTCATACCAATATATGTAAAAATCCATCCGTTAATGGATATTGGCTGGGAATATTTCGTGGGGCAGAGTGCTAGTGGGTGGGGTAGGTTAGTCATAATGATGGGAAGGAAAGTGGTTGGCTTCGGTAAAAGGGATAAAGGTGCAGGGGAACCAGGGCCTCTGTATAAGTACTTTGGTGGGGTAAAAGGGCAGGGCATGTATGAAATCCTTGACCAAGTTTTGGGTATTACCCGACTATCAATAAAATATCCCTTGTTTCTCTCTCCATTATCAACATAGCTCCAAACCGTAGAAAGAAGGACCCCAATCCGTGGTTTGATTTTCACCTTGAGGGTCCTGTTACGCGTTCCGGGCAACGGTACCGTAACAGGACCCTTGGATAGAGCACCTATTTGGGCACAAGATAATGGTATCCCCAGTGGATCCCCGGTACTCGTTGTGTTTAGAACTATTGGAAACATATTGGGAGAGTTTTTGGCCGTGGATGATGAAACAACCACAAAACAACGCCCATTGATGGCACGAATGTGTGTCCTGGCGAACATTATGGAGGCTCTCCCTCACAAATACAGATTAGATATTGGCTCAGGAACGTACACCCTAAGTTTCCGTTATGAAAATTCAGGACATTGTTGTTTATATCCTTTTGCTTATGAACGAAAATTTTCAAATTAACGTGACGTGTTAAAAATTATGAGATATGTCTCATATTCTCTAAATTTTATTTCTAAATTGTTTGTAAAGCAAAAGATAACTCCGCCACAAGGAAAGACAAGCTTTCTGACCAGCATCAAAAGAGTCAGTTTGGAAAGGGGATTTTTGATAGATACAAAAGTATTTGGCCTCACGACTCGTCATTTACCGGCATAATTCCGTCGTGGCAATGCGATACCATGCACCTTCTCGATGGTCCACCGCATTCCACGTTCAACGACGCCAAAACCATGCAAAACATAGCAACCTCAACCATAACAAAGCAGTATTTCAAGCAAAAAATAGGAGGCTGAAACACAAAATCTCTCTCTCTCTCTCTTCTTTTCCTTCTTCTTGCTCTGTTTCTCTTTCAACAACAATTTAATAAACCTTTCCCTGAAACTTATCTCCTCCACAACGCTTACCACATTCTCCCCCTCTCATTCTAAAGCACAGAGAATTGATTTGCATTCTCTATTCAGGAAACGAGGAGGAAGTTGGTTTTTCGGTCGCCTTTCTTCCTCTCTTCTTCATCATGGCTTTACCCTTGCTTTTAGTTCTTCTCTCCATTCCTTTCTCGGAAGCCGCTAATCCTAAGAAAATATAAAATAACACACATAAATATTCAAATCCCGGTTAAAATCACATGATCAATTCAAGAACGGCCATCACTATCTAGGTCAATCTCTGTTCTCGAACGATCAAGCGAAATACAAAGAGGCTCAAAATCTGCCAAAAAAATATTCATCAAACATAGAAAAAAACAGCATGGTTAGTGTGGCAGCGTCTTACTTATAAAACTTATTCCGCGAGTTTGACAAAAGCCCAGATATAAAAGCGAAGAAATTTAACCGGGAATCAACACTACAAAGAGAGCAACCCAACCAACGGGGTGTGTTTCTGAAACGTGTGTTTTCAAAGGAAACAGCTTTTAAAACAAAGCACTACAAATGCAAAGATGTCGGAGCTCTCGTCCGACGGTAATTCTGCCAGGGATGGCGAAGGCCAATGGGAAAAAAAAAGTCCTGCCCCATGCACAGGCGCCGTGCAATGTACACTGGGTAGGACCATTCTTCCTTACACGAAATAATATCACATACCCTAAGACTAACATGAAGTTGCTTAACGAGTTAGTTCAATAGTGAGTTAATAGGAACTTCAATCATAAGGTTTGAAGTTTGATATACCATGTACTTGAGTTGGATGTGTGCGTTATAATATTTTTAAAAAAAAAAAATGAAGTCACTAATCCCTCTAAGAATGAGATGATCAAATCCTCAACCTTGGGACTCAAGTTTCTCCGTTACACTCTCTTGCTCTAATGGACAATGTACTTGTAGTCCAAGATTCATCCAAGGTAGCTTATATCCTTCACGAATTAAGCATCTGTCTCAAGGATTAGAGTAACTCTCAGAGGAACTTAATGATTAAGGTAACATCAAACTTCTAGTAGAGTCGTTTAGAATCCTGGATCTTGTGAATAGGTACAAAAATTTAAATGATAAATCTTCTACAATAATTGATATGAAAGTTTATGTGTGGGATAAAGAAAGTGGTACCTAGACATTGATGAAGAACTTGAACAACCAAACATTCATTTTGGGCATTAATTGTTCACTCTAATTGGCACGAGAGTTTGATAAATGCCAAAGCAATTTCATATTGGGTCTATGAATGTGTTCATTCCATCTAGTGATCAAAGTTTCAATGATTACAATCTCTTGTTGCAACACAATATACCTTTATGTGGTAGTCAAAGAGGGTTTTAGGTTTTTTTTTTTTGGGTCTTGTGGGGTGGGAGATTCGAACCTTTGAATAGTGAGTCTAATCAAAGGTCCGACCCAGTTGCCACCAGGGGAGTTCTCCTTCTGGTCATTTGTCTATATATTTTCTTACCTTCAGGTGTTTGTATTGTTTTTTCTTTCGGTGTTTTGTACTCATTTTCTGATTCATATACACTTAGAAATGACAGAAGGTGTTTTTTTGTTTGATATTTTCTTGTTGATGTACAGAAAGAGAACACAGACAAGAGAGTCTAGTGTAGGATGCAGTAGGATGACGTAGAGTAGTCGGGGTCTGCTCTATTCTTCCATTGGGAAGCGTCGGTAAAATTAAAGACAGGCAAGCTAGAGGCTAGACTAGCCAAACTACAAGGTGAATGTTTACTAAACAGATTGTACTTAAAAGTCCTGTTGATCTAAAATGTCAGCTAATTAGCTTGACGGGAAACCCAAACCCACCCGGACCGTTTTCTCTCTCAACCTTTTCAAATTGATCTGTTCTTGCATTACGATCGGCGGTTGGTGACTTCTACTCGACCTGCATGGGATATAGCTCCTCCGTAGGTGCACTTGAGTGCGGGCCGGGGGCTGGCAGTGCTGCTGAGATGGAATACATTAATAAGCCCAAACCTTTGGTAAAATTAAGGTACAGGCAAGCTACAGGCAAGCTACAAGCTAGACTAGCCAAACTACAAGATGCTCTCGCATCTCCATCAGCAATTGCCAGAAGGAGCTGATAAGCGTTCTTCACTGCCGGCGCACTTTAGAGCCTCTTGCTGCAGGAACTGAATGCCTGTCGTAGAAAGTATGGCCAAGCATCATCTAGATTTGATTATGTGCCGGAAGCAGCCAGGAATTGCCATTGGACGACTTTGTGAGAAATGTGATGCGACGTGTGTAATCTGTGAATCCTATGCGCGTCCTTGCACGGTTGTGCGTGTGTGTGACGAATGCAACTATGCATCCTTCCAGGGTCGATGTGTCATCTGTGGAGAAGTGGGTATTTCTGATGCCTACTATTGCAAAGAGTGTACATAGCAGGAGAAAGTGATGGATGTCCAAAAATTGTTAATCTAAGGAGTGCCAAAACAGTTCTATTTTATGAACGTGAGAAATATGGGTTTAAGAAAAAATGATGACCATTGAATAGACATTTTTCTGATGCTATAAAACAGCATTTTCTATTTGAGACATTGTACCTTGGAACAGCCAATATCACTTCCTGGGGGCTGGGCTTTTGAGTCCCACACATGAGCTCATTCATAGATTTGATGGGCACTTATATGACACCAGTCGCACATTATTGGCCCGTGACGGCTTTTTAAACAGAGAATTTCACCCCATGCACAGATGCGGTGCAATGTACGTTGGGTTGGACCATTCTTCCTTATTGGCAGTATATTCCATCAGAGTTTTCCCTTCCTTATTTCTGTTCTCAGTTTTTGAATGTCTTTCCTTCTTCTATTTTTTCTTACTCTTGACAATTTCTATCACGTAGACGAGGGTCAGGCCCTTGGGATCGAGCGGAGACAATATCACATACCCTTGGACGAACATGAAGTCACCAGTTCCTCCAAGAACAGGATGATCAGACGGCTCTATGTTATGGGTGCTTATGGTCTCTTACCGATGAAATCAGTGGCGTTATAACCATTGCTAAACCTTCCAATGGGGGCAGGATCAACCCTGGCTTTACTCTCTGGTATGAAATTGTTTGTCCCAATGTCAACAGTCGAGTCTCGGAATATGAAAACATATGAGGACATAGGATCAGAAACATGCAAGCCAGCCATCGTCAAAGTTATGATAAGGAAAAGGAAAAATGAAAAGAATGTCTTGGCCAGAATTCCAGCCTGTACAAGGCGTATAAGAAGACAAAAGGTTGATTTCTCCGCGGACTGACCAAGTATAAGATTCCACAATGATAGGATTATATTCTATCCAGCGTGTGGAGCGTGTTTTAAAGTTTTAATTTGTAATAACTTTAAAAAAAAATATGAAAGAAGTCGATTTTAGTAGAGAAGTACAAGCTTTTTTTCTTTTTCTTTTTTTACGATTGTGTTAAGGCTTGGTTAAAGAACAACATTCGCCAGAAAAGAAAACAAAATCTATATATTCCGGATGAGAGAGGGTATTAGAAATTATATATATTCTACATTACTTAAATATTTAATTATTATTCTTTTTAATGGGAGACATACCCTCTTACTATTAGTGAGCTTATGACCGTTCACATAAAACAACAGCCAAAAGGTAATATGTGATGGGCTAATTGGCCACCAAAAGCATATAAGATGTACAAGCGATCAATAGATAAGCAGACATGCAAAACACCTTCATTAGAAAGACAAAACTTGTTTAACATGTCACGATTAATTGTTCTACTACCAAGTCTGCCAGAGTAAATTTGCTCAAATAAGAACAGAAAAAAAAGAACCAATTCAAAGTAGTTTCACCAGCGTGGAAATTTGATACCATGTAAGGAACAATAACAATACATTGCAAGATTTGGGTTAACCAAGCCAAAGAATTAGATAGGTCTCTCAAGTTTTAGCCTATACACGTGAGAGTGCTTGTTTAGGGAGAGGTAAGTAGTAAACCTGGCTATAATGAGCTAAAGAGCGACCTCAAGAGCTTGAGAATAGGAGCCACCAAGTCATTTCATTTCAGCAACAATGCATCTAAACAACATTTTGGCACACCCAAATCAGAGGTCTAAAGGGATCAATACCACAATAAGAGATCAAAGCATTGATTACTTGAACATTGGGCCATTGTCACAAAAATAAAAATAATTACTTGAATAACAACAAAACAAAAGAGACTAAAAGGACGGGCAAAGGAGACTTGGTGCTGAAGAGTTTGACAGGAGCACCGCATGTTGGAGAGGGCTTGGTTGGCAGGTGTGCCGACTTCCACCTACACCATGCGACAGCCAGCTTGCCAGAAAGAGGGAAGTCGTGATATGGATGGAGTAGAGAGAGAAGGATTTTGGGGTTTTTGTAGCGGTGAATTTGTCATCACCCTGCAAAAACCAACTGTGGCTTGGTTTGATGAGGATATTAATAATGAGAAAACACATTCTAGTAATAAAATTTGAAGATTTTGATTGTTATTAATAATATTTTGAAATATCAAATATGGTTGATACCAAGTTGACAAATAAATGATGTCAAGAATGCAAAATTGTACTTTAGCGTGGAAAAATCAAATAGTGGGAATCCAATACTTCCTTGGCCATCACACAAGCATATGCTTTGGGCATAGAAATAGATCGGAACTTAAAGTTAGAGTGCAGATTAAAAGCTTACTTTTCTAAAACAACATTTGAAAGTGGGTTTAGCCCCTACAAAGTTCAAGATATATAAACTACTAGTTAGTGATGGCAATAAGATCACAACACCACAATAAGTTGAGTTTTTACCACCATAATTGATGACAAATAAACCAAATCGCATTGCAGTAGCTAAATATGACATTTTGAGGACATTTAAACACTTTCGTCAAAACTGAATTATAGATATACCTTGTATAGAGGCCCAAAGGTGTTCCATCAGAAGAGATACAAATAACAACTGGATCTTTATAGTGAGACACCTAAAATACCTGTTCAATTTGGAGAAGAAGAGTGAAGTTTAAAGCTTTCGTTTGACCGAGGTTTGGATTTGAGCCAGAGAAGAAGAAAGATGGGCTAAAGTTGGTTTAGGCTTAAAGTAAATTTGAGCCGAACTTGGTCTGACCCAAGTTGAGTTGACCAAATGGGGCCTTATCTGAGCCCGCTTGACAAGTATTGCAGCTATGGTAAAAAACTAATACTAAAAGGTTGAAGACTCTTACAAAGTTGGTTACTTTAGAGTATTACTAAATATGGGGTTAGATAAGGTACTTTAATCTTACAAAAGAAGGACTTCAATATTTATACAAAAATGAGGTTTTTTTTTTTTTTGCAAACAGTTGTTTCATGTCTTTCTTTATTCTTTTCTTTTACCATGACATTCTATATTTATTCTTCATCATTGTTTTTTTAACCTTTTTTCTGTTGAAAATGTCAAATATTATATAGGACAAAAATGAAGTACAATATTGTTCAGTTGATCATTTTACCTTGCCCATCTTATATACACGTAATTGTGTTGAATTATTGACTTTTGCTTTTTCTTTCATGCTTATCTACAAGTGGAAGTTAATTTGTCCATCTTTTCTTCCCTCTCATTTCATGTTGTATATTATGAAGCTAGTCCTCAAGAACGGCGCACCTGAGTTGTGTGGGTGACTCAAGTCTAGTTTTGAGGCTTTCAACATCTTTCATTTGTTCTTAAGGTAAAGTGGGGCTCTATTTGGTATGTTTTATGGTCTATGTTTTGAATTTTTAAGGTTTTGTTTTCTTACTTTTGCACCCAAGTGCCAACGTGTATTGCAGGTTTAGAAGCAAAAAAAAATCATGAAAGCAAAGAAAGTTGTACGTAATCCAAAAGGAAAAAGGCTGTAGAAGCTGATACCATGAGTGTGAGAGGCAAAAAGAGGCCAAAGTGGAGAAAGTATACCAAACAAAAGAAAGGAACAATAGTAAATGAGTGAAAAACATTGTATTGACTTAATTCTCAATGAGCATCACCTATCTATTTATATTAATGTGTAAGGGCTTATAAATGGATACGATTGATTTGTAATCAACACAAGCAAGGAAATAATATATAAAATATTTTCTACCTCATATAGTGTTTCATGTATCAATCTACAAATGGCATCCCGAATCACCAATATAATCACATATCAACATAAAGAATATTTTGTTTAAGAAACTTGCTTCACAAAAACATCTTTAATAAAGAAATCAATAAATGTACATAGATTAAATAAAGATTAAGACATAGAAAGTGCGTTAATCTTATGTAGTAAATATCTTTTGAAAGAGTTATTAGTTACCCTTTCATTTTCTTTTCTTCAAATTTGTATGTTAATTCTTTTGCTAGCAAAGAAAATTTGTATGAAAGCATGTCATCTTTCTATTATTATTGGTTATGCAAGGTAACCCCTCTAATAGGTTACTCTTTGATTTCACCATAGTAACTTTTCTACTTTTTTTTTTGCAAAGAAAATTAATCATGGCTCAAAAGGAACTTCTTTGCACAATAAAATAAGGAAAGAAAAATAGAATAAAGAAAAACTAAGAAGTGTAAAACAAGTTCATGGAAAAACCAGCCAACTATTGCTTTAATCTTGTAAGGTATATACTTTTTGTACTTTTTCTTATGTAAACGTTATTAGATACCCTGGTTCTGTTTCTCATGTTTCCCTTTTCCTTTGTCATGTTCCTAACTAGTAGTAGGTAAAACATTTCCTGTGTGAGCTAGAACCTTCAAGACCAAGTATATAATGTTGTCTCGAAGTTACACATACATATATGCCTTTGAATAATTCTTGTAAGTTGTTTGTTTGTTTGTCGTTTTGTTGGGAAGAAAATTATGGCAAATACCCCGACTTAGGTGCATGCTTGATGATGAACATATTCATGTGTAGCACAAAGAACCATTCAGCCATGTCATCTACATGAAGAATTTCTCTTACATAATGACTAAAATAGCTTTCCTTCGTTGTTAGACTATGTGCAAAAACTCATCGATTTTTAAAGGGAATTAGAGTGAGCCTCAATGGGAAATGCTTACAAGCTTGAATGATCGGATTTCAATTATAAAGGAAAACTCATTGGTTCTCTTTCGGCTTCCAAATTTAGGGAATCTTTAGAGAATTATATCTCCTTTGGATGATTGTGTTTCTATAATATTTATAGGTGCATCCTATCAACATATACTCATGCTTCATTATCCTAGTGAGGGAACTATATTAGAGTGTAAAGGTTTATTTTAAAACCTTAATGTATTAGGTGAAAAATTATCATCACTTATAAGACCACAAATATATCATCTTGCTTCCAATGTAGGATAACACTCACTTTTGACAATATTCCTCTCACATGCATGTTGATAGAAGTATTGCACATTGAAAAAAACCTAACTCTGAGGCATTAAGGTTTATAAAGTGAAGGCTTATCCTTGGCTATACCATATTAGAGTGTGAAGGTATATATTGGGTGATGAAAGTCTGGAGTGTAACTTTTTCACAGACAAAGTGATAATCCATTACAATTTTCTTGGATTTGGCATGGAAAGTTGGTTTTATAGTGAGATGCTAAGCATAAACATTGTCATAAAATAACATAATTGGAAATGTTAAGGAACATTTAAGTTATAAAGTAAAAATGATATTCGTGTGGACTCAACAATTGCATTTGCCAAGGCTTGATATTAAGCTTTAGCTAAAGATCTAGAAATAATGGACTAACACCAAAAACTCCATGAAATGCAATTGGCACCCAAAAAAAAAAAAAAAAAAAACAATAGCCAGAGGTCAACCACCAAGTATCTTTGCATCCACCCCAATTAGCATTACTAAACCCATATAAATTAAAGAGAATTATTTGAATAAAGTTTCAAGCCCAAATCAATCATTGAGCTCATCCTAAGACCTTAAAGCATTAGATGAGAAAATCTCATCACTTATAAGACCATAAGTCCATTCTCTTGCTTTCCATGTGAAACAACATTCTCCCTCACATGCATGCTAATTGAAGCATTACATATAAACTAAAGCCTAACTTTAGGGCATAAGGATTTATGAAGTAGAAACTCATTTATGGCTTTGATACTATATTAGAATGTGAGGACTCATCCCAAAACTTTAAGACGTTAAGTGAAGAAATCTCATCACTTATAAGATCAGAAGCTCATTCTCTCACTTCTTATGTAAGACAACACCCACTTTAACATCTATTGAAGTATTTGCCAACATAGCTTTTTACCCATTTAAAATAATTCAAGTATAAGTTCAAACACAATCAATTTTTCTAAGGGTTTGGTTGATGGCTTTCTAGAGTTATTGGAGTATAAATTTCCACTTTAGTTGAAAGGTCAACTTTTGTACAAATTTTATATTATTCTTATTCTTTTAATTAGTACCCTTTTAGAATATGTATACAAGTTCCTTTTTTTTTTTTTTTGCAATAAACATTGCAAGCCAATTGATGCTACCATGCAAGTCTATATAAATTACTGCATGAACATAGCTATTTTGTAGATGAATCTTATATCCAAAACAAAAACAAACCATTTAGAAAAGTTGCTTGCACTACCAATAAGACCTAAACCCATGTTAGGAAAGCCTTATGGAAACAGATCTAAAGGATTAGCATTTAAACCACTTAAAAGGATAGTTGTTATGTGTTAATTATGTAAGTTGGCCAAGCTCACTTGAGATAACTTGGGGGTTACTAAAGGAACTTCAGCTTGATCAAGAATACTTTAATACAAAATATTCAATAAATTTTTTTAGATGATTATAAACAACATGAAGTGCATGAACAGTATCTTTATCCTATGTCCTTTCACCCATATCTAGGATTTACCAAATAGCATCCTCCAAGTTGTCTCCAACAAGCACATTAGATGATTCTTAACCATAAACATCAATCTAAGGTCTAGTAGTGTTAGAAGGGATGGGCGGGTGTAGGGGCACTAACAATCACGAGCAGTTCTAAGGTTGCTACAAGTTCCATCCGTACATGCTTCAATGGAGAATAAGAGAGGCAGAGAGAGAGAGACGTATGCAAGCTATAGTTCACTTGACAAAGGTTGTAATGGACCATATTAAGGGTCCCAAGTTAGAGGCTTGCATGGTCAAAGGGATATGTACTCTAAGTATGTGCATATTCTTTTCATCATTGTGTATAAAATATATATATAATATTTTATAATCTTGTATTCTCGAAGAGAAAATCTTGAGATTTTTTAAGAGATAATGACTCTCTCCAATTAACTAGAAAGTGGTCCTTCAAGTAGCTAATAGCTAAAAAGTGGTATCAATGACATTTTATCTGCCTTACCATGGAAAAGTCTTATTATTAGAGGGTGAAAGTTTGATCTCAAAATACACTTTGTATGATTCATAACCTTCTAATGAATCATTTTGTCATTCAAGTGAAAGATCCCATAAGGAAAACATAGTGTGAAAGATGAAACATCATTTTCAAAGAAAAGACAAAAGGTAGCATGAAAGTCCAAAAACATTAAAAAGCTATAATGGAAATAACTTGGTTGGTAGAAAATAATGATAACAACTAATTCTTTAAGAGGAATGAGAAACCAGAGCCACATATGGTGGCCAGTACATGTGGAATTCAATCTTGTAGGCGACGGTCAAGCTTGCGAGATTGACCAAAAACGAGGTTACACACCCTTGCATGAACTTGAAGTCACTGGTTCTTCCCATGACAAGATGATCAAATGGCTTTATGTTATGTGTGCCTTCGACGAATGAAATCAAACCATTGTGGTTCTTCAACCGCAAAGTGTTCTTGGCAATGCAAATGCTCCAAAGCCCATCAAAGGAAGAGGTTATGGAAGTGCCCCCTACAATCCTAAGAAGTTTTGAAGACCAGTTTGTTGTGACCATCATCGAGTCCTCGAAAGCAAATAACATGCTAAAAGGGGTGGTGGTTTAACCAACTTCAGCCCCCGCCACGCCATTCATTATAATGCACCTTATCTTGTTTATCATTTTGTGTTGGAAGAGAAAAAAATGGAGGGATTTCAACCTATGATGGTGGAGGTGGGAAAAGGCTATGGCTTGAAAAGAAAAGAAAGCCAAAAGCATAATACCAAGAACCTAGTTTTGCATAAAGAGAGGCATTATTTGATACTAGAATTTAATGGTGCTTATCAAGAGAGAGTAGACTCTTATGCACCAAGTCGATTAATACATGTGTTCTTATAGACCTTTCCATGACTTGTTCGGCACTCAGGTATTAACGATGAACTAAGTTAGCCTTCTAATTAAGATCACTCTTATGAAAGAGCTTCTGGAAAACTCACAAGGAAAAGACAAGGAACGAGAGGAAAGCTTTAGTGTTTGAGTGAGGAGAAATGGATCGAAAGGTTCCCTTTA
The DNA here is from genome assembly GCA_028551485.1 of Casuarina cunninghamiana. Lineage (NCBI taxonomy): Eukaryota > Viridiplantae > Streptophyta > Magnoliopsida > Fagales > Casuarinaceae > Casuarina > Casuarina cunninghamiana. Next base: position 14,108,639 of record CM052364.1, read on the forward strand.
TATAGGAGTTAGCCTTCTTATTGGAATTAAATAAACCATCGGTTACACATTTAGAGCATTGCAATAAATGTGTAAGTGTTACATAAGATTCAAATGAGGTTCATCAAATTAGGATGCTTTATAATTCTAAAACATTAAAATACTCATAAAAAGTTAATGTTATAATAATAAATAATGAATCGTAACTATCGTCGGGCACCACCTAAGTGGATAACCCAACAACAAGGAAACTAGGTAAGTTAGACTCGTACTCACCAGCTCAGTCCATCGACTTGTACTGCCAGTCTAGTACACAGAAGTCCGGCTTGTACTCGTTTGGTCAACATGTTGGCCTGTACTGCCAATTTGGAACATTAGTCGCTCAAGTGGGAAGACCAAGGACCTAATTTGAGTCAATGTGTTATACCATCCAAATACAATATATACTAATAAAAGGGAGTCTCCACCTACCAACAAATAGAAAATGAAAAAATAAGACAACTGGGTCTTAAAGCTCGTGGTTGAAAAGTTGATGTTAGGTGGATTTCATTTTCAGATGCTACTGTTGTCATGCATTGTGCCGAGGCACTTATGGATAATCAAGTGGGAAATAATGGAGCAATCTGCACGAGTAAGGGAAGAAGGCTATGACTTTCTACCATTCCTTGATTATCTGTAGTATTTACACTTAGGGGTTAGATGTCTCCATGGATGGCTTTTCCCTAGCTTGTAAGGAAAAATAAGAGATATTCTAGCAAAGGTTGAAGGTTGGACCGCTTCTAAAGGCTCATTTACTACCATTTCGATGGAGTTTATGTCTTACCAAAACTCTTAAAATGTGTCCCAATGCTCGAACTGGTTTTTTTACTAGACATTGCATTTGATGTCTTATGTGCTGCATAAGTTATTCTTCTAACATAATATTGAAATTATGATTCATGTAATAAGATTTCTCATAAGTTCTACCTCAAAAGTTAGATTAAGCGTTAAAAAATTATCTTTTAATTTAAACTTCACTTTAAGATTATTTTTCTATAGTATGGGAATTAAATAGTCTCCAACACTTTTTATACATTAAAAATTGTCTTGACATCAGTCATACTCAAAGGTAACAATGATAGAATAAGGCTCTAATATCATGTTAATCAGCTTAAATGTTCAATCAAGCTCAGTTAATTAGAAGACTTGATAACATCTAAGTATCAAATTCTATAAATAAATTCAACATATAAGGAAATTTTATTTAAGTATCCTCTCTATATCCCACCAATTATTTTGGCCCAAAAGAAGAAGAAATGGTAGTCTACAGGTACGTCAAACATCAAGCAACCAATTACTTAGGCTTCCATCTCTTATAAGGAATTTCAGAAGCTAGCCTCAAGAATGTTATAGCTGCTTCTTTTTCTTTTCAAAATAAGAATGGCTTCGCTGGAAGTTCAGTACTACCCACACCAAATGCCAGAAACCAAAATCCGGCCATAACGCAGCCGGAGAGTACAACGGACAGTTTGTAGTCTGCCAAAGGAGAAAGTTGCTTAGCCGGCTCTCGCCTGAAGTTCGGATCAGCATGTCCGGCTCAGGTGCCACAGACATGTACAAGTGTTTCTCAATGTCCACCACCTTGATAGTAGGAAGCACAAGTTGCCTCTTTTTGCTTTCTTTGTCTACTTCAATCACACTTGAATCTTCATCATACTTATCTTTGTTGAATCCTTGAACATGCATAGGGACTGCATTTCTTTTCATCTCCTCTTCAACTCCAGATCTGCCATTGAAAACTTCACTTCCATTTGAAGCTTCGGCTTCCTTTATTTTGACCTTGCATGATTTTTCAACAGCATTCACAATCTCATCATAAGAAGTATAGCCCACACATATTAAAAGTACAGCCTTGGTGTTGAGGGCAGTAGTTGTCATTGCTCTTTCAGCTGCAAGCCTTACGGGCTCGCTCAAAAGTTTCAGGTTACCAATGAAATATATTCTGATACCATATTCGTTCACAATGCTTTCTTCCAGGAGCAGCTCCTCAATCTTTTCTAGCATCAGACCCATCAAGGATTGAACCTCTTCAGGACGCCTTTTGAAATTGTCAATACTGAAAGCATAGACAGTGACATACCTCACTCCCAGTTCATAGCAGTAACAAAGCATCTTCATAAGTGCGCGATACCCAGCCCTGTGGCCAGCTCCTTCTACCATGTTCTGCTTTTTTGCATACCTTCTATTTCCATCCATGATGAAGGCAATGTTAGTGGGAAGAGGACCAACAGACAGAACACTGAAAAGGCATTTTCTCCAAAAGCTGCCCAGACTCCAAGAGAGCAGGCTCACACTATCTTTCTCCATCGTGTGAACGAGCAAAGAGCCTTAATAAGCCAGTTCAGGATATGAATTTCAGTCCATATTGGTAGAAGATCCTCACCCAACAGAGAGCAGAGAATGGACCAAAGAAATCAAGTAAAAAAAAAGCCTCAAAGACATACTTTAGAATCAATAGATCACAAAAATTTCAACATCTAAAAGTTGGATTCCTACCTTTACCATTGTACAAAAAGCCTACCCTAGATTCTCCTCCCCAAACCTAACAAACAAAAGTCACAAAATCATGTAATTGGTTGATGGAAAGACCTGCCTTCTAATGGTGGAAAGCCTAGTGGGTGCACACTGATTAGTCAATTACATTAGTGGACAAGCCACAGCTTGCCCATCTGATTATCAACGTGCTTGTCAGCCACTTTTCTTGCCTAGAAATGTGCACCACAAACACTCAGAAAATAGAAATTATAACGAAAAGACAAGAAAAAGTTGTTAGATGACTAAATTAAATACATGCAGCAGTTCATCAAACAATAGCGCATCCCAGGTTACCCAAATGTTAAGATATTCTTAGAAGCCCATTTCAAAGCATTCTTCTTGAAAATAACTTCAAGCTTTTGGCGATTGGATATGATGATAAAGCTACACTGTGTCATTTCTCTATTTGTTTATTCTCTTTATCTATGAAAAAACGAACTAATGAGACAACTTCCATGTTTTAATTTTCATAAAAAAAAAATATCTGACAAAACATGAAAAACCAAAATTGAATATCTTTTCTTTCTTTCTTTCTTTCTTTCTTTTCTTTTTTATTTATTTTTTTTCCCTTGCACTACTGAGCAACCACAAAAACCTGAGAAAAATATACATCGGCAAGCATGAACAAGAGCAAAACCATAAGCTGCTAGTTCTAAGAAATATGAAACGACTCACATAAATCTTCAGATCCCGCTTAAAGTCCCACGATCAATTCAACAACGACCACCTCTATTCTCGAGCGATCAAGTGAAGCACAAACAGAGTCGAAGCCTGCCAAAAAATATTCATCAAACAGTAACAGCATGGTTAGTACGCCAGACTCTTACTTATAAACCTTTACTTTTGATAAGTTTGACAAAAATCAAGATATAAAAATGAAGAAATTTAATTGGGAATCGACAGTACAAAGAGATCAACCCAACCAACCGGGTGTTTTCTGAATCTGAGACCAATCGTAGAAGAAGGAGGCACCTTTACGGAGTGAGAGAAAGAAAGTGGAATTCAACAGAGGCGTGGTTTCAAAGGAAACGGCTTTTAAAACAGAGCATTTCACATGCAAAGATGTTGGAGCGCTCGTCCCACGGCAATTCTGCCAAGGACGGCGGAGGCGGGGGAAAAGAATCAAGTTTCATGGACAGACGCCGTGAAATGTACGCTGGTTGGGACCGTTCTTCCATAATGGCAGCATATTCCATCAGAGTTTTGCCTTTCTTTTTTCTGTTCTTAGTTTTTCAAGAAATCTCGAAGCTGCTTTTCCTTCTTCTAGTTTTTCTTACTCCTGACAATTTCTATATTGTAGGTGACAGTCGGGCCCTTGAGATCGACTGCAAATGATGTCACATACCCTTGGACGAACATGAAGTCACCAGTCCCCCAAAAACAGGATGATCAGAAGACTCTATCTTATGCGTGCTTTCGACGATTGAAATCGAACCCTTATGGTTCTTCAACCATAAAGTGCTCTTGGAAATGGAGATGCTCCGGAGCCCGTCGGGAGCAGAGGTTATGTAAGTTCCCTCTGCATTACCAACAAGTTTTGAAGACCGGCTGGCCGTAAGGGTGTTAAACATCAAACAGGCTGTTTCATTAGTGGCCTTGAGGAAAATATGAGAATGGACGCACAGGCTTGCAACCTTGATTCATTGTCCTCAGTAATCAAGCTTGTTAGATTGTATGAAGCAAATTTGCAATCTAACCAAGGATTGGGATGGAGTTCAGGAGGGACTCAACCATGCAAACAGACTTTTAACTAAATGACCAACAATTAGCAAGTGTTTTTTCATGATTTTCTGAACTTGGCCGGAAGAGGAAGAAAATGAAGATATTGTTAAGAAGCTACAAACCTGATTTCCGAATTAAACATTAAGGATACGGTTGTGCTTATGGAGGGACATTGTCATGTGAGTGACCCATAAAAATCCACTATTTCTCGTCTATCTATATATTTATTATTTGCTTTCTTGTACTATTTCCTTTATTATATAAAGTAGGCAAGATGGCAGGAGGTGGGTTGTACAATGATAGAAAGTTAATGAATTACTTAGGCTACAAACATGTGATAATGAAAAGTTAAGAAATAATTAGAAAAAATGTGATTTGTATGGGAAAGAATGGGTAAAATATATAGAAGCCACCAATGTTTGAATTTGCAGTTTTTATGAATTATTAAACTTAGCCATAAGGTCTGTGTTTTCCTGTAAATGAAATTTTTTTTTTTTTACCTGCTTAAAAAATAGGTAAACAGAAGAAATTTAATCCATTGTTTAAAGTCGATCAGCCCCTTTAATTCTACCAACTGTGGCTTTTTGACAATCGGCCTTACCTCAACCAGTTTAGTGATCCCAAAAAAGCGCACAGTGGTGTATGGTTAACAAAATCTGATTTTGGCCGAAATGAAAAGGATTGTAGAGATGATGGACGTCGTGCAACGGAAGTTCCCTGATGTTCGGGGAACTCAGATACTCTTGCTGCAACCGCTGATCCAAGGCACCTATCAATAATCAAGTGCTGAGCAATCTGCCCGAGTTAGAGAAGAAGGCTACCACTTTCTACTGTTCCTTTGTTTGTCTGTGGTGTTTAGACTTGGGAGTCAAATGTTTTCGTGGGTTGAAGTTCCAGATTACCCAAAAGCTACTCTAACAGCTAGGTTCCGAGAGGGCTATATCTATCACCGAACAGGGGAAGAAAGGGAGGAAGGGATTATATATTTATAGTCACCTCTTTTGATTTATGTTATTTTTATCCTGCTGTTGAGTAAGTAAGAGTTAAGGTTAAACCACTTATTGGGGTTGCTGATGAGGATCGACAAGCCTGGAATCCAATAAGATTCACCCAAAAAATATTCATTGGCTCACCGATGAACAGTATACATACTAATCTTTCAAACATGTAAATAACTAAAGACTATACTAGGATCAAAACTTCATCGCTCAACCAACACTTCCTTTCCACTACATAAACGTATTGAAGGGCAGCCGATGACCTATTGTACATCTTGTTGAGACAGGTCAACACCTGTCAGGTGTACTGATGGTGAGACAAATTTACAATAATACCGTTTGAAACTCAAATTCTTCTGACCAGCAAGAACAAAGCTTGGAAGTAAATAGCCATCTTCAATTAAACCAGCTCCTCCCTTTAGCTTGCTGGAGACCATAAAACCGAAATGTATGTAGGGCTTGATTCCAATGTTGCTTTCACTGAGTCATTGTTCAGCTAAGGATGATATTCCTCTCTAAATGTATCTGGAATCCTGTCTTGCCCAAAAATCATGGCCAAGCATGCGTATCATTTGATTTCTTTTGTTTCTTCTTCTTCCGTTTTTCTTCTTTTGTACCTAACCTTGCATCCAAACGTTTTGAATGTTGTGCACGGATCTCTAGTAACTTTGATTTTGCATCTCGAAAGAGTGCATCAGACCTTGAAGCCATCAGTTGCTGAAAAACATGATAAATTAAAATAAAATCACCTTCCATAGTTTATTTTCTCAGCGAAGCAACTTATTTTGAATATAATAGGCAAGCAATAATGAAGCAATTATACACACCTTGAGATGATCCATAGCTGCAAGGTTGAAACCAAGAGTATCCTTGCATTCCTAACAAATTCATCCATCAAGTTGTCAGGGATGCATCTTAAGATTCGGGTGTTCATATAATACCAAACTGGTATGTATAACATGCTAAAATAATGACAAGTTCCAAGCGATAGCATTATGTATGCGGGACTAATTCAAAGATCCACTTGTCTCCTCCTTACGCCCTTGGATATGCAATAATCAGTCTTTGAGGGAAATTAGGCACAGATTTGACAAGATAATTTTTCACACAGATCAGCTCATTTCAAACATTGCCATAGTGCATAATTTAGAGGAGTTAGTTTCTTTAATAGATGGTAAATCATTCACATATTCACACTTCAACAAATATAGCCATTCTATACCCACCAACAGATGAAGAACATTAAAATGTCAATAGATGGCAATAACAACAAAGACTTTAAGTAACGGTGCACCAGATTAGTGTTCTTGTTGCATATATTTTAAGGGCCTGTCGCTGGAGGTGACCACTTACTAAGTTAAAACAAGCTGATGAGAGGCTTATATACTCCTTGCCCTATTGAAAGAAATAGATATTCAGACTAGTAAGGAAGTGGTAGCAGCCATGCTAGACCAGGAAAGAAAAGAAGAAAGACAACTTATGATGGAATTCCTGTTTGGCTTATTCTATGTATCAGACAAAGCATATACCAGTGGTGTTATCTTACTTCCTTGTAAAACCTACAAACTAATGAGTACAAATTAGAACTTCGTCAATGGATACTTCACAACTAACAGATTGATAAAGACCGTGGAACATGGTGATTAGCAAACGGAGAGACTTTTTTTTCAAGTCCTTCCCCTGATGTGTAGTAATATCCAGATTAGACGGAGAAAGTCTCAGATCGTATAAATACCAAAAAAAACATTCACCTCATAAAACTCTTTTTACAACAATCTAAAACCTTATGATTACCTTGACTCTTGCATAGAGAATGTCCTTAAGAACTGTCAAGATGGGTCTAGCAGCCGGGGTAGTAATCAACTGATTATAATGTGTCTGCAATAGCACTGTAGCAACCCTGCAAACAAGCTCAACCTGCAAAGGAAAGTGTAATGAATAGGATTAAATCAACTAATTAAATTTAACTACATACACAAGAATACAACCTACATTTCTAGCATTCCAGGGTAAGAAACAACACAGAAATGGAATTACTTCCCAGAGATAACATATAAGAGAACATACTGCAGGCAGATAACATTTCCGACCAAGATGAATCATGTGATGAAAAAAAGAATTTGCATCTTCTCAGGTCAGTTTTCTCAAATTTCTCAGTGCCATCCAATATTCAAAATCCTTTTGTCTTATGACATGCCAATGATTACGTGCTTTTTTTTTATTTCCTAGAATACAAGATTTCCTTTTATTTACATGACGTGGGTAAGAATAATAGCAGCCAATGATGGAAACAAACAACAAAGAAAACGAAGTAAAACCCAAAGGGATGATATTTGTGGACGGTAGTCTACTGTAATACTGATTATAGAACATTAACAAGCATGTGCAATATATGTGCAACCAAAGCATGTCAATATCTGCGACTTTATTAGGCTGGTAAGCCTACCTTATCAGGATTTGAAGTCCAATCCTTCAAGTAAGACATAAGCTTCAACGCATCAGAGAATGGTAAAGCCTGCGCAGGAAGACACTTGCAGTTAAGCTTCTCAATTAATGATCAAGGCCTAAAAAGGGGAATCCTAACCAAAGCAAACATAACAGCACAAGAACATCTATTGGCACACTTGTACTGGCACAACATACGTTGGCACTTGATTTTGCCCAACTAGGAGATATCAAGTTATCAAATATCTTTAAGGTTGAAATGAGTGACTTCCACTCTTCCATTTGAGCACTCTCCAGGGCAATGTCTATTAAATTCAAGTATGACCTCTTTCACACATGGGAGATGCTTTCGCGTGGTGGATTTGTATTGATTACTACTTAGTTCTGAACTTCGCTATAATAACATGATAATTAAAGTGGTGCACTTACCAGCAGCGTCTGCTCCAAATCATTACTGTGAACATTAGAAAGTGCACGGAGAACATATTCAGATGGCGAGAGCCCAAGCATCATAACATTTGGTTGGAAATCTGCAACTTTTCCCATGGTTTTCTCCTCCTGAATGTTACAAAGCTATATTAGCGTTTATGTGTCTATGTATCCTCTTAAGGTGCCAAAAACTTGGGCAAGCACCCCCCGCCAAAAAATGTTCCATGCACTCCAAGAAAAAGAAAACAAACAGAAACATGGACACAAGTTAAGCGAAACAAAACAAAGATGGAAACAAAATTCACCTTGTGTCCAGCAATGCGCTTCATCTCCACATCCGCTATGTCTAGTGCATCAATAATTATGTCAGTTGCTGTAAGGGTTTCCTGGGTCTTCTTCCCTGCTAAGGCCACTGCACCCTCCTCAGGGACTTCTTCCTTGGGTGCATACCGATTTTCAAATGCACTATCAAGGTCAGATTCGAACATCTCTTCCAACCTTTTTTCTTTCTCTTCCTGCAAATTCAAATTGTACATTTTGCTTTGTTAAGCAATAATCACCACAGTTGGTTTATCTGAATCAAGGGTTCCTTTCATGTAATTTTTGAATCAAGGGTTCCATTTATTCTTTTTAATTACATGAAAAAAAAAATAGCATTAAGCTGGGAAGAAGAAGTAAATACCTCAATGAAAAATGGTTCTTCAGTGCGATCCCAACGACGTATGGATCGGTCATGAGACCCAGTGACAATAAAATCACCTCGAGTACTGATTGCAAGACACCAAACATCTGCATGATGTCCCTCAAGAGTTAAAAGCAACTCAAATTTATCAGCATCCCAGTATTTTACCAGGCGATCTTTTCCCACGCTGAACATGTAATGTGTATTTCGCACAAACTGCACTGCCATTACACTGCGATTGAAACAGCTCATCAAAAAATTTATATACACAATGTCTCAGGCAATATCCCCCCTTCACAACAACACCCCCCCCCCCCCCCCCCCCGCGTCCCCACTTTTTTTATTAACAGATAAGTTCATAAACATGCACTACCTATCAGCATGAGCAAAGATGGACTTATGGCAGTCACCAAAATCCAAACCCCAAATCTTCAAATTTTTGTCTGCAGAGCCTGTCACTAGTAGATCGCCATCAGATGAAACATCCATACATAGGACAGGTAGCTTGTGACCGTATAGGGAAAGAAAAAATTTGAGCGAATCCACAAAGAAAACCTGCAAAGGGCACAGATAACTGTATCAGAATGAAGTAACTGACACCAAAGCAAATAAAGAGGTTCTAAAACAAAAACAAGATATTAAATTGAAATAGGGGGAAAAGCCCTATACGTTCTCCCAGTGATTTAAAATAGGCATTGCCTATCAGAAGTCTTAATCCCAGCATATACAAGGAGAATCAAAACATTAGTCCTTCAAACCTTTAGTCCAATATCTCTTCCCCATCTTGCCTTTGTTTCGAAATGGCAATGCTTCTCTGATGATTCAAAAACTAAAAGCTATACCTTTAATCCAAGAACAAGAGCCACAAGTCCTTTTACAGAGTTCTTGCCTCCTCATTTAGATTTATTCACTCATTCAAGCAACTTGAACATGTGCAAGCTCATATTTACCCTCACGCTAGCTATGGTTGGCAACGAACACATGCAATACCTGTGGACCAAGTTGGTCACTTATGCAAATTGCAAGAAGTAAGTCATGAAACACAACTAGCTTCATTCATAAGCTTTTAACAATTTTGTTTGTCTTCATTGGTATCCCAGGAATCCAAATCAGACAACAGAGATGGGAAAGCTTAAATACAAATTTTATAGAACTTCAGAAGCAGACAATTCTCTTCCACAGGCTTCTGGCAGACAAACAAGAAGAGAGGAATTAACTAATCAGTGATGTAACATCATCTGATCCAGAAAAAAACTGATAATGATGACATCTCTTGATGTCTACTATCTTAAGTATCATGGATAGAGGTAAGGGTTTGTCTCTTCATAAGTCTCCCTTGAGAAATACCCCAACTTGAGGAACGTGGACTGTGATGACTTGCAAAGGTCTTCCAAAAGTTGGTTATTAGAGCATACATGAGGATGTAGAATTAGAGGACGGATATTCAAAACAAAAGGGCATCGGACAGAGAACACAACTCTAAATGTCAAAAAATGTTTGAGAATCAAATTCAGTACTACACGGATCCCTGAATTACACGTCAGCAAGAATCTAGTATATAGAACCCATTGAACCAAAAAATAAAATAATACCAAAACATATAAGTTTGAGCAGACCAAACCTTCACTGTACAGTCCAAAAGTGCAACAGCAATATATTTAGCATCAGGGCTTATTGCAACCACAAGAACATCATCGTTCATCTTCATGGTTCTTACATTTGAAACTGTTAGGCGCTTAGTGTCCTGCATAACAAACAGATCCAGTATAAAATGAGTAACATAAAAATATTGTGTGCAGCATCGTAAATGGCTTTTTGTCCCCAAAAAAATATCATCATCTGAATCTAGAGATATTTTCTGCACTTTATCGTAATGACGCAAACATTTACAAGCACCCAGAACAGATTCACATAGTATATCAAAGGGTTCACTTTTTCAAATGAAAAGCACCTTAGAAAAAGGAAGGTCCCTCGACCTTTTTTTTTTTAATAAATAAATAAATAAAAATTCAGCATTGAAACTATCTCCTAAATAGTAGAGAATGAAATACAAGACAAAACTTAGAAATGTTAGTAGAATGTAAGAAGAGCATACTTGACCGGATTTCTGTTTAACCCCATATTCCCAAAATTTAACATCATGATCTGCACTTCCTGTGACAAAACCATTTTCATTTGGAATCGCCGCAATTGACCGAACAGAACCACCATGAGCTTCCACTGCTTCAAGACATGTACCACTCCCGACATCAATAATTTCTAGAGTTCCTTCTTTAGTTCCAACAAGAGCATACTTATTCTGAGGAGTAATTAAACCACAGAGTCCGTACCCAGAATCAATAGTTCGAAGGCAAGAACCAGTACTTGGATTCCAAATCTTTACTGAATTGTGACTAGTTGACATCAAAAGGGAGTTATCCGAACTAAGTGATACACTTCGGACATCAGAACGGTGTCCATGGAGCTCAATAGCAAGTGCTTTTGTGGCGCCACTGTTTTCAATGGAATAAAACTCCAATAGATTGTTGTTCAAAGACAATGCTAGAGTGGCCAGCAAATTTTTTGGAGTAACTGGACAGAAAGAAATGGAGCATATCTTTTTGCTAGTTCGAACAGTATGAAGAATCTTAAAAACATCAGCAGCAGTAATCAAGGGGGCATTCCCTTCCTCTCCAGTGCCATGATTTGCATCCCCATCTTCCATATTTCCAGCTGTCCCTTTTGCAGTTTCTTTATCTTTTTTCCGATGAATCCTTCGTTTTGCTTTACGCTTTGCTTTAGCCTCATCCAGTATACTGAATATCTCTATTGTCTTTCCCGCAACTTGGCAAGCAAGCAAATTTCCTGATTTGTTGAATCTCACAGTCGAGACTCTATCCTTGCTTTGCCTCTGAATTTCTCCAAATGACTTCAAAATCTCCCATTTATTTTGAATGGATGCATCTCCATTGTTCACAACTTCAGTTCCCTTTGTGATGGAGAAGGATTCTCCATCCACCAAGTCGTGCTTAATTGCATAAAATCTAAGTTCTACATCTGCAGACCCACTGACCAGAAATCTTTCCTCTGGATCAACATCAATGGACCATATTTCACTGTGATGGCCACTTACTATTTGCATACAGTGCTGGGTTTCAAGATCCCACACTCTCAAGAATCTGTCTTTGGAGGAACTAACAAGTTTTTTACCAGAATCCAAGAAAACAAGGTCAGTTACCTGCAACAAGTGAAAGAAAATAAATGATAATCACAATTCCCACAGAAGAGAGATGAATGGAGAGAACAGAACGGACAAGCAAGCTAATCCCAGCAGCTATCTGGTTGAAAAGCTGTAATGATCAACCTGGTCACGATGACCACGGAGACGATAGAGGCCAGTCTCACCAACCACATCCCATAGTATTATATCATGGTCCTTGCTTCCAGATGCAAGCAAAGATCCAAGCTTATTGTACTTAAGCACAGTCACAGCCCCCTTATGTCCATTCAATGTGGTCTCACAAGTTCCTTTATCAGAATCCCAAATTCTAATGCTACCATCTGCATACCCACTGGCAATCTGCAATCAAAAGTTCTTCATCACATATCAATAGAGCACATAAAATGACAAATTCAGAATTAGTAATTGGCAACCAACTTATTATGCAGGAACCAGTATAAATAACGTTAGTATCTCATTCATACTAAAACCTCAGCATTTGATTTTCCAGACTTCAGAACATGAAGATTAAAATTTCTAGTAAGAATTTTATTTTTCCGTGGTTTTTCTTTGACACACTTTCTTCGCAACCAAACAAGGACCAGAGGAAAAAGAAAACAAGGAAAAAATCTGTCACCAGGGAAGGGGAAGGCGAAGAGGCAATGGAAGTGACGGCAAGAGAAGGACCCCGAGAAGCGGGCGAGGGGGCTAGGTTTTTGGTGCAGAGACCCTGCCGCACGTGCCACACGCCCACCTTCTCCAGCGCCGGAGCTAGCAGGTGCTTCCCGGAGCTGTCGTACTCGATGTTGGCATCACCGGAGACGATGACTCCGAAAGCCGCCGCCGACTCGTACCGCAGGTACGCCTTCACCATTGCTGCTAAGCTGCTATGGCGGGTTTTCCTTTTCGCATCCCCTTCCTGAGGTTTAAAGGGTTTAAGATCGAAGATGGGCCCCACATCAAATGGTAGACCGAGAAGCCCCGTCCACACCAGCCCAATTTAGGTCCAGTTCAGCCCGGTTCAGCCCAGCCCAGCCCAACCCAAATTAAGTTTGTCTTAAAGTCTAAGATTTGATCAGTAAAATAATGGTCACAAAAGTGGTCTAATAATGCCCCCGAAAATAATTATAATAATATCTATAAAAAATTTAAATACATATCATCCTTTTTATAATTTTTACATATACTCATATAAGAATCTTTTTTTCAATACTTAAAACAGGCGAGAGGATATTACAATATTTTTAATAAAAGTTTGGAAAAAAAAAAAGCAAGTTACATGATCGCAGAAAATCAAGCCACATTTGATGCCTGGCCACTCTACTTTCCAAATGAAGTAATTTAAAAACATGAATCAGAACTATCAAATGCATGTGAAATCTCAAAAAATAACAAATTAATGACACTCATTATTTACTCATAATGTGATGTATAAGATAATATATATCTTAAGTCAGTTGATTCTAAAACAAAAGGAAAATAAATATAAAATAAATAGGTAAACCTATAAAAGAGAATGAAAGAGAACTTTCTCCAGTGCCAAAGCCCACCACTCATCTCAACTAAGATTATAGCCCATTTGGCATCTGAAGCTTTTCTGGGGATTCAAGCTTATCTTGTTGATTATAGTTTCAGCGCACTAACCTAGCTTAATTTAACAGTTTTGTTTACGTAAGTTCCTCCACTTGTAGAGCCGTCCTGGAGACTATATTGTTGATAATCAGTTGTTTATTGGATCAGATTTAGATCAGATCACTTTCATTCCTATATTTCGATTCATCCATACAGGTTTAATTATATGATGAAGCTAATGAAAGTCTTAATCATTTTTCCAGTGGTGTCTCCAGGATATGCATACTCTATTTCAGTGGATTATTGGGTTATCATAACTTCTCCACTCAGTGGGCTTCGTCCACCTGAAGAATTGCCACCAGCCAACCCCAGGGAGATGAAGTGATGAACAGATAATGGAAAATGACAGAAATAATCTTTTGAGAAGTCAACAACTGGGTAGCCATTAAATCTTTGCTTAGGATAATACTACTTTAGTTCGGTGTGCTTTTCAGGAGCCCTTTTTAATGGAGGTTTTTCTCACTAGAAAGAAAAACAGTTAGCTAACATGCATATTTAATTATGTCATCGTGAACTTGAGATTTGGCGTAAGAAAAGACTCTTTCATGGGTGTTTACCGTAAGAAAAGACTCTTTCCTGGTAGGATGTTTCATGATACATGCCACAGTTTTTGGATCTGGAATGATAAAGGCATGCCTAACTTTCTTCCATTCTGTGACGTCTATCATGCTTACTTTCTTCGTAAAGCTTTATCGCTTTTAAGAAGCAACGTGAAAGGAGTGAATTGTGGCCTATAATAAGATGATGTATCTTATATTATCTAAATCTTTCTGTGATATTTTTAAAAATCAGTTTTAAAGAGAAATCAAAGTGCAGTACTCTTTTTGTTTATATACAAGCAAATTTCATATTACCATTGTTGGAAAATCAATGCTGACAAGGTCCCACATAAAGATGTGAAAAGGAAATAAAGAAATCAATGGTTATAGGACCTACAATAAAAGGATGAAACGTGAAGAATTCTTAAGCCGTGAAGTCAGTGGAATTATCCAGAAGTATGGTGTGAAGAAAAACAACGTTGGGTCCCATAACAAGAATTATCTAGCAGCCGTGATTGTTGACTTCTGGTATAATGCTTAACGATGAATCAAACGTGGAGGCGCCGAATTCATGAAGAAACTGGAAACATGGAGAAGCCGATTTTCAGGCAGTACGCGGTAGACAAAGTCGGTTAAGCACTCTATAAAATGAGGAAGAGTTACACCCAGGAGGTCTGCCCAGCAGAGGCACCAAAAGGAGTGCCTAATGTAGGTACAAAAAGGGGTGCTAAGAGCAAGCACCAAGAAGGGTGCCAATTGCAGGCACCAGATGGGGCACCAGGAGGTGTGCCCAGAGCAGGCACCAGATGAGACACTAGGAGGTGTGTCGACAGAAGGCATCAGGAGGTGCGTCGACAGAAGGCACCAAAAGGCACACAGGAGGTGTGTCGAGTGAAGGCACCAGGAGGTGTTCCAAAAGGAGTAAGCACATAGGAGGTGTGCCGAGTGAAGGCATCAGGAGGTGTGCCAAGTGAAGGCACCAAGAAGCGCAGCAGCGTGTGTTGCTACTTAGCACTGTAGCAGTCCGACCAACACAGGTCCGATAGTGATTTTGTAATTTGTAACGTACTCCAGATATTTCTAATGAGAAGGAGAATGGGCCGTCGCAAAATCGGTGACAGTGGACGTAGGCATGCTTTGGCCGAACCACTCTAAATATTGTGTCTTCTTGTGTGATGTATGCTTCTTTAGATTCTAGTTCCGATGTTTAATAAGATCCTGACAAGCAGTATCGGAGTTCCAACAAATGGTACCCCGAATTCCTAACAAGTGGTAACGGAACACCAACAACCATCACACTTAAAATCAAAGGGGATATACAAAATGATACATGTCTTGAACTACATAAATCTTATCTTGATATCTTCATTTCAAGTTGCGTCTACTAGTAGATAGACTACAAACATCTAGATTCATAGTTTTTCTGGTGAGACATTGGCACATGCGTCGATCTATCTGAACAGATACGAAATTATATCAACCTTGAAGTTGAAAATGCTGGATAGTCCGAGAGTTATGATGAGTGGCATTTCAGTGCAGCTTGCATGGGTACTTGATGCAATATAAGATTGATAACAACTGTAAAGAATTAAAAGTAAATTTGGCCTGCTCCATAAAATGCTGCATATTTTCTTTTCTGCTTTTCTTGTTTTGGGTCTTGGCATCATCCCTTTGCAATGAAACAAGTGGTTGTGGATTGCGATCCACTTGCTTCTTTTGGTGGTTGTGGAATTTGGAACGAGTTTTTTGTCGACCAAGATTACGTGTAGGACCAAATGATATGTAATGAGTGCATATCATTATCTATTAGTAACTTTAACAATTATGGTTTTTTGTTAACTATTGTCTGTCTTATGTTATTTTTATTTTAATATCCACTTGCTATTAGTTAGTTTCAAGAAAGAAATAAGTTTCATAACAAAATATTAGGGTTGGAATCTATATTTCATATTCAAACTGAAGGGTTTTATTAAAAATGGTATATATCTTAAATTATTTAAAAGATAAAATATTGATTATCTTGTATAAGTTGATAATTTGTGTGTTTTTGATGCGATTAAATGACATATGTGAAGGGTTGATCAATAGTTGTTGACATTCAGCTATAGTGGGGAATCCGGACATCTACCATCTGTCATCTCATAATCATTTTATCACCACTAAGCAGCTTACATTATTGCTCAGCGTCCTATGAACAGTTCCCAGTGGCCCTCTTCTTATCTTCCCTACCAACCCTCGTAACAGCAGGAAGGTTGGTCCTCCCATCTGCCACTGGTTCAAATTGCTTCTACAGTCCTTACCCAATGATGATAATGTCGAAACTAAGAGAACTGAATGCCAAAGGAAAAAATGAAAGTGCTGGATTGAATAAGTAAAGCAAGTTAAATTCTTATGAAATATCATAAAAAAATTACGTGATGTGTAATAAAACAATCGATAATAAAATCTACCTAGGTAAAAGGAACTGGAGCAGTGGCCACCGGATGCCTGTCATGCCTGTCATCCCCATGATTTAGCTAATCAGATAAGTTCACTTTCTACTTTATACCTAGAAACTTTCTCCCCTCTCCGTTTCGGATGCCACATAGCTACTTCCACGATGGGGCATGTTATGTCTTTGTTACACCGCATGGCCCATGTGGCACACAATCGATGCCGCTCAGAGGCACGCGGAGACATATACCTTTGCCATTTGCTGGGAATGGGATTGAGTGAAGGCTCGAATCAGACCCACCTTTCAGGCTACGCATGACGGCCACATACGAATCAAAAAGTTCCTCGTTGAAGGAGCGAGAGACAAGAAAAGGTATGCCAAGGAAACTTTTTAGCCGTGCTTTGATGACAAGTTAGTCATCACAAAGAAGGGACCATCATATTACGTTAATGGAGGAGAGGCAATGGAAGATGGTCATCAATACTTGTTTGAATAAAACTTCAGAATTTTGTTAAAGTTGATAGTATCTCCTCGTATAAAAAACACATATTAAAGTATAAAATACTTATCAATATCATTTTCAATAACCTCTTATAACCTTATATAAAAGGATGAATGACAAACAAAGAGTATTGCATATCACTGTCTATATACAGATGCGGAGAGAGAGAGTGACCACTTTGAAAGCAAAACAAGAACCGGAAAACGAATAAGAAAACGAATCGGTGGTGATGGTCGGTGGCAATTAGGTGATGAAGTTGGAATTGTCAAGATGGCAGGCAACTCAGCCGACTTCTTTTGCAGATATTTTGTGTCATAATATTTTGATAAATCACAAGCTGCTAATTCGTGAAAGTGGAAGGGAGCTAACGTAGGTGTCCTAGTCACCGTCCACCGGCCAATTTTACTCTTATATACATATTTGCATGTGCTTGTTTCCCAGTCCCTTCGATGGAAGTGGCAGCATCAAAATGGACAATGCGGCAGTTTGGTACATACCATGTAAATCCACCTAATAGACCAAAACAGAAACACAAAAGTAAAGCAAGTTGGCCGCAAAAGTGGACGTGCAAGGATAACTTCTAAGCATGTTGTCAATAAAATGTGAAACAATCTATAATGTTTGGCTTGTCTTGCTACTTTGCTGTTTTGTAGATAAGTACAGAGTTAGGTGTAGAAGAAAAACTATTGTCACGCAGATACAAGGCTTCTTTGATGGTTCTCACGTCAATACAAGGAAGGTTTGTCCAAATCACCTAAATTCTCACTATTTTCTTATGTTTATTATATGTATGTTTGCTACTTGATCGGCACTAACCCTGTTCTCACAACTTTCTTATTTAAACAAAGCTACGTGGTAGCTTGTTTGAAATCAGCAGATGATTGATAGGAAAGCCTTAAATCAAAGGGATGGGGTATAAGGATCTTGTAAATGCTTGGAATTGTTCTTTTGTGACAAATACTTGTATATAAAATGAGCCTGGTGGGAGACTTTGGATATCACTGAGAAGTTGGAATCTCTTTCTTTTTTAATTTCCATAAGTTAAATAGACGGTGGTAAATGATCGACCTTTTCATCAAATCTGTTCTAGATTCATCAAGAGATCGACATTGGACTTCCATATCTAACCACTTAGAGTATTCGAATGGAACCAATCATTATAGTCTTCTCAACTAGACAATTATCAAAAGCTTTTCTAGAGTCATGAACATTCCAATTGGCCATTGGTTGTTGGCCACCTAAAACTTAATTTTTAAGTTCGACATCCTATACTTCTAAAATTCTTTTATTTAATAAAAGAAAAAAAGAAGACATTTCACTTGTGCACGTGAATGATTTTTAACAAGTTGGTTTTAAAAAAGGAAAAGAAAATACATCTATATATATATGAAGAATATAATGTTATATTTCAACACATCTCTCATTTTGAATATAAAAAAAATCATATATAAAAAACACAATAAGTTCGTATATTAAAAATATGCAACACACAAAGAATCCCTTGTCCTGCTTCTTTCCAAGCTTTATTCAAACAGGAGGTCCTCTTTCTTCTGGAAAGGATTCCTTTTTCAGTGGGCTAATGGTGAAAGATATTCTTGGACAAGGTTTGAGATGATTGATGACCTATAAAACAATTGTTTATGCTCCTCCTTTATGCAACTAAACTTTCCTTTTCGTTGTCAGTACACCAAATGAAGTCCTTTCTTTTTCTGTCGCCAAGCCTTTTGTCGGCCAAGGCATGAGGTAGCAAGTTGCTCTTACTAACAGGTATAAAAATATACTGTAGCTGAGTACATGCACCTTGACTGCAAAACACTTTTAGAGGAGTAATTAAGAAGTGGTTACACTTGATTCCTGTAAGCAAACAGATAAGTGGGTAAAGTAAGAGAACAGTTAGACTATGACAAGGAGAATACTTTTGGCTGCTGAAGACAAGCACTCTCAGCCACCAAACGGAGTTAAAAGCATCTGTGTCCGGAATAAGTAATCTGCTACTCTTCTTTCACTTTCTTTGGCAGGACCTGGTTAACTCAACATTTAGAAATCTACAGTTTGTCCTTTCAGGCACATGTACTTAATTCGGAACATGTTCTTCATCTCTCCCACCTTCTTCCCTTTTCTCTTTGCCCACATGCATGCTGCTTTGAGGAAATTGCTGTACAGTTTCTTTTTGCGTAGGATGGGGGACCTCCAGCTTGCTTAATTGGCGTTCCAAACGTTAAGTTTTCACATAATAGGGGCTGTTTTTAAGGTCCTTCTACATCTATTTATCTCGTCTATTTGTTCATTGCGTAACATTTTGATTAATAATGCCTATCAAAAATAGTTATTGTCTTACATTGTTAATACATTAATTTGATATTCTTGTATATGTTCATGTATTTTTCTCTTTTAGTGACCTATTTTAACATAAAATTGAATTTTTTATATTGTGATATCAAAATTTAGGTTTAAGTATATAACATCGCATCAATTATAGCTAAATTGTCATTATTTTACTCATAACCATCACTTTTGCATTGATTTCTCGTAATTTTCTAGAGCTTGCTATTATAGGATGTGTTAAAAATTAATTAGACATTCTCCTTGTTTAGTAATCATTTTTAGGGAGGATGTTAGAGAAACACATTTCATCTTAAAATCTAACTTGTAAAGGGGAGATTTCTTTATTTATTTAACTAAGATCTCAAACTCTCAACTTAGCAATGTATGACTTCTATCTACCACATCATCATTAATATGCCCCATACTCAAATGGTCTAACTTTAGACCAACTTATGATACTACTTACGGCATGGATTCAGCTTTCAAAATTCATAGTGGTATTAAGAAATAACCCAAGCTATAATGCTAATTGGGAATGCTCGTATCTAATTTTCAAATCTAACCTATAAGGAGGGGATGCCTTCACTTATTTAACTAGAATCTTAAACTTTCAACTTAACAATATTAGAGTTCCACCTATCATATGGTCAAAAGAGGAGCAATTTGTAACAATTTCTATTCCACCATTTTCATATAGTTGAGCTCCCTTCTTAATTGGCTTATATTGGAGAGTTGCTTTCATAAGTTCTTATAAAAACGGCAAAGAAATTCTAGATGGGTCATTGCCTTATTCGTCGGATTCCAACTTAATCAAAATATTTAATTAACTAAAACAGGTATGATCAGTGGCCAATCATGCATCTCCTCACCGCTTATATTTTTATTTCTTCAATGCATCACCGGCCAACACAAATCTAACGTCACATTTTTTAAAGACTTAAGACATGCATACATCTTGGCTTAAGAATCTCTATTCTATGATGATCCAAGGACACATTTTTCTATTAGGAAAAGGCATGATTTTTCAAGTATTGACCATGTTTCACCTTAAAGTGGTCCTCTTGCTTTTCTCAATTTACAAATAATGAGAAATATAAATCACAAGGATATAATTCATGATAATCTGTTTTATTTAAACAAAATATAATTTTTAGCCAAAAACATTTCACATCGTAGATGGTACAGACTTTTTTGGGGTACTTTTGAAAAGTTGTTGCCATACCAGCGTTCAAATGGGAGTCATAATTGGGAGCGGTACGGTTTTGGGTCACCCAAAAGACGATCACCCTCGGGACGTACTACCTAGGCGGAGGGTGTGGGCCAAGAGTCTCCATCAGCCGCAGGTCAAACGGACCCGCCAATAAGAGCGTCTTTGTACGTGAGGAACAGCTTACCCGCAAGCGACATCTTTATCGCTTTCCTACTAACTTAATTGAAAAATTAGAATGATTACACTTGTCGGCACCTAATACAATTTGGCAAAATCGTTGCATACAAATGGGTCAATGCTTCAGGAGGTTATGATAATCACTTGGCTTACCATGCACCGTTATAAATTAGATCTTTTATTTATTTAATACTAATTAAAGAATGAAGCCTCAACTATTAATTAACTTAATGTGTGTAATTTTTTTAAATAAAGCATAGATACCATAGATATTTTTCTTAAATTTATTAGTTATATCTTAAAATGGAAAAATAACTACAAAAAAATATCAACTGTTATTGGTATCTATGGCGCCGTATATAAAGCCGGTGATATTTGGGTAGCTTTCAAGATTTCAAGTTGTAGAGGTGCTTAGAAAGAGAGCGTAGTGATTACTACACACTCAGCTTGGGATTCGTAACCGTGGAAAAGATTGATTCAAAAGCGAGACAGCAGAAAGGTTCTCAAAGTCTTCACCAATCTTCAACGGCTTCCATTAACTCTCTCCTCTCATTCAAGGGGTACATGGATTCTCTTTCTGTCTCTCCCTTCCTCCGCCTCTCTCTCTCTCTTGCTGTGTGTGCTTGTGTATGTGAATAGGATTAAAGGCGGTGTTTGTTTTGTTTCTCATTTGTGGTGCTTCTTGTTTGCAAGGTATTTAGTAGTTTGGAGCTGCTTTTATCCTTGAGTTACGGCTATGGTTAGGGAAAATTATTTTTGTTAGATTTGGTTTTGAGGATCTTCAGCACTTATAGCGCATATCGGCTGAAGTACGTGATTCTATGGGATTCAAAGTAAAGAAAATCAGCTGAAAAAGAGTTGAAAAATAATTTTGATTTGAGGCTAGTTTCATTTCTTTCCTATCGAGTTCTTTTAGTCTTTGGAAAATCTCACTGAGTTGAATCCAGAGCCGAAATGGAAAATGAGTATATCTTCTTCTTCTTCTTCTTCTTCTTCTTCTTCTTTTTGGTTGTTTGACAGATCTTTATTCGTTAACCATGTGACAGTTTTGGTTTCGTTGATTCATTTGGCGAAAGAATAGTTAACGATTAAATGTCGGATTTTGTACTGTATTTGAATCCGGTTGTTAAATTTGAGTTTTGGATCGATATTTGGAAGATGCGTCCTTTAAGATTGTTCTTGGAGGCATATTTTTGTTTCCTTTTTGTGTGTTTCCTTTCCATGGAATGATTGTATAATAACATTTTCAAAAAGACAGGATTTCTAGGCAGATAATGAAATTTGAAACTGCTAACTCAAACTTGGACATGCGCCCTGCTTTTTATAATTGCAGTTTGTTATCATTTTGGTAATTAGTTTCTTCCTTATTTTTCTGAGTTACTTCATTTATGTCTATGCATCTTTTTTCTTTTTTCTTTTTTGTAATCTCTTTCTTTTACGACTCATCTTTTTGCTTTCATATTTTAGTTGTATAAATTCTGCTAGGCCGAAGGTCCCTAAATGAAATTCTTTGGCCTTTGATCTTTAAATTTTTCTTCTCTTGGATTTTATAAGCTATCTCGTGCAAATAATAAGTTTCTAATCTGTGTTTTGCTAATAGATCAAAGGGAAAGGAGTTTGAGAGGTTGTATTTAGAGTTCCAGTAAGCTTTTGCGGGGGATCTTGTCTTCTGGCTTATGAGAACTTTTGAGACAGTTAAACTATTGTAAGGAACTGTTTCCTTTTGGCCATTATGCATGTCTGGCCCTGTGTCCATAGTTGATAACGCGCGAGAAGCAGTGTCCTGTGTAGAGAGAACAAAGTCTCTTGATGTCATTTCCGAAAGAGACAATACTTCGGTATTAACTAATGGAGAAGTTGATCATACTTCTGAAACTGCTGGATTTAGAGTTGGGGAGCTCTTACTTTCCAATGGGGAATCATACTCTGGGTCACTGCTCGGCAACATCCCTGAAGGTATGGGGAAATATGTCTGGTCAGATGGTTCCATATATGAGGGGGAATGGAGACGGGGGATGAAGCATGGTAATGGAAAACTACGGTGGCTTTCTGGAGCAGTTTATGAAGGTGAATTTTCAGGTGGTTATATGCATGGTACAGGGACATTTATTGGATCTGACGGTTTGACCTACAAGGGACGTTGGCGGTTGAATGTCAAACATGGTTTGGGATATCAAATTTATCCTAATGGAGATGTCTTTGAAGGCTCTTGGATTCAGGGGACAGCAGAAGGGCCAGGTAAATACACCTGGGCAAATGGAAATGTTTATCTAGGGAATATGAAAGGTGGGAAAATGTCAGGGAAAGGAACTCTTACTTGGATAACTGGGGACTTATTTGAAGGAAGCTGGTTAAATGGGATGATGCATGGATTTGGAGTATACACATGGAGTGATGGGGGCTGCTATGTTGGAACATGGACACGGGGCTTGAAGGATGGAAAAGGATCCTATTATCCAAAGGGTAGCCGACTTCCTGCCGTGCAAGAACTTTACCTCAATGCTTTAAGAAAAAGAGGGCTGCTGCCAGATTTGAGAAAGCAGAATCTTTCTCATATCCACCATGCTGCTTCGGTGGATATGGGAAATGTCAAGGTTGGTGGTAATCCAAGGTCACGTCGTGGCTCATCTGACAAGCTCTCCAAAGGAAGCTTGTTAAATTTAGAGCAGTCCCGCAACAGAAATGTATCTCTGGAGAGGCGCTGGAGTCTTGAGGTATCTATTGAAAAAGTGATTGCACATGATTCATCACTAGGATTAACCGAGTCTATGCAAGAAGGTGGTGAAAAAGAGGTTCAGTCAAATGCTCCAATCCTGGAACGGGAATATATGCAGGGAGTATTAATCAGTGAACTTGTATTAGACAATAGTTTTTCAACATCATCTAGACAAGCAAAACGGCTGCAAAAGAAACTTGCAAGAGAGGTTAAGAGACCTGGTGAAGCAATCATTAAAGGTCACAGGAGTTATGACCTAATGCTCAGTTTACAGCTTGGAATCAGGTACTTTGGTATTTCTGATCCATACTTTATTCCCATACCTAGGCTACTTCAGTTATGACTTTTCCTTGCATTGCTCTGTCCATTTCTTTTTCTTTTTGTTTGTGAAACTACTCTGTATGTTTTCCTCATAAAATACAACTCTTAACTTTGTTCTCTTCTTTTGAAATGAGTATGTTATTCCAAAAGGCAGTAGTCCTTCATTCTCTTCTCCTGTGATGACAATCTGATTGAATAAATAAAAGAAAATAATTTGAAGAAGATATAATGGAATGTATGACTACACAAGAATAGTCAAATAACCTCCACATCTTCTTCAGTCTTCTTCTTATGTGCATTTGGAGTTTTTCCAGATGGAAAGAAAATATCTGGCTATCCTGGGAAGGACAGTTAAAATCTACAATTATTTTTGTTGTTAAAACACCTTAGATCACATTACCTTTAGATGATTGATTTTGACTGTGGATTAGAATATGGACAGATACACAGTGGGGAAGATTACTCCCATACAGAGACGAGAAGTTCGGGCAACAGATTTTGGTCCCCGGGCTAGCTTTTGGATGAATTTTCCCAAAGAAGGTTCTCAATTGACGCCAACCCATCAGTCAGAGGATTTTAAATGGAAAGATTATTGCCCAATGGTTTTCAGGTTAGAGGTTGAATTTTTCATTACTTTCTAGGTGAGCTGTGCAGCTGGTTTGTTTAGTATAATCCACTTATATAGCATGCTTGTAAAGATTAACACTAGTGTTTGGCAAGTTACAATAATTCAATTAGCAAAATAGCAGGTCAAGAGGATTTTTAATAAAAACCTATTCAGGAATCATTATCAATAAGGTTTTAGCGGGATCACAGATAAAAGAGTTAACTAAGTAGCAAATCAACTAAACAGAACAAATGATAGGTCAAGGTCATGATCGTTAGGAATTGGGTTTCTTGTTGTCTTGTTCATTAAAAGGGAAGAGGCTTTTCATTGATACAGATGTCTTTGTGATAATTTGTCATAGGAATTTGAGGGAGTTGTTCAAGATTGATGCTGCAGATTACATGATGTCCATTTGTGGAAATGATGCTCTCAGGGAACTTTCTTCTCCCGGGAAAAGCGGTAGTGTCTTTTTCCTGTCCCAAGATGATCGCTTCATGATTAAGACTCTGCGAAAATCTGAAGTAAAGGTTTGTGCTTTCATTTGAGACAAGATTATTAATGTTCGTCAGTAATAAACTGTTGAGTTTGGAGTTACTGGATTTTGATATATGGCTACCCACAATCACTTATGGATAACGCTGGGTGAAATGTAAGAATCAACTACACTTTCTTTGCCATCGAATCCCTGTTTATTGTTTTAACAAAAATCTTTGCAATTTGTTTACTTACATGGAGTTTGATCAGAAGCCATCATAGGCTAGCTTAGATGATAATATATCAGCTTAGATAATAACTTGTTTAGCATTCAGCATACTAATACTTTTGAGTGGTTTACACAACTTAAATTTGAGGAGCTGTTAAGAACTGTTTTCAATATGCTTGTGCATGAAATAAAAAGCACCATGCTTTACCAAGAATTTAGTTATGAACCATGCTACAACTGCTATAATAGAATATATTTATACCTAGATAGAAAAACACAGACACACATGCACACGCTAACATCTTTCTTGTTTGTTTCTCGTTGTATACCTCAAAATGTAGTGACCAAAGTTTTGATGTGTAGGTGCTTCTAGCAATGCTTCCAAAGTACTATCACCACGTGAGAACATATGAGAACACACTCATTACAAAATTTTTTGGCCTTCACAGAATCAAACCTTCTAGCGGTCAGAAGGTAATCAACACTACGTATTTTCTTTCTGGCCAAAAAGATTCTTTCCATTTATGTTAATATTGTAGCCAATCATAAGTTAGCTCTTATGTTTATGGTCTAGAGCTTTGAACTTCATTCAAATGTTACAGCAATATTACTGTATTATGAAGCTGATTCGGACTTCTTCTCATGTTCTCATTCATCAATCTGCTTCAATGACGTGAAATGCTTTTCTTTCCCACATGAATCTAATATCTGTAATGTAATTCTTACATGCAGTTTCGATTCGTAGTGATGGGAAATATGTTCTGCACAGAGTTAAGGATCCACCGAAGATTTGATTTGAAAGGGTCATCCCTGGGACGTTCTGCGGATAAGGTTGAAATTGATGAGAACACAATACTCAAAGATTTGGATCTAAATTATTGCTTTTATTTGGAACCCTCTTGGCGGGAGGCTTTACTGAAGTAAGTGATACTTTTGAAGCTGTTCTGTAAACTTCTTTGCTACTTTTGAGTTCACCTGTCAAAGGTTTGTGACTAGGTTATTGTAGCATAGACCCTTGGTCACTTACCTGTTGTAATAAGCAAAGACATGAAGATCCCAATCTAAATTTTCATCCATAATAAATTGCGTCTGTTATAGTCTTTGTCTGGATGCCGTGTTTGAGTAAAAGAATCCAAGTTCAAAATCTTACCATCGCTAGCCTCCTTCCTTTGTTAAGTATAGGATTTGAACTGTGCTGTCTATCTCAGGCATGCTGTAGTGCTAATTGTTACCATCTCATTATGTGTTTTTATTTTTTGTGCAGGCAAATTGAGATTGACAGCAAATTTTTGGAAGCACAACATATTATGGATTACAGCCTTTTGTTAGGTGTGCATTACCGAGCCCCCCAACATTTGCGATCTCTTATGTTGTACCGAAGTACGACAGCAGATGGATTGGCAAGCCTTGCAGAAGGAGGTAGGTGTTGTATCTAAATGTCTTATGTTCAGAATTGGTGCTCCTGCATAATCTGTTGGGGAAATTTTAGGAAGGATTTTGGTCAGTTCTCTGGTATCTTTTCATGGTCGTAAGGTCAAGGTAAATGAGAACAAGTTGGAAACTTGTTACAACTAGTGTGAGGGGTTAGAAGTAGGTAGTAATGTACACGCAATAGAAGAATGGATTAGGGTTGACAGTAGCCTTTTCTATGCTTGATGCTTTCCAACGTCCAAGTATATAGGCAGGCTATATTGAAACTTGAAAATTTAACACCTTTATTTTTATTGCCAACTGGTTTATGTCCATTTTTGTTCTTGATATATTCTTTGTGATAAATTTTTAGTGTTTTACTTGCTTTTTTCATTATGTATTTGGTTCATAACCTACACCCATCATAATCATAGCATGAATTCTGTCTGGACTGGTCATTTATTGCTTGTCCTCAACTTGCATATTCACATTGTTCATTTAAGGCGGAGGACACATCAACATTCTGTTTGTTATGTTCCAAATTCAGACGCTCTAGAGGATGAGATCTCCAACTACCCACAAGGCCTTGTATTGGTCCCACATGGAACAGATGATAATAGTGTTGTTGTGGGCCCTCATATCAGGGGTAGCCGATTACGAGCATCATCTGTTGGTTATGAGGAAGTTGATCTCCTCCTTCCTGGTACGGCAAGGTATGATCTCTTGAAATGCCTAGATGTTGTGTATCGTAAATAAACCCTTCTTTTAAATCCCTTTTCTCCCGTATTACTGGTGTCATAAATAAAAGGGAATCAGATATGTGGATGATAGCTATATAATTTATGCCTTAATCCATGCTATTACTAGAAAGATTTTCTATCGTAGAATGTCTTCAATGGTCTAAAATGGAGGGTGGCTTTCCATACACTTTACTTTACAACTTCGATGTGCAGGCTCCAAATCCAGCTTGGTGTAAACATGCCGGCAAGGGCGGAGCAGATTCCGGGGAAGGAGGAAACCCAAATGTTCCATGAGGCGTACGATGTAGTTCTCTACCTGGGCATCATAGATATTCTGCAAGAGTACAACATGAGTAAGAAGATTGAACATGCCTATAAATCTCTTCAGTTTGATTCCTTGTCCATCTCCGCCGTGGATCCTACATTCTATTCGGAACGCTTCTTGGAGTTCATTCAAAAGGTCTTCCCTCCGAATACCACAACAAATTAAAATTTTGGGTCCAAAAAGTTCATTCTTGTATAAGGATATAGAGGAATGAAGCGACAACTTCGACAGCTTGTGTTGTAAGTATTGTCCAGTAGGCAAAGTCACCTCATCTTAGCGCATATAAATTATGTTGATAGAGTGAGTTTGATTTCCTTTTCTCATGCCTATGGTTGATCGTCCTTTTTTATTTTTATTTTCACTCCTGTTGTATTTAACTATTCTTTCGTCCATGGATTTAAGGTTCATAATATTCGATAGAACTTTTACATGTTCATCCAAAAAACCAATAATAATAATAATAATAATAATAGAAGAAGAAAATAAACAAAAATCGACCAATCTCAGATCAAAAACTTATGTCTGACCTCCCTTAAACCAAATAAATGTGCCTGTTTTACTTGATGATTCGAGCAATGGTTCATCTTCTTGGTAATCGTGCCCAAATTTTAATTTATTTCTTGTTCAGTCGCGGATGAAGAATACTCATTCTCACCTTCTTGATGCCTCTGTCGCCGTACTGTATAACAACATTTCCCAGGGCTTAGAGTCCGGACAGAACGGCTTTGTAGCGATTAACTACAGAGATAATGAGAATGCGAAGTGCGTCGCTGAACATTCCCTTCGTTGGTTTCTGTCGTTAATTTAAAAAATATACAACATTTCTATTCAGACAATCCACCAAACAGCATATTGAAGCTATGTTGCGCATTTTGATGTGAAAGATGCAAGGAAAAAGTACGAAAGTACATCCATCAAACACTAAGATAATTCTGATATCTCCAAAAATAAGAAGCCAAAAAAAAAAAAAAAAAAAATTAAAGATCCGGGAAATTATCATAGATACAGCTTCAATTCAACTGTGTATGAATAACTGCAACCTTATCCTTTGCTCAATTCTTTCCAAATTAGGGATAAGAGAAATGCATGGTACCCGAACACTATTCTTGCAAAACTACTCCAGTGGCAATTGCTTACTGGGATGCAGGCGGCCTGGGGACCTGCTGTCCCATGCTAGGAGGTGGTGGCGGTGGACGAACACCTTGACCTTGCATCTGTTGGGATGGAAAACCTTGTGGGGGAGGCATTGGAGGCCTTGTACCTGGAGTGAAGTTCGCCATTGTCCCACTACCAACAGGGGGTGGTGGAGGAACAGGTGGAGTCCCACCAGGAGGCATAGGCCTAGGACCATTTGCTGTAGGAGGAGGTGGTGGTGGGAATGATCCAGGTATTGAAGGAGGGGCTCTAGGAGGATTTCCAAGAGATGCACCCGGTGCCACTCCTTGAGATGGAGGAGGTGGTGGAGGTGGAGCTTGAGGTGGTGGTGGCAGAGGCCTCGTTGGGACACCAGGGGCAGTGGTGCCATTGGCTGCAGGGGCGGGTTGCGGCTTGTTTGGCTCTGGTGGCTTTGTTTTGAAATATAGTTGCAACTTCACATTGATAAAGAAAAAAAAAATTGTAAGAAAAAGTCACCAGTAGTTGATAGAATCAGCAAAAGAACTCATGTAATTTACTTATGAAAAAAGAAAGAAAGAAAGGAAAAAAGAGAGACTAGCCTAGAGGAAAAACTGTCAAAAACCAAATTCAATGCCTACTTGGTGGCAGCAGTACATAGAGACAAACAAACAGACAGAAAGAGAGCTATAATAAGAATTAGAGCTCAGAGCTAATCCGCCAGTAAATTAAATGACTTCTCTGAGTTACACAAGGTTTTTAGTCCACTTATTAACAACTAAGACAAGGTCAACTTTTCAATCAAACTGCATATCTTGGATTCAAAGCACATCCAAAAGCATTAGGAAGCAATAAAGCAACTATTTACACAAACTAACCGTGAACATTTTTGAGTCTGGATCCCAATGTGTGAAGAATTTGGGAGGAGTTTTGTCAATCTCTGTGCTAGGAACCTGAAATGGGAATTCACGTTGATAAAATTTCACGAAACTAAATGAAAGGTTTAATCGCAGGTATCCACTCTATAGGGCCATTTACAATGTCCTCCTCAAGTACAAATTTTTGCAATTTAACATCCTCAAGATTGATCTGCCATATCGACCAAAATTAACATCTCGGTTGAGTAGGTGAGGTATGGAGGGCATCTCTTCATTTTGACAGCTTCGTTTACCCCACCATGTGTTTGCTGACTTTTATGTTAATTTGATCACAATTAGGATGGTAAAAAGATACAGATCAAAAACATGCTTTTAACACTATGGCTATTTGCAATCTCCGCTGGGATAAAAAACATGTAGAATTATATGCTTGATTACCTTGAAAGCAATGATCTCATATGGCTCAGCTGCAAACAAAAGATACTGGTATCTTTTGTCGAAGGGTTGGACCCGCTGCATCCAATGAGATGTCATAAAAAGAAACATCAGAAAATCATCTATACAGAACGAAGTTAAATTTCGGCATTAATTATTCCAGTGCAGTAAAATCTACAAAAATAAATCAACAGAAGAATGTGAAAAATTTCAGGTAAGAATCCAGCGAACCTGCTCATAAGATGACATAAACCTGTGCCTTGGCTTTGCAAGGTCTTCGATCTCAGGATATTCAATCTGTTTGATCCAATAGTAATGCGAGAAATGTTGAAGTTAGTATCTTTCTGTTACAGCTAAATATATGAACGTCAATACCAGCAACTAAGAGAATCGATGTACAACTGAATTACATAAAAGAAAAAGGAACAACTAAACACACACCTGGAAGAGAAGAGATCTCTGCTTTGTCTCTGCATCAAACTGCTTCGTAACCCGGTACCCAGGCCTTCCAATTTTCACTGCAAAATGCCAGATGGAGACTTACACATTAAGTAAGAACAACAGGACTCCTAAAATATCAACGAAACGCTTCTCCCAAACATTACAAGCGAAAAAGAAAACAAAGACCTACAAATCAGCAAGAATAAGAACCAAGAAAACAAAGATGAAAGGCCCTCAAGTTCTTAAAGATTATAACTAACAGGATCACCAAAGATCTACAATTATAAGGTAAACTCTCAAATTTGAACTTTTACTCATTTAGGGGATAATGCTAAAGTTCAAACATTCTAGCTCTGAAGACACACAACGCACACTTAGAAACCATCATATACACCAAACAAAAGAAAATAAAAAACATTTTCAACAATTACATAACACTTCAACTTCTGGCAAGTACCCAGAACTCATATGACGGCAACTCAAGTCTGTATAAGTAGTTTTGTTAGGACCTGCCGAAACTCCTTTCTTCTATATTTTCTTCCTATTTGTAAGCCTGAAGACCTCAATAGTTTAGATACACATGAATCCAAGACACAGGTCACTGTTTTTCTCTCAATTTATTTCCACCTCGTGCTATATTTCAGAAACAATCTTTACTTATTGAAATAGTAAAGCTCACTAGTCATAATAGAATATAATTCTGGCGGTTTTCAGCCCTAAGTTTCAACTTTTAAGTATTTCACTTATCCAATATATCCCACTGAAAGCTCAATATTTTGATTGCTAATCACAAAAAAACTTTCGGACCAAGTCTGAGTTAGGAGTCTGTCCTGTATGAAACAGAATGCTACATCATGCATAACAATCAGTTCATCATTATAAATCCGGGAACATGAAAATCAACGAAAACCTGAACAAAGTTCATTGCAAAGAACTACAAAATGTTAGCTTATCCCGTCGCTGATTGCAGTAGCTCCCACCCCAATGCCCCGCAAGCTTCATTCTCGCCGAATAATTTAGACAAAACCACCAACAAACACTGCAAAGATGTTATCTTACTCAGAGGCAAACATACTACAACCTCAGCAAAGTGCCCAACAGAACTCAATTATCTTCGTTAGCATTGGTTTCGCACCCTCGCAAGTTCTATGAAAAAATACTCCAGGGACAAACATGACACAACATGGTTGCTCTGAACCCAAATCCTACTCGAGGAAAATAGCACAAAACCCTATAGGGCCGAAGCAGAGACGAAAAATTTAAAAAGGGAAAAAGGGCTTGCCTGTCTTGCGAACTGAGACCTTGCGCTTATGGGGCTGAGGCTGCGCAGGCGCTTCCTTGGCCTCGCGGGCAGCTCTCTTGGCCAAATTAGTCTGGTGGCGCTTTCCCTGTGTGTGAGCCAAGTAATTCCCCTCGTTGTTGTGGAGTGTCAGGCAAAGCTTACACTCATAACTACAAGAACGCCGACCCAAAACATCAGAACCACGAAAACACAGAGAGAGCGAGGAAGAGAGAAGATAGGGGACCTTCCGAGGTGGTTGCGCATAAAATAGGGATCTTTGGCGAGATCGATGGTCTCGAGTGCAAGCCTTCGGAGTCGCTCACGGCGGTCGATGGCTTCATTCTGGGCGGAGGCGGCGCCTCCGCTTCCAGGCTTCGAACCCCACTCTCGGTCCATTCCAAGCCTCTACTCCTCCACCTTGTTTGCTCGGCCCCTTCCGCTTCTCTGGCTAAAGCGCGAGTACCCGGATTACCAAAGCACAGGTCGTCTATCTATGCCTATTTGAAGCACTAGCTTTCAAAAAAAAAAAAAAAGCCTTTTCTTCTCTCACTCCAGCCACAAGGTTAAGTAAAATTCAATGGATAAATGGATTGGGAAGAGGTAAAATCCAATTTTACTTATTCTCAAACTCTTTTGCAATTAAACTAATATTGAGTTTACCATTCGTATCCCAATTCTTCGAATTCCCAAGAAACATTTTTCATGTTTCATATGTTTCTTTTGTTGAAGCCTTTATACTTAAGAGCAAAATATATGTTAACAATAATAAATATTATTTATATTAGTAATATTTTAACATAATATTCTTCTTATATCATTTACTATTTTTTCTTGTTACTGTTAATTTTAAGAGAATAAATAAGATTTCTAAATGCTAGAACCATGAGTGATGCAGGATGTCTTAGCAAATGAACTCTACCCCCGTCAACTTCAAACACTAATCCCTGTGGTTTTTAGGAGTAACAAATATTTAACAAGTTGCTAGAGCTTATACTTGTTATGGTGTATGAGATACATTATATATTGTTAAGATATGGATTTGTGGAGCTATTTATAAAATAATAAATACGATTAACTCTTAAGTTAACTTTTGGATTGATTAATAGATAATGGAATTAAAACTCTAACTTCTCTCCTAACATTCTTAAATAAAACTAATCTTGAGTTCATCATAAAGTATCATGATAGTTTGATAATTGTCCATCATGGTAAAAGGGCATATTAGAGTATTTATATCTTACATTGTTAAGACATGAGAGCTATTTATAAGACAATAAGTACTACCAACTTTTGAGTCAATTTTTAATTTGAAAATTAGACTTTCAAAAATACTCTTACCATAAGCATAATGACCAACACAACAAATCTTATGATGGTTCCAGCAGCTCATGGACCAGTCTGCAAACCAAAAGAAGAGGATTTCAGAGCCATATAGTGAACATAGACCTTCACCGAGCTAATGAAGGTCCTTGTTGCATTTCTCTTTAATAATGCAAGGTGAAATTTTGGCTGCTAAAGTGAAGATCACCATTGGCGTTTAATGTTTAATGTTTGTCTATAAATTAAAGGTTTGTGTTAAAAAACGTAAGAGTGAAGTCCCTAGAGAGAAGTTAGTTTCTGCAGAAACTAAAAACAGAGCAGTTTTTGTGTCAATTTTAAAAGCTTGTAACTTTCTCCCTATTTAATGAAATTTCGTGTTTCTTGCCCAGATCTTTTCCTTGTCTTGTCTAGTTTATGTTAAAAACAAGTTTCGTCTTATTCCGCTGCGTATTGAGTTAGATATCAATCCTACAATTCGGATGCCAATACGTGTGTTCTTCTTCTTGTTGCCAGTTCTTTTTCTTCTTTTCCCTTTTTTAATTTTTTGCTTTTATTTTATTGAATCTTTTCAAAGAGAATAACTTGTCATGCAAGGCAAGAATGATCGCTCAACATACTGTTGAGTGATCTGAAGCCAGTGCATCAACCAGAAAAGTAGCAGGATGCTCCTTTAAAACAGAATAGCATCGAAGAAAAGAGAGATACGAGGAGAAAAAGAAAGAGAAGGAATATATCCGTGAGTATGCTTTCTTTCTCTCTCTCCCTTTTCTCTGTCTCTCTCACTCGCTGCCACCTTCTTATATACATTTCCTTTGGAACTTCCCAGACACAGACAAGCACGAAAGAGAGAGAATTTTGAGTTCGAGGAACCGATGTCTTCGTCTTCTGGTCAGAGCAGTGAAAGCTACGATCACTCTTTCAAGATCTTATTGATTGGTGATGCCGGCGTCGGAAAAACCAGTCTCATCCGCAGCTTCGTCTCCAACTCCGTCGAACCTCCTCCTCCCACCGTCGGTACTTGCTTCTATGTTACTTTTCTTGTTT